>CM052898.1:80618736-80849334 GCA_028534135.1 Potos flavus | reverse complement strand
TTTTTTAAAGATATTATTTATTTATTTGACAGAGAGAGAGAGAGATCACAAGTGGGCAGAGAGGCAGGCAGAGAGAGAGGGGGAAGCAGGCTCCCCGCTGAGCAGAGAGCCTGATGCGGGGCTCGATCCCAGGACCCTGAGACCATGACCTGAGCCGAAGGCAGAGGCTTTAACCCACTGAGCCACTCAGGCGCCCCAGTAATTCTTTATTAATAAGAATTTATTACATTTGAGTGAAATGGAGAAGGAAAAAATTTAAATATGTCTATGTTTAAAAATAGAAACACTTAAAAAATAGATTTCCAATCTCAGCAATTAGAGTGCTTTTATATAAATACATGAGGCTTTTTTTTTTTTTTTAGAAATCTCTTCCTTTTTAGGGGATTTTTGGTTGTATATCGTCCTCTCCTCCTCCAGAGGAAAGAATGATAAAGTTTTGAGGGAGCCTGGGTTATATATCATTTGTCCATTTACATGAGAATAAATATCTTTGGAACATGGGGTGAGGTTAGAAGGAGTTTGCCACTATTTGTTTGTTTATTTATCTAGTAGACTCCACACTGGGCGTGGGGCTTGAACTCACTATTGACCCTGAGATCAGGAGTCATATACTCTATTGACTGAGCCAGCCAGGAGGCCTGGAATTTGCCATTTCTAATAGGAATTCACTTTATTGCTGCTTTAGGGAAATTACTTTTATCATTTACATTGAAAATTCAATTGCTTTAAAAAATAATTTTTTTTTAAAGATTTTATTTGTCAGAGAGAGAGCACGTACAAGCAGGGGGAGCAGCAGGCAGAGGGAGCAGCAAGTTCCCTGTTGAGCAAGGAGCCCCGATGTGGGACTCCATCCCAGGACCCTGGGATCATGACCTGAGCCAAAGGCAGACACTTAACTGACTGAGCCACCCAGGCATCCCTAAAAATTAAATTCTTAAGTGTTACTTTCTATAACATGATTCCTGATTTAGATTATAGATTTGCTGGATACTCTCAAATCCATGGTCTGTTTTTTTTTTTTTTTTGAAAATGCTACAGTTTTTCTTTTCCTGATACTTAGAATTGATTCTTATTAGTACTAAAGTGTCTATAACATCAGAGTTGGTGGTACCTATTTATGGTAAATGTGGGCTTTGATTTTAGTTTCACTCTTGACCCAAATGGGCTTCTCTACTTTTTTAAGCCTCAGTTGACTCGTGACATAGAGATATTATAATATCAGTTCTTTATTCATTCACGATTGTCCAAAAGATAAAATGAAAAGTTAACTAAATGCATGTGGATTAGTTTTTGGGTGTAGGTGTTAGGTTAGGGTTAAAAATACTGTGTGGCTTTATGTTCCATGCATTTACAAAAAAGAGCAGCGAGAAGTGGAGACAGAGTACAACTATTTATTAAGTACCTGTTACGTACATTTGTGATAAGCCATTTAAACAAATTCCCCCTTAATCCATAGGACGATGCTGGAAGGGATATATTATCTTCTTTCCAAACCAAAGCTCAGAAATGTGAAATAATTTGGGGAAGGTATTTACTGTTTCTTCACTTTATGTATGAGGAAACGAAGGCTTGGAAAAGTGTAGTAATTTGGATAAGGTCTTAAAACTAGTTAGTATCAGAATTTGAGCCCACGGCAGCTCTAATTTGAAAGTTTATGCTTCTTTCTACTATGGACAGTTGTATAGGAGGGAGGGAATGAACAGATGTTTTTACCCGCCCCCCCCCCCCCATGCATCTTAAGTTTTGAAATGTTAAAAGCTGCTTTGGCTAGTTAACTAATTAGAAGATAGCTGCAATACAGCCATGTTTGTGGGTTTGGTCAGTAATTTATTTAGGCTTTACAGAAGAGTAGAACTTGTTTGAGTTATGTTTTGTTATCTACGTGGCTAAATTGGGTTTGTAGGATAAGCATCATGGAAGCACATGGTCAAAGTTATGGGTCATAGCAGTATTTTCAGAACTTCAGTTGTTCAGGTACAGGTGTCATCAGTTCTGCAGTATGTTATTTACTACTATTGCTGTTTAGTGTCTCTTTAAGTTGTAGTTTTCCCCCTGAGTTCATTTCAAAGGGAAACTAGAGTGTGTATTACGGTGAGTGGGAGACTAGTGTCACTTGCCATAAATAGAAAGTAACTGTTAAAATCAGTAAACAGCCATAACATTAAAACCTTGGCTAGCGTAGCACCTGAAACGACTTAGCTACCAGTGGTTTGCGTTATCACTCTTCGGAAAACTCAGATTTGGACGATTTAACCTTAAGGATTTTATCATTTTACAAGATAAAACAAACTGGCAGGCATTCATACTGTTTACATACAGATCCAAACAATGGTCAAGAAAGAATTGTTGAGATATTATATGGTGCAACTTAGTGAGTTTATTTAAGTAGCATGGGGAGAGGACCCATGAGCAGAAAAGGCTGTACTTTTTGCTGTATGAAGCTGCTGGTTAAATGCTTATTGCTCATGGGGGAGGGGATGTGCAGGGAGTATTAAATCATACATGTTTCTTCGATTTTCTCCTGGTAAAACTACTTTAACAAGATTTTGCTGGTGCTTATCATTCAGTTTGATACTAACTATTGGTGAGATATACAGGAAATCATGAGACACTTTAAGGATGTAGCAGCCAGCATGTATTTGATCTTTATTAAAACTTGCAGGTTATAGTTCAGCCTTCCAGACTAAAGGTGAACGTTTCTCTACTTCCGTCCCTCATCAGTACTAAGCAAGAGGAAGACCAGAGCACAAACCATTTGTGACTAGACCAAAAGGGACCTTTTTAAGTGATGGAATCATCATAAGAGGTTCATGTCAACTCATATACCTTTCATACATTTTTTAGCTATAGTAATTGTCTGAAATGTCTAGTAGACTTTACACATTTATATGCCTTTTGAGAAGAACTTTTAATTGTGAAATAAAGCACATAAAATGCATCAAACATAAATGTACTATTTAAATAATTATAAAGTAAACACTGTGAAATTCTAATTTGTTCAAGGACCAGAACATTGTCAGCACTTCTGTGGAAGATAATGAAAATTCTAACTGGAAAAGATATATGCATTACTGTGTTCACTGCAGCATTATTTACAACAGCCAAGATAATGGAAGCAACCTAAATGTCCACGGGTGGATGAATGGATAAAGAAAATGTGGCATAGGAGTACCTGGGTGGCTCAGGCTGTTAAGCGTCCAACTCTTGATTTCGGCTCAGGTCATTATCCCAAGATTGTGAGATGAAACCCTACATTGGGCTCCACCTGGGCATGGAGCCTGCTTAAGATTCTTTCTCTCCCTCTTCCTCTGGCCCTCCTCCCTACTAAAAAAATACAGAAAATACAGAAATAATAAATAATAAAATGTGGATACACACAATGGAATACTACTCAGCCACAAAAAGAATGGAATCTTGCCATTTGTGACAACATGGATGGACCTTGTGGGTTATTATGCTAAGTGAAGTTAAGACAGAGAAAAACAAACACCATATGATTTCACTCATAGGTGGAATCTAAAAACAAAACAAAACAAAGCAAAACTCATACACATAGAAAACAAACTGGTAGATTCCAGAGGCAAGGAATGTTGGAGGTAAACAAAGTGGGTGTAGGAGATCTCTTGTTTTAACTCAGCGTAGTATCCTCAAGGTTTATGCAGGTTGTAGCATATGATAGGATTTCCTTCATTTTTAAGAATGGATATGCTTCCAATGTGTATATATACCAAATTTTCTTTTTTTTAAGTTTTATTTTATTTTTTTAAAGTAATCTCCACCCAACGTGGGGCTCAGACTCATGACCTCAAGCTCAAAAGTCAGATGATCTGTTGACTCAGCCAGCCAGCCACCACATACCAGATTTTCTTTATTCATTTGTTGTTGGATATTTAGATTGATTCCTGCTTTTGGCTCTTCTGAATCATGTTGCAGTCAACATTGGTGTGCAAATATGCTTTGCAGTTTTGATTTGTATTTCCCTAATAATGAGTGATGTCTTGAGCAACTTTTCATGTGCCTTTTAGCCATCTGTATGTCTTCTTTAGAAAAATGTCTCGTCACCTCCTTTACCCATTTTTATTTTTAAATAAAAAATTTTTTCCATGCCCATTTTTTTTTAAGGATTTTCATTTATTTATTTGAGAGAGAGAGGAAGAGTGTGAGTGCATGAGCAGGGGGAGGGGCAGAGTGAGAAGCAGGTTCCCCTTTGAGCAGGGAGCCTGATGCAGGGCTCCATCCCAGGACCCCAAGATCGTGACCTGAGCTGAAGGCAGCCACTTAACTGATTGAGCCACCCAGGTGCCCCCATGTCCATTTTTTAATTGAATTGTTGTTATTTAGTTGTTTGAGTTCTTTAGGATATTAACCCCTTTATCAAATATATGATTTGCAAATATCTTCTCCAGATCAGTAATTACCCTTTTTATTTTGCTGATGATTTTCTTTGCTGTGCAGATGTATTTTATTTTGATAGAGTCCTGCTTGTGTATTTTTGCTTTTGTTGCCATTGCCTTTGGAGTCAGATCAAAAAAATATTGGCAAGATTGATATCAAGGAGCTTAAGACCTATCTCTTTTGTGGTTTTATGGTTTTTAGTCTTACCTTCTGATCTTTAATCCATGTGAGTTAATTTTTTATGATAATGTAAGGTAATAGTCCAGTTGCAGTCTTTTGGCAGGTAGCTGTCCAGTTTTTCCAGCTACATTTATTGAAGAGATTTGTACTTTCTCTATTGTATATTCTTGTCTACTTTGTCTTAAATTAATTGAGCATATATGTATGGGTTGATTTCTGGGCTCTCATTTCTGTTCCATTGCTCTATGTGTCTATTTTTATGTAAGCATCATGCTGTTTTGGTTACCATAACTTTGTAATAGAGTTTGAATTCAGGGGGTGTGGTGCCTCCAGCTTTGTTCTTGTTTCTCAAGATTTCTTTAGCTATTTGGAATCTTTGTGGTTCCATACACATTTAAGGATTTTTTATTCTGTTTCTGTGGAAAATGTCATGGGAATTTTGATGGGGATGTATTGAATCTGTAGATTGCTTTGGATAGTGTGGACATTTTAACAGTATTCTTGCAGTCCATGAGCATGGACCATCTTTCCATTTATTTGTGTTTGCTTTAGTTTCTTTCAGTGTATGTGTTTTTCATCTCGTGGGTTAAATTTATTCTTACCTATTTTATTCTTTTTTATATAATCATAAATGGGATTTTTTTTCTTAATTTCTCTTTCTGGTAGTTTGTTGGTGTATAAAAATCCAACATGTATGTACCTTGCAGTGTTATTGAATTCATTTATTAATTCTAACAGTTTTTTGGTGGAATCTTTAGTTTTTTTTTTCCCCAAGATTTTATTAATTTATTTGAGGGAGGGAGGGAGGGGGAGAGAGAGCGAGAGGAGAGAGAGAAGCACACTCAGTGGAGAGCCTGATGTGGAACTCAATCCCAGGACTCGGGGATCGTGACCTGAGCCAAAGGCTTAACAGACTAAGCCACCCAGGCTCCCCTTTAGGGTTTTCTATATATGAAGTGTCTGCAAATGGTTACAGTTTCGTTTTCTAATTTGGTTGACCTTTATTTCTTTCTCACGTGTAATTAATTGCTCTGGCCAGAACTTCCAGTACTAGTGGTGATTGGGCATCGTTGTTTCTTATTGTTTTTTTTTCTTTAAGATTTTATTTATTTTCATTTTAGAGCAAGAGAGGGAGATAGAGCACAGAGGGAGAGGGACAGGGAAAGGGAGAAGCAGACTCCTCGCTGAGTAGAGAGCTGATGGAGGGCTCAATCCCAGGACCCCGAGACCATGACCTGAGTTGGAGGCAGACGCTTAACTCACTGAACCACCCAGGTGCCCCTCTCTTTTAAAAAGATTTATTTATTTATTTATTTTAGGGAGAGAGAGTGAGAGCACGAGCTGGGGGAGGGGCAGAGGGAGAGAATCTCAAGCAGACTCCCAGACAAGCAGAACCAAACATAGGGCTCCAGCTCATGACTCCAAGATTATAACTTGAGCCAAAATCAAGAGTTGGATGCTTAATTGACTGAGCCACCCAGTCACCCTGTGTTCCTCATGTTAAAGGAAAAAGCTTTCAGCTTTTTGCTGTTGGAGTATGATGTTAACTATGGGGTTGTCATATAGGCCTTTATCATGTTGAAGTGTGTTCCCTCCGTACACACTTTGTTAAAAGTTCTTATTATGAATGGATGTTGAATTTGTCAAATATTTATTTGCATCTATTGAGAAGATCATAAGATTTTTATCTTTCATTTTGCTAATATGGTGTCTCTCATTGTTTTGAGAATGTTGAACAATATTTGCATTCCTGGAACAAAATCCCATTTAATTATGGTGTATGATTCTTTTAACATCTTGTTGAATTTGTTTTGCTAATATTTTTTTGAGGAGTTTTACATCTGTCTTCAGGGATATTGGCTTGGAATTTTCTTTTTGTGTGTGTGGTGTTCTTGTCTAGTTTTGGTATTAGGGTATGCTGGCCTCATAAAATGAGTTTAGAAATGTTCCCTCCTTTTCAGTGTTTTGGGAAATGTGTGAGAAGGTAGATACTAAATCTTTGAACGTTTGCTAGAATTCACCAGTGAAGTTGTCTGGCTCTGGACTTTGGTTTGATAGGAAGTTTTTGATTACTAATTCAATCTCCTTACCCATAATTTGTCCATTCAGATTTTCTGTTTCTTCATGCTTCAGTCTTAGAAGATTTTATGTTTTTAGGAATTTATGGATTTCTTATAGGACGTCCAGTTTGTTGGTGTGTAATTGTTCATAGTGGTCTTTAATGATCCTTTTTATATCCTTGGTATCAGTTGTAAGTTGTCTTTCATTTCTGACTTTATTTGAGCCCTCTTTTTTTGTTGGTAAGTCTGGCTAAAGTTTCGTGAATTCTATCTTTTCGAATAAACTGTATTCTCCTGTTGGATGGAATTTTCTGTATATGTTGACTAGTTTTTGTGAACTAATGTGTTAAGGCCATTGTTTCCTTATTGATTTTTTTGACTGGATGATCTATCCATTGATGTAAGTGCGGCATTAAAGTCTCCCACTATTGGATTGCTATCAATTTTTCCACTTACTTATTTTTATTTTTATTAAGTAGATTTTATTTATTTGAGAGAGAGCACGTGAATGAGACTGATAGGAGAACATGAATGGGGGCAGGGAGAGGGGCAGAGAGAGAGAGAGGGAGAAACAGACTCCTTGCTGAGCAGGGAGCGCCATGCTGGGCTCTGTCCCAGATCCCTGGGATCATGACCTGAGCTGAAGGCAGGAGCTTAACTGACTGAGCCACCGAGGTATCCCTCAGTTTTTCAATTTAGATATGTTAATATTTGCTCTCTATATTTAGGTGTTCCTATGTTGTGTTTGTGAATATTTACAAATGTTGCAAATATTTCTTCTTGCTGGGTTGGCCCCTTTATCCTTATGTAATGCCTAGCTTTTTCTTTTATTAAAGTCTTTGTTTTAAAGTCTGTTTTGTCTGATAGAAGTAATAACTGTCCCGGCTTTTTTTGGGTTTCCATTTGCATGAAGCATCCTTTTCCATTGTTTTACTTTCAGTTTGCATCCTTTTCCATTTCTTTGCTTTTAGTTTGTGTGTGTCCTTACATCTGAAGTGAGTCTCAGGTAGGCAGCATATAGATGGGTCTTGTTGTTGTTGTTTTTAAAGATTTATTTGTTTTAGAGAGAGGGAGAGAAAGCAGGAAGAGGGAGAGGGAGAGAGTCCTCAGCAGACACCCCCACCCCCCACCCCCAGCACAGAGCCTGATGGCAGGGCTGGATCCCAGGACCCTGAGATCATGACCTGAGCTGAAGGTAGAGGCTTTAGCTCACTGAGCCACCCAGGAGCCCCAGAGGGGAGAATATTCTTGTTGGAAGTTTTTTCCATCAGTGTTTTGAATATATTATGCATCTCCCTTTTGGTATGCAAAGATTCTGCTGAGAAATGTGATAATAGTCTTATGGAGGTTCCCTTGTATATAACAGCTTGTTGTTTTTACTGCTTTCAATATTTTCTCTATATTTAACTCTGGACATTTTAATTGTAATGTGTTGTGGTGTGGGTCTCTTTGGATTTAGTCTTGTTTGGAACTCTGGGCTTCTTGGATCTGGGTATTTGTTTCCTTCCACAGGTTTGGGAAGTTTTTAGCCAGTTCTTAAAATAAATGTTCTGGCCCTTTCTCTCTTTGCTTTCTGGAAAGAAAGAAATGTGAATGTTACTCTACCTAATGTTGTCCTATAGGTCCCTTAAGCTAGCTAGCTTCACTTTATAAAGTTAATTTTTTTGTTCTCTGTTTTGGGAACAAAACAAAGATTTTTTGTTTTTTGTTTCTGCGTTGTCTTCCAGATCATGGATTGCTTCTTCAGCTTCATCTAGTCTGCTGTTGAACCCCTCTGCTATAGTTTTCAGTTTGCTTATTGTATTCTTCAGATTTGGGATTTTGGTATTTTCTTATATTTTCTGTCTCTTGCTGAAGTTTTTGTTGTGTTCATTGATTCTTCTCCTCAGTTCAGTGAGCATCATTATGACCATTATTTTGGACTCTTAATCAGGTAAATTAACATTTTACTAATATTTCATATTAGTAAATAACATTTTACTAATATTTTTCTCTGGGGTTTTATCTTGTTCTTTTGTTTGGAACATATTCCTCTGTCTCCTCCTGTTGTCTGACTCTCCTTGTTTGTGTCTGGGTATTAAGCAAAACAGCTCTCTCTCCCAGGCAATGAGTGACCTTGTGTAGGAGATGAACCTTATGATTTAAACAAACTTGCCCTAACTCTTGGCTTTCTCTTTAGTCTTTGTATGTAATTGTCTAGGCAGCCTGATTTATTCTTCATATGTCCAGTTGTTGAGGAAGTGCCAAGATCTTTGAGTATTCCAGAGGAAGGGATCTGATTCTGCCTCTAGTTTCAGGTTAATTAGAAGCGAGACCTGTAGGCAGCAGCTTTTAATTTATCAGAGATATATACAGTCCAGTGGGATGGCATTCACAAATCATGCTGTACTCCCATCCAGGCCAGGCAATCTGGATGTGTCCCCTTGGTGACCGTTGCAAAATCAGGGCTCCTGGAGAGTATGAGCTCTTGTAGGAGATACTGGCAAGCTGTAGCAAGGCCGAGGGAGAATGCAAAGGTGGCATCTACTGGCCTACATTCTCTGAAAGCACATTTGAAGCCTCTTTGTGAGTGGTAATTCTGAGTCATTCTCTTTAGGCTGAAGCTTCAGTGCAAGTAAATAGACCTCTGCACAGAAAGACTGCAAATAAGTTTTGTTCTGCTGTCTCTGCAGTGCCCTATGGGTGGTAAAGTGCCAAGAACTGTGTTTGATTATTTCAGACCCATTGAGGCAAGAAGCACAGTCCTTCTTGGCCATTAGGGCAAGGCATTAAAGGGCATATCCTGTGTGGGCTATGCACAACCGCTGTCTTTGGCAGGGTAGTGAGGGTCATGTGGGAGCAGAGTGCACTTACAAATGTCAGCAGGTTAGAGGGAGGAGAATGTAAATATGGCTCCTGCCAGAACTGTTGCTAGCAAGGTACAAGGACTGTGCAAAAATGGTGCCTGTCAGTGCCTCTCTCCCTGAAAGGAATTCTGGCAGGCTCCTGCTCCTCTGGCAGGTGCTTTACTATTAGCAAGTGAATCTTCAGTTATGCTCTAGGAGCTTTTCAAACTGCCCCTTTTGTGCTGGCCTCTAGGGCAAGTGAGTCCTTGTGTGAGCCCTATTAATAGTGAAATCTCTGTTTCCTACAGCCCCTGTGGTCCTCTCGGATATAAGCCTCATTGGTTTCAGATGACATTTTGGGAGCTTATCGTGGTGAAGGTCTCAAGAGTTGAGGTGCCTGATGTGGATCACAAACCCCCGTTTCTCAGAGAGAAACTCTGTGAGATCCTTCCTGATTGTATTTTGTCATGCTTAGGGTGGGATTTTTGAGGAGACTGCCTAGCCTTTAGGTCTTGATGTAGCCCTTTTATCCTTTGTTGTGGAGGAGCTATTCAGCCGGTTTTTGGATCTTTTTCAGGGGTAATTTTATATATAGATGTATATTTTTTGTGTCTGTGGGAGGAGGTGAGTTCAGATCTTCTCACACTGTCATCTTGAACCACCTCCAATGTTGTTTTTAAAATATTTGATAGAATTCACCAGTGAATAGGGCACCTGGGTGGCTCAGTGGGTTAAGCCTCTGCCTTCGGCTCAGGTCATGATCTCAGGGTCCTGGGATAGAGCCCCACATCGGGCTCTCCGCTCAGCAGGGAGCCTGCTTCCCCCTCTCTCTCTGCCTGCCTCTCTGCCTACTTGTGATCTCTCTCTCTGTGTCAAATAAATAAATAAATAAATAAATAAAAAAGAATTCACTAGTGAAGCCATCGAGACCTGAGCTTTTCTTTGTTTGGAAGTTTTTGATTATTGATTTTCCTATTACAGCATGTTGAGGTTTTTTTCTTCTTGAGATAGTTTTGGTAATTTCTATGTTTTTACACATTTGTCCTTTTCATTTAGATTATTTAGTTTGTAAGCATATAATCATTCATAGTGTTCTCTTATAGTCCTTTTATATTCTGTGAGGTTGGTAGTACAGTAGTCCTTTGTTCCTTCTTATCCATGGGGGTACATTCCTAGACCCCCAGTGGCTGCCTGAAATTACAGATAATTCCCAACCCTGCATTTGGTATGTTTTTTTCTCATACATACACAGCTATGATATTCCTAGTTTATAAATTAGGCACAGTAAGAGATTAACAACAATAAATGTAAAATAAGGCAATTATAGCAATTTACTCTAATGAAAGGTATGAGAATGTGGTCTTTCAAAATATATTATTGTACTATGCTCACCCTTTTTCTTGTGATGATGTGAAATGATAAAATGCGTACGTGATGAGATGATAAAATGCCTATGTGATGAGACGAGGTAAGGTGAATGACATAGGTATAATGACGTAGCATTAGGCTATTATTTATCTTCCGATAAGTCAGAAGGAGGATTACCTGCTTTTGGACCACAGTTGACCACAAGTAATTGAAACAGCAGAAAGCAATAAGGGTGTGGGGGCTAGGGGAACTATTATAATGTCCTTACTTTCATTTCTGATCTTATTTATTTACATTTTGTCTATTTTTTTCATAGTCTAATTAAGGATTTGTTAATTTAAAAAAACTAATTTTTAGGTTCATTGATTGTATTTTTTTATTCTCTATTAACCTTTGCTTTAGTTTTTGTTGTTTCCTTCTTTATGCTGGCTTTGGGCTTAGTTTGCTCTTTTTCTGGTTCCTTTAGGTATAAAGTTAGACGATTGATTTGAGATAGTTCTTCATTTTTAATGTAGGCATTTATAGCTATAAATTATTTTCTAAGTACTGCTTTTGTTGCTTCCTAATGTTTTGGTAATGTTTGTATTTTCATTTTCATTACCCTCAAGTTTTCTAATTTTCCTTGTGATTTATTCTTTGAATTATTTCTTATTTAAGAGTGGATTCATGTTGCTAATTTTCCAGTTTTTCTTCTGTTATTTCTAGTTTCATTCCATTGTGGTTGGAGAAAATACCTTGTAGGTTTTAGTGAATTTAAATGTATTGAGGATTGTTTTGTTGCCTAACATATAGTCTATCCTCTAGAATGTTCCATGTATACTTGAGAAGAGTGTGTGTTCTGGTCCTGTTGGGTGGGATGTTGTGTAAATGTCTGTTATATCTAGATGATTTATTGTTCAGGTCTTTGGTTTCCTTATTGATCTTCTATCTAGATGCTCCAGCCATTGCTGAGAGTGGGCCTTTTGAATCTCCAAGTATTATTATTCAACTGTCTGTTTCTCCTTTCATTTCTCATTGTTTGCATTTGTATTTTGGCGCTTTTGGCTTGCTTATAATTGTTATTTTCTTGTTGAATTAATCCTTTTATCAATATGCAGTGTCTGTCTTTTGTAACACTTTTTGGCTTAAAATGTATTTTGTTTGCTATTAGCATTAATCTGCCAGTTCTCTTTTGGCTACTATTTGCATGTAAGATATTTTTTCATTTTTATTTTTAAGCTATTTGTGTCTGGGTCTATAATAAATTCCGTATAAGGAGCATATTTTAAACTGACCATATTTTAAAATCAGTTTTGGCAATCTTTGTCTTAATTGATGAATTTAAGCCTTTTACATTTACAGTGTTTACTGCGAAGAACTACTTCCACTTTGCTATTTGTATGGGGTCACTGAATTCTCTGTTTTATTATCTTTGTGGCCAGTCAGTGACCTAATAGTTCCTTGAGTGTGTGGATCCAGCAAAGAAAGGAAAAAAAAAGTCTTAAATTTCCTTGACAGATGTTGTCCAGGAAGCGACTTTAGCCCAAAGTAATAGAAATAGTGGCTGGCCTCTGTCCTAGTCCCACAGTTCTCTGCCAGGCAGATCAAAACACATGATGCTATTTTCGGGGAGAGATTAGGTCCCTATTGTCCACCCTGGCACTGGTAAGCTTCACCAGGAACATAAGCTGCCATACCTACAGGTTTTTGCCCCCGTGCAAAAGATGGGGGAATGGTGGCTCCTACACAAAAGGCAGAAATTCACCAAAGTTTATTAGCCTCTTTCTTCATTAAGCACTCTTGTGTTATTGCAATTGTTTGACTAGACTCCAGAATTCTGAAATAATTGATTCTAATAGTTCTTGCCAGCTCAGTACTGTTTCAGCAGGACCGATTCTTAGAGATTCTTTCTCTGCCATTTTCTTTGACCTTGGTCTTTTCTTTTATATGCAGTTGACCTTTGAGCAATAGGTATCTGAACTGTGCAGTCCACTTATATGTGAATTTTTTTGTAACTATAGTACAGTACTGTAAATGTGTTAACTATGACTTTTTAAGTATCATTCTTAATATTTTCTTTTTTCTAGCTTTTTTTTTTCTTAAAGATTTTATTTATTTGACAGAGAGAAAGAGATCACAAGTAGGCAGAGAGGCAGTCAGAGGGAGAGGGGGAAGCAGGCTCCCTGCTGAGCAGAGAGCCCGACACGGGGCTCTATCCCAGGACCCTGAGATCATGACCTGAGCCGAAGGCAGAGGCTTAACCCACTGAGCCACCCAGGCGCCCCTTTTTTCTAGCTTTTATTAATGCTATAATAATACAGTATACAAAATATGTATTAGTTGACTGTCTATGTTATTGGTAAGGCTTCTGATCAGTAGTAGGCTGTTAGTAGTTAAGTTTTGGGGAGTCAAAGTTATATGTGGGTACCTGGCTATACTGGTAGGTGCCCCAACCCCTATGTTGTTCAAGGATCAGCTGTATTGACATTTTATTTAAACAGTTTGCTGGCCAAAGTCTGTGAATGAACCTGAATAATTGAAGTGAATTTTAAGTTTAAGTGAACATATAACTGAATTTATAAAGTTATATTTGCTGATTTAATGTAACATTTAACTTAATATTGGCCAGTACCAGTTGGAAATAATTTTAACCATTAGTGATTTTTATTTTAAATAAATGTAAAAGAATAGCCACATTAAGTTTGAATCAACAATTAAAGTCTAACTTGTATAGTAAAATTATGCGGGCAAGGAAATAGTAGTTCATTTTTTATGATGTTAATTAATAGGCTTCATTTGAAGTTTCGATGGGTAAAAAGAATGGATTTGTAAAATGATGAGCTACTACTGTACTGTATATTGTATTGAGCTACTACTGTATTCTTAGAACACCAAAAGATGTAACTAGATGGTCTGTTTTTATCCTCATATTATCCCCACAAAGTAGGTCTTTTATCATTCCGGTTAAGAAAGTTGATGCTTAACTTAGAAGTTAAGTGTATTTATTTGGTGGGGGAGAGGGGTGGGAGCAGCATACCAGGCGTTAAGTCATAGAGGTAGGAAACAAATTCAGGTCTTTCTAGCTTTTTGTACTTCACTGAGCTGTTTTTGATAATGGCCTGTAACGACTTACAGGACTTCTCAGAAAAGGTAGAATGGGAACTATTTATTATGTGTAGGACAGTTTTCCTATAATGAGATGTTAGGTACTGATGTTTTCATTGAAGTAGCGATTCTTTTTTGATAAGTTTTGTTTTGTTTTGTTTTTACACAGTTGACTTTTGAACAACATAGGTTTGAACTGCATAGGTACACTTCTATACTGATTTTTTTTCCAATACAGATATTGGAAAAGTTTTTAGAGATTTGCAACAATTTAAAAAAACTTTCTCACAAATCACAAGCCTGGGATTATTGAAAAAGCTAAGAAAAGATATGACATACCTTAAGAAGGGTCTGTCATGAAGGCATACATTATATGTAGTTACTCATCTATTTAATCATTTGCTACCATAAAATATTCACAAATCTATTACAAAAAGCTAAAATTTGTCAAAACTTGTGTATACAAATACTTACAGACCATACTCAGTGCCATTTGCAGTCAAGAGAAATGTAAATAAACATAAAAATGGAGTATTAAGTCATAACTGCATAAAATTAACTGTGGTACATAGCAGTACTATTGTAATAATTTCATAATGACCTCATGTTGCTACTGTGGTGAGGTCAAGTGTTGTATCTACTTAACTTAAAACACCAGGTGACATTAATCATCTCTGCGTGATCAGTTCATCTTTCCAGTAAATTGCATATCACAGTAAAAAGTGATCTTTTGCGGTTCTCGTGTGTTTTTCATTGTGTTAAATGCAATGCTGTAAACTTTGAATAACACCATGGGACCCATATGAACTGCCACTAGTGATGTTGGAAGTGCTCCCAAGAGGCAGAGAAGAGTCATTGTGTTACAAAAAATATTTGAATTTCTTGATACGTACTATAGATTGAGGTCTGCAGCTGGGTTGCCCACCATTTCAATATAAATGATTCTAGCATAAGGGCCATTGTTTTTAAAAAAAGAAAAAAGGAAATTCATGAAGTTGTTGTTGTAGTTATGCCAGCAGGCATGAAAACCTTGCACTTTTTGCAAAATACCTTACTTCGTATTGAAAATGTAGCTTTTATGAGGGTGCATGATTGCTGTAAGAATGGTATACCTATATAGACTCTAATATGACTTAAGAAAAAGTGAAGTCATTATATGACATCCTTAAGCAAAAGGAAGGTAAAGGCTCTGATGTTGGAGAATTTAATACCAGCAAAGGATGGTTTGATAATTTTAGAAAGTGGTTTGCTTTAAAAAATGTCAAGAAAATAGGAGAAACAGCTTCTGTTGACCAAGAGACAGCAGACAAGTTCCCAGACGTGTTAAAAAAAATCATTGAGGAGAAAGGATATCTGCCTGACTAGGTTTTTAATGCAGACAGAAATGCCTTATTCTGGGTTGGGCGGGGGGTGAGGGTTGGAAGCCACAAAGGACATTTATTAATAAAGAAAGCAGTGAGCACCAGGATTTAAGGCAGGAAGGGATAGGCTAACTTAACTGATAGGACTGTCCTTCTCTGTAAAGCCACTAACACCCAAACCTTGAAGAGAAAAGAGGTACTAGCTGCCAGTCTTGATTGTACAACAAGAAGGCCTGGATACTGAGAATCCTTTTTCTGGATTGGTTTCATCAGTGCTTTGTCCCTGAAGTCAGGAAGTACTTTTGCCAGTAAGAGACTGCCTTGAAAAGTTCTTTTAATATTGGACATTGCCCGTGGCCACCCAGAATGCCATGACTTGAACACCAGTGGCATTGGAGTGATCTGCTTATTCCCAAACACAACTCTAATGCAACCTCTAGATCAGAGGGTCATAAGGACCTTTAAAGCTCATTATACACAGCACTTTGTGGAAAGAATCATCAATACTGTGGAAGAGAACCCTGAAAGAGAACATGAAAGTCTAGAAGGACTACACCATTGAAGATGGATGGCAAGAACTGTGTGAGAGGCTTTTGTGTCATTATCTTTGTATAAGTATTCATTGTGTAGAACATTTTGTATAGAAATGGATAGCCTATCCTTACATAGGTACAAGATGAGTGATATTTAATATTAAATTAGTAATGTGTTATTTTTCCCACTGTTTTAAAAGTTTGCTTTTGAAGAATTACCTTACTGTTATTCTCTGGTAATTGGAGAAATTGCGTGTCAGCCTATCATCACAGGTAAGTGTTTATTTTTTTTTATTTTTTTAAGTAACAGTGTTTCCAGTGCTGTGTTACGGACATGACTAATACTGTATGTCATAACAGTTTTATAATGATTTATTTGTTAGTATATAGGCTAGGCTACCATGAAACAATTGCACTGATTATGCTAGGCTATCATAAAGAAATCATATTGTTGCTTCTTTGTTATTAATGATGAATTGTTATATCTGTAAGTAAATATGAATTTCTCTTTCACATTATCTTCTCATTTTTGATGTCTAGTATTATACGTAAAACATTTACAGCGTTTTGTAGCACATAAGACAATATTGATTTAGGTACTGACAGATGATTCATCTTATGAACAAATGACATGAACTACAGTATCGATTAGTACAGCATACTATTATGAATGTATTTTCTCTTATGATTTTCTTAACATTTTCTTTTGTCTAGGTTACTTTATCATAAGACTTCAGTATATAATACATATAATGTATGAAATATGTATTAATCAACTGTTTATATTACTGGTAAACCTTCAGTTCAACAGTTCAGTAGGGTATATGTGGATATTTGTGCGAGGAGGGTGAAATGTTTCCTGCCTCTAACTCCTGTATTGTTCAAGAGTCAACTGTATACATAGACATTTGAGGATAAACTATTGGTGGTCGTGTGTCACCTAGAGGTTAGGATTTAATCAGGAACCAAAGAGTTAAAGCATAAATAATCAGTTTTCAGAAAAAGTTTAATATACTTTTTTCCAGACAAATTGAATATTTTAAAAATAAAGTATACTTAAACCTTTTTTGAAGATATAGTCACTCAAGATAGGGGCTGTTATATCTACTTAAAGTATTTGAGATAACACATTTATTTTTTTTAACTTTTTCTTGAAAGAACTTGTTTCAATTTCTTGCTCGTAATGCTCTTTAAATAACAGAATCATTGGCTCATATAGTCTATAGCTGGAAGGGACTTTTGAAATAATTTAGTCCTGTATACCCATTTTACAGATGAGAAAACAGAGTTTGAAACTCAGTTGAAGGGGCGCCTGGATGGCTCAGTGGGTTAAGCCTCTGCCTTTGGCTCAGGTCATGATCCCAGGGTTCAGGGATTGAGCCCCGCATGGGGCTCCCTGTTCAGCCGGAAGCCTGCTTCTCCCTCCCCTGCTCCCCCTGCTTGTGTTCCTTCTCTCGCTGTCTCTGTCTGTTAAATAAATAAATAAAATCTTAAAAAAAAAAAAAAACTCACTTGAAAACTGAATTTATTGAGGTTAGAAACCCACAGATCCTTTTTCTTAAGTCCTCTAAATTGCTCAAGATTAGGGATGGAGGATAGCACGCGTACCCAGAAATCATTTTCTGTAAACAATTCTAGTCAAAGCTTTCTAAACAGAGGACAAAAAGTTTGGCAAGTATGCCAGAAACAACAACATTCTCACATTATAGGCATATAGGAGAACATAGTAGCATATCTGAGAAAGGGAAGAATAAACGGTTCCTTTTTAACAACAGTGCACTTTTGAATATTCCAAAATAGATTTATAGGCATTAGCAGGTTAAGAGGAAGAATGTAGGAGGATGTAACATGGTAACAGGCATAAAATTTTGAAGTAGGTCATAGTAGGACATGATGTGGCTGCTTGATAGGGTCATTATTATTTCTTAGGAGTAATCAAACCTATTTGCTATTAATTTCTTACTGGTTCCTCTGAAAATATTTTTCATTTAGAAAAACCTGAATGTAAAGATTTAAAGATTATGAATCACAAGCTGTAGTTGTTATTTTGTATGTTTTAATTTAGTGGTTGTCAGTCTAGTGATTGGGGTTGTATCACATCAAAAATGTCTAGAGAGGTTTTTTTTTGAAAAGCATATATCCATTTATGTCTCCCCCTGGTAAATCAGAATATTAAATGTGTATGGTCAGAGTAGAGAGGAAGATACTATTTATGTTTTGAAAAAAAACTACCCAAGGGACTTAATCTACATCAGCTCTCTACCTACTTATCAAAAAAAAAAAAAAAAAAGTTAAAAAAAGTAAGAGAAAAAAAAAAAACTAAAGTCTTCTGTCAAAAAATGAACGAACAAAAAAATAGAAACAGACCTATAAATATGGAGAACAAACTGAGAGTTGCCAGATGGGAGGGGCGTGGGGAGATGGGCAGAATGGGTGAATTGGAGTGTGAGATCAAGGCCTCCAGTGATGGAATAGAAAAAGTCATGGGGGTAAAAGGTACAGCATAAGGAATGTAGTCAGTGATATTGTAATAATGTTGTATGGTGACAGATGGTGGCTACACTTGTAGTGAGCATAGCAAAATGTATAGACTTGTCATATCACTCTGAAATTAATGAAACTTGTGTACCAACTATAATTCAATTAAAAAATTAAATTATCACTTTACTCATTTAAGCATTTAATATAAAAAATCTTAACTAGAAGAAAGTAATTTGGCTGGAGTCTGAGCAAAGAGAGTTTTTGAATAAGGATGAAGGATGGGAGCTTTAAAATATGTTTAATATGTTTATAAAATGTTTATAATATGTTTATAATATGTTTATAATATATATGTTATATATTATATAAACATAATATATATGTTTATAATATGTTTATAAAATATGTTACTTAAAACTGAAATGGAATGTTGTTTTGGAGAGGAGATGTGACATGGAATGATGTATTGTAGAGAAGGAGCTGTCTGGTTATCTTTGGGGAAAAAGAAATAGAAGTGGTCATTAAATCTTATAGGTACACAGAAGTGAAATTTGGTTAGCAAACAAATTACAAAAGATAGAATGAAGAATGGCCTTTTTATTTAAAAATTTTTTTAAATTAAAAAACTGATTCAAATATGTGTTTACCAGGTAACAGGCTTTATTGTAGGTAAATTAGTAAACAAGGCAAAGATGTCTGTCCTAATGGAAGTTACATTTCAGGTTGGGGAGGAGGGCACAGTATAAACAATAGGTAAGCATAAATCAGTTAAATGAGAATTGATAAATATTCTTGTGAAAGAAAAAAGTAGAGCAAGGTAAGGGGATTGAGAGGGTTGTTGGGTGGTGGAAGGTTGCAATAATATGATTACAGTGGTAAGAATAAACCTATTGAGAACCAAAGACTTGAAGGAGTAAATATGTAGATATTTGGTGGTGAGGAAAGAGCTTTGCAGATAATCTGGTAGTGATGTCAGTGTAAGAAGTTGCATAATACAAACCAAGAGTTTAGGAAAGATTTCTAGGCTAGAGATATAAAATTGTGATCATCATTTTAGATGATATTGGAAACTATTAAGACTAGGGGTTATCTGTAGGGACTGAATGTAGATATTAAAAACACCATGGGTTATTTTACGCTGGGGTATGTACTCCAATTTTAAGTGGTTGCGGTGGGGGGGGCGGGGAGAGGAGGATCTGGTAAAGTTGGTAGCAGCAAAGGAGCACAGCTAGAAGAAATGGAAGCCAACAAATGTTTTTAGTTTTGACTATATTGCTGATAGGTCAAGTTAAAATGAGGACTGGTTATTTACCATTGGGTTTAGCAACAAGAAGTTAATGGTGTCTTCACAAGCTTTTTGTGGTGCCGTAGTGGGGAAAATGTCTGAGAGAAGTGGGATTAAGAGGGAATGGGATGACATGTTGGAAATAGCAAGTGTAAACAGTTCTTTTGAGGCATTTTGTTGTGAAGAGGATCAAAGAAATAGGGTAATATCTAGAATACAAAAAGGGCTCCAGAGAAGGTTTTTTTTTTTTTGAAGTAGGCTCCATGTCCAGCATGGAGCCCAGTGTGGGCTTTGAACTCATGAGATCAAGACCTGAACTGAGAACGTTGGTTGGATGTTCACCTGGCTGAGCCACCCAGGTGCCTCACCAGAGAAGGTTTTTAAAAGAAATTGAAATTGTGTTTCTATACTAAGGTGAATTATTCAATAGTGAATGAAAAACTGATGTAGCACAAAGATTGAGAAATTGTGGGGACACATATTTCCAAGGATGGGAGGGGAGGCAAAGGATGTAAGTGTAGATGCTTGTGTGTGGGTAGGTGTGGGAGTTTTAGTTTGTGGAACTTTTCTAATGCTTTCCGTTTTCTCAATGAAGCAGGAAGCTGAGCAAAGATGGGAAAAAGTTTGTAGGATTGTGGAGAATTTAATGTGGGTGAAATGGTTGTGTAGGACAATGGGAAAGTAAATGGTCATTATTTTTTTTTCAAAGGTATATAAAATAGAATATGAGATTTACTTTATTCACTTTTTTACCTCCGTTCTGAAGAGGTAACTACTGTTAATGGCTTTGTCTGTATTCTCCCATACTAATTTTTCTAGCTACTTACAAACGTATGCTTTACATATATATAATTAAAAACAAAATATAACTGGGCTGTGTAGGGTTGAATATGTTTAAGTCCTAACTTTTGGAACCTGTGAATGTGATTTTTGGAGAAGGGGTCTTTGCACATATAGTTGAGGATATCAGGATAAGGTCATCTTGGCTTAGAGTGGGCACCAAGTCCAATGACAAGTGTCCTTAGAGAAGACACAGAGAAGCAAAAGACAATAGACATGGGGAGAACGTGATGTGAAGATGAAAGCAGAGATCAAAATTAAACAGGCCACAAGCCAGGGAGCACTTGGAGCCAATAGGAATTGGAAGAGGCAAGGAAGGACTTTCCTGTAGAGCCTTTGAAAGTAGCAGGGCCCTGCCTATACCTTGATTTTGGACTTCCTTCCTCCAGAACTGAGAAAAATAAATTTCTTTTGTTTTAAGCCACCAAATTTGTGATCATTTGTTATGCAGCCTTAGGGAACTAATAAAGGCTTATACTATACATCTTTTTCTACACCTTTTAACTTTCTATCTTCAGCATCTTTCATGTTACTGTATATGAATAGATTTTGTTCTTATATAACAATTGCATTGTATATCCATAGGATGGATCTATTATGCATGGCATGTCCATGCATTGTGTAGGATGGACATTTAGTTTATTTCTAATTTCTAATCCTTCAATATACAATTTTGGTGTAGATTTGTGTTGCTCAAGTATATTTCTGTCAAAATCCTAGATCTGCCAAATATGCCCTCATAAAAGACTGAATTTATATTCCCACCTTTAGTTTGAGTGTTGCCAACACTGAATATTATGAATCTTTAATTTACCTAATGGCTAAAAAATAGTGCATTACTATTTTCTTTAGGTTACCTTTAATTGCTATTGAAATTAAATATTTTGTCACACTTAACCATTTGCAAAGCTTCCTAAAAATGAAGTTCATTGTTTAAAAGAAAATACCAGTTATTTAATAGACTTTAAATGTATTTTTAAAAGACAAAGACATGAATAACTTTCTTTTCTTTGCAGTTGACAGTTACCTTCCTTTATTAGTTTAATCAAATTCAAGGATAAGCCTACTCTAACAAAATGTTGAAAAAAAAAAAGGGCTTTTGTAACCTATTAAGACAAAGTAGAACTTGTGAATGTATTTTGACTTGTTGAACTTAAAATATCAGGTAGTCTTGCAGGGATAAAATTGTTTACCTCACAGAAGATTGGTACTTTGTGACCCTTAGAAAACCACTTTTGGCATGAACTGCAGCTCTTACCACTTAAAACCATGAGTTCTAGGTACAACTTTCTCACACCACTCTTTGAACCCTATGCCTAGATTTCTGATTTTCTTTCTCTTCCTCCTCCTTTTCCTCTTTTTTTTTTTTTTTTTGGTATTTCAAACTCCACTCGTATGTGTGTGTAGATTTCATAGCTGAAAGATAACCTATCTTTTTCTCACAATGTTGGGAAATTATGGCTTAGTTTATCAGTGAAAGTATGGATGTAAACCATGACAGGGACCTTTCATAATAAAAATCCTTTATCTTGTGAAAGTAAAAGAAATCATCATAGTGATCTTAATTAACAAAATTATATTCATGGCATCTTAGATTATTTTAAATGAAGATATCTGAAGAAAAAGAATTTACTGTTCCTATCTATAAGAATAGATTTAACAGAAAATATGGGTACTGAATTGAGTTGCCACTTCATACCCACTTTGAAACTAAGTAACGAGTTACTTAACATGAGGATTTGATTCATCCCATGGCTTTTCTTTTAATAAGTCTCTTATTGTTGTGATAGGCTGATGTTTATTGATTCATAGGTCTTTGAAATATGGCCCAGAATTAGTGTGTTCTTTCTAAAACTATTCTGATACATTTATTTAATTTAGAATACTTAGTAAGTTTTGTGAACTTTGTTCAAATTTACAAAAATTTTTATATCCTTATTTCTTTCTACTTTTTCTTAGGTTTGCCAGAGGAAATAGGGTGAAAAATGGCAAATTGTCATGAAGTTAGGAAAGGCTAAATAGCATTTTGGAAATGGTACATGATGAGGCAAGTCAGTAGCATTTAGGAATGAACATGAATGAAAGAGCTTTAAAAGTTCTTGTCTTGTTATATGTGAACACAGTTATGAAGGACACTTAAAAACACTGAAGGAAGTGAAGAGCATCAGGCCAGTATAGTCAGAGTAAGATGAGAAAATGCAATTGACTAATTCTCTAAAAAGGAGCAATTATATTGTTTATTCTCTGCAGTAAGACAAATGGTTAGCAAACCTAGAGGCTGTGAAAACTATAAGCACCGGTAGACAAAGTATTTTCTAAAACAGGTAGTTCACTTCTGTTCAGAGATTTATGTGTACAAAATAGGAAACAACTTGATTCTTCAGTAAAGCCCTTGTAATTGAATTGTTAAATAGAGAGGTTCAGGAATGAAGATTTTTTGCCTAAGTCTCCATGGGACCAACATCTTTGCCAGCATTTATTATTTTCAAATCTACTAAAATATCCCTCACAACAGATTTTTACAGAGAAGAACCCCAGTTTTACAGAAGACTCTATATTTCCTGAAGCAATGATTTCCATGCTTTATATAGGTTAAAATAACAAGAGGAAAGTGTGTTCTCCATAAACTTATTTTATGGTATGAAAATGTATTCCAAGAAGAGAAAATTATATCTTCAAGAAGTAAGGGATCACCTTAAGAATTATGTTGCAACTTTTGTTCCAGGAATAGGTCTTAAAGTGGGGGGGTTAATCACTGGTCTTTAGGAATTAATCTAATAAAATAGCCTTGGAAGGTAGGAGGCTATAGACTTAAGTCTTGACTTTGTTGCTTCTTACTCGATTTTTGAGCACATCATCTTGTTCCTTTTATTAGTTTCCTGTTCTGTAAATTGATTAGTGATGAGTGTTAATAGGGCTAAGAGAATGTATTTGAAAGTGATTTATAAACTATCAAGTGATACTTGATATGCTTTGTTACTTATGTATTTGAAAGTGGTTTATAAACTATCAAGTGATACTTGATATGCTTTGATATGCTTTGTTAATGCTTTGTTACGTATACATAAATAGCCCGCTTTTAAAGATTCTAAATGGAAAGCCAGAGGGCAGTAGAAAAAAGGAAAAGAAATGTTTAGGGGTACCTGGGTGGCTCATTTGGTTAAGCATTGATTTTGGCTCAGGCCTTGGTCTCAGGGTCATGAGATTGACCTCAAGTCCAACTCTGTGCTGCATGTGGAGCCTACTTAAGATTCTCTCTCCCTCTGCCCCTCCCCCCTCTTAAAAAAAAGGTTTAAAAGTGGAATCTTCTACTAAAATTTCAAATAAAATTTTATCTTAGTTTTTAAGTTTTACGAAGAGTAATGCCAAGATGTGCTATTTATAGCAAAAGTTGACATTTGGCTCAATGATCATTTACTTGTCTTCAACAAATGTTTAAAAAAAATTGAAACAAATAAGACCTGTGTTAGTGCTAAATGTCTAATGATTATTTCTGTAGTTATGTGTATATCATAGAAGAGTATGTGATTGCAGTTATATGACTTGTGCTAAATGTACCTCATGTTTATTTAAACATTTTCTATGTAACAATTTCTATAAATATATGCTATAACTTCTATTAAACAAGATACACATCCAGGAAATGCAGTCAAACTGAGGAAGTTTTTGTCCCTTCATTTTCTATTTCTCTTAGTTGCATAATTCCACATTTTAAAATGTCTAGGTTGTGTCTAATTTCAAAGAGTTCATGTCGATGAAGTTTACCCCAGTAATAAAAAAGTACAGTGCATTGTGGTAGCAGGTGGTAGTCAGTATTTGTGATTGAACGGTTATTTTTCAAACCAGAGGTCCTTGGGTTACTGACATTAGAAACAACTGGAGTGCATGTTAAAAATCTCTGATGCCTAAGACTTACTGAATCAAAATCAACCTTGGTTATACATTGGAATTATCCGGAGAGTTCAAAAAATACTGATGGCTGAATCTCACCCCAAGAGAATTTGACTTAATTGGTCTGGGTTGTGGGTAGTGTTTCTTATTAAACTGTACTAAAATTACCTGGAGAGCTTCTTAAATGGAGATTATTGGGCTCCAAACTGAAAGTTTGTGATTCGGTTGGTCAGGGATGGGGCCTGAGAATTTTGCAATTCTAGTAAGTAAGTTGCCAGGTGATGTTGTTACTAATTCTGGGACCACACTTTGAGAACTGTACTCTGAGGAGGTAAACCACCTGTTTAATTTGGAGACATGTAAAATTAAAGGAAGAAACTAATACATCCACAAGGAATGTAGGAAATGTAATAGATTTCAAAGTAAAAACTGTTAAGTTTGGTAAACTCTAAATTTTAATTTATAAAGCAAGTATATTACCATATTCATAAGTCTAAAATCTTTAGAGTTCATTTATAATGAAAATCCCAAATATCATAAATAATAACTTAGCAAAAAGAATATCCTCAGAGATGTTAAAGAAAACTAATATTATCTCTGTCAGGTTTATGGAGGTAAATATACAATAACATTTACTTTTTCATGAGTTTTGACAAATGTATCAATTGTGCAGCTATCAACAGAATCAAAATATAGGAGTTCTAATAATTCTGTCATGTTCCTGTGTGGTCAGCTCCTTCTCCAACCTCAGTTCCTGGCAATCCCTGATTTCTTTTCTCACTTTAATAGTTCTTCCTCTTCCGGGATATCATAAAAATGGAATCATCTAATATATAACCTTTTTATTTTGGCTTCTTTAAGCATAATGCATTCTAGATTCATTCATGTTGTTGTGTTTATCAGTCCACCTATCCTCCTTCCATGCCTCCCTTCCTCCCTCCTTCCCTTCTTCCCTTCCTTCCTACCTTCCACAGTTTAGATTCATAGCAAAATTGAGCTGAAAGTGCAGAGTTCACATATAGCACCTACCCTCATACATACGCAGCCTTGTCGTTAGCAGCAGTGGTTCATTGTTTCTAATCAGTGAACCTATGCTGACATGTCATTTTCACGCAAAGTCCATAGTTTACATTAGGATGAATCCTAGTTCATTTTTGCTATTGTACATTATATGGGTTTTGACAAAAGTATAAGGGTATGAATCCACCCTTATAGTGTCATACACAATAGTTTCAGTGCCCTAAAAACTGTGATTTGCATAGTCATCCCTTCTACTCCTTTATTCCCTGACAACCACTCATCTTTTTAATGTTCTCCATAGTTTTGCCTCTACCAGAATGCCATACAGTTGGAATCACAATATGTAGTGTTTTCAGTTTGGCTTTTTTTTTTCTCTTTGTAATATGCATTTAAGCTTTGTCCGTATCTTTTCATGACTTGATAACTCATTTCTTTTTATTGTTGAATAATACCTCAGTTTATTCAGCTGTTGAAGGACATTTTGGTTACTTACAAGTTGTAGCAGTTATGAATAAAGCTACTATAAACATCCATGTGTAGGTTTTTATATGAGCATACGTTTTCAGTTCATTTGGATAACTTTCAGTTGCTGGATTATATGGTACAAGTATGTTTAGTTTTGTAGGAAACTGCCAAATTGTCTTCCAAAGTGGGCTGTATCATTTTGCATTCCTGCTAGCAGTATAAGAGAGTTCATATTGGTCTACATTCTCATCAGCATTTGATATTGTCAGTGTTTTAGATTTTGGCTATTCTAATACATGTGTTAGTATCTTGTTTTATGTGATGTTCAGTATCTTTTCTATGCTTATATGCTACCTGTGTATGTTTTATGAGGTGTCTGCTCAGATCTTTTGCACAATTTTTAATTGGATTATTTATTTTTCTTACTGTTGAGTTTTAGGAATTTTTTTTGTATATTTTAGATACAGCCCTGTATCAGATACTTATATGTAAATATTTTCTACCAGTCTTGGCTTTGCTTATTTTCTTGACATTGTCTTATGCAAAGCAGAAGTTTTAAATTTAACAGAATCCAGCTTATTGTTTTTTTCCCTGAATGGTGGGTTTGGTACTGTATCTAAAATGTCATCTCCAAACCTAAAGTCATTTAGATTTTCTCCAATGTTAACTTCGGAGAGTTTTATACTTAGGTATTTTACATTTAGGCCTGTGATCTCTTTTGAGTTAATTTTTGCAAAGGCTGTGATTGTCTAGATTCTCTCTGTGTAACTGTGTGTGCACATGTGTGTGTATTAATTTATTCCAGTACCATTTGTTGAAAAGATTCATGTTTTCTCCATTGTATCACCTTTACTCCTTTGTTAAAGATTGGTTATTATATTCTTTAGTCTGTTTCTGGGGTCTCTGTATTGTTTTATTAATCTAGTTGACTGTTCTTTTGCCAATATACTGTCTTGATAGTGTATATATTTATTTTCTTAAAGGTGGATACTGTCATTCTCTTGTTTATTCTTTTTTTAATGTTGTTGGCAATTCAGGATCTTTGGCCTTCCCATTGAAAATTTAGAACCAGTTTCTGGTATACTTGCCAAATTACTTGCTGGGATTTTGGTTGGATTGTATTCAATTTCTAGATTAAATTGGGAAGAGCTGACATCATGACAATATTGAGTTTTCCTATCCATGAACATGGAATAATTCTTCATTTATTTGGTTCTGGGTGTTCTTTCATCAGAATTTTATAGTTTTCTTCATATAGTATCTTATGTGTAGTTTTTAAGATGTATACCTAAGTCTGTCTTTGTGTGTGTGTGTGCTGATGTAAATGGTATTGTGTTTTTAATTTCAAATTCTGCTTGTTCATTGCTAGTGTGTGGGAAAGTGATTGGCTTTTGAATATTAACCTTGTATCCTGTAACCTTGCTGTAAGTGCTTATTAATTTAGGGGTTTTTCTATTCTTTCAAGTTTTCTACATAGTCATGAAATCTGCAGATAAAGACATTTGTTTTATTTTTCCCATTCTGTATGCCTTTAATTTCCTTTTTTTGGTGTTAACTGCATTAATTAGGACTTCTGGTACAGTGTTGAGAAAATGTGATGAGAAGGGACATTCCTGCCTTGTCCTGATGTTAGTAGAACTTCCAGTTTCTCACCATTAAGTATGAGTTTAGCTGTAGGTTTTTTTTTTTTTTAATTGTGTTAAACATGTAACAAAAAATTGATCATCTTAAATTTTTAAATGTGAAAATACTAAATACTTCTGAAATGTACATTCTCATACAACTAATCTCAATTCTTTTCATATTGTAAAACTGAAACTATACCTATTAAACAACTCCCTATTTTCCCTTCCCCACAGCCATTGGCCAGCCACATCCTTTCTGCCTCTATGAGTTTGACTAGTCTAGGTACCTTATGTAAGTAGAATCATACAATATTTGTATTTTTGAGATTGGTTTATTTCACCTAGCATAATGTCCTCAAGGTTTGTCCATGATGTAGCATGTGTATTTCATTCCTTTTTAGGGGTGAATAATATTCCACTGAATGTATATGCCACATTGTTATCCATCCATTTGGGTTGCTTCCACATTTTGCTCTTGTGAATAATGCTGCTCTGAATGTGGGTGTACAGATACCTCTTTGTTACCCTGCTTTTAGTTCTTTTGGGTATATACTCAAAAGTGGAATTGCTGGATATTTTATGCCATCTTTAATTTCTTTCAGCAGCATTTTGTAGTTTTTAGTGTACAAGGCTTTTGCCTCCTTTATTACATTTATTCTTAAATATTTTATTCTTTTTGATGATATAAATGAAAATGTCATTTTAATTTCAAATTATTCACATTTAGTGTATGGAAACACCACTGGTATTTCTGTGCTAATAGTGTATCATATAACTTTACTAATTTTTTTAAATTTTTTTTATTAAAATTTTATAAAAATTTTATTTTTTTATTAAAATTTTTTAAAAATTTTTTTCGTGTTGAATCTTTAGGACTTTCTACATATAATATGTCATCTACAAAGAGAGACAGTTTTAATTCTTTTCCAACTTGGATTTCATTTATTTCTTTTTCTTGCCTAATTGCTGTGGCTTCTACTACTTAGGACTTCTAGTACGGTGTTGAATAGAAGTGGTAAAAGTGTAGTCATCCTTAACCCCTTCCAGGTTTTAGAAAAAACTTTCAGCCTTTCACTATTGAGTGCGATGTTAGTTATGGGCTCTTTCATATATGGTCTTTTAATGTTAATGTATTTCCTTCTATTCCTTATTATTGAATGTTTTTAATCATGAAAGAGTGTTGAATTTTTAAAAATTCTTTAACTGCATCAGTTGGTATGGTCATGTAACTTTTTCCTTTCATCCTGTTAGTGTAGGAGGGGCACATGGCTGACTCAGTACATCGTGTGACTCTTGATCTCAGGTTGTGATTTCAAGTCCCATGTTGGGTATAGAGATTGTAATCTCTTTGTGTGGTTCATTACATTGATTTTCATCTGTTGAACTACCTTTGCTTTCTAGGAATAAATCCTATTTCGTTAATGGTTTATAGTTCTTTTAATATGCTCTTGAGTTTAATTTGGTAATGTTTAGTTGAGTCTTGAAACATTTTTTTTATTAAAAAAATATTTTTTAAAGATTTTATTTATTTGTCAGGAAGAGCACATGCATGCACAGAAGCAGGGGGAGTGCCAGGCAGAGGGAGAAGCAGGCTCTCCGCTGAGCAAGGAGTTCGATGTGGGACTCCCATCCCAGGACCCTGGGATCATGCCCTGAGCCTAAGGCTGACGCTTAACTGACTGATCCACCCAGGCGTCCCAAGTCTTGAAACATTTTAAAAAATAAATGTGTATATAAATTGTGTATATAATCCAGTCTTAGTAAATGCCAGGGGTTATGTTCATTTTTTAAATGGATAGTTTGTGTTGCATGGTATTGCTTATATATGACCTCATGCTTATAAACTGCCTTATTTGGATTACGCCTGAGTTAAGTGAATTTATTGTTACCCTAAAGCTACAGGTAGGTTCATAATATAACTGAAGGGCTTGATTTCACATTTGAGCAACAGGGATTAATTTCACATATGCTAGTTTAAATCATACAATTAAATATTGGTGAGTATGATACAATTTTCATTTCTAGTATGTAAGATGTGTATTCTGGGGCACCTGCATGGCCCACTTGGTTAAGCGTCTGCTTTCGGCTCATGTCATGATCCCAGGGTCCTGGGACCTAGCCCCATGTCTGGCTCCCTGCTCAGTGGGGAGCCTGCTTCTCCTTCTCACTCTGCCTGCTGCTCCCCATGCTTGTGCTCTCTCTCCAATCAATCAATCTTTAAAAAAAAAAAAAAAAGATGTGTATTCTGCAGCTAGAGCATAGGTAAGTTGTCAAAACATTCTGAATTATAATTTTTAGATTAACATAATTTTAGTCTTAAAGGTACTATAATTTGAAATGATTTTATTTTCCTCATTATAATTCAATTGATACTTCATTTTTCATATTATTTTTTTTTAAAGATTTTATTTATTTATTTGACAGAGAGAGAGAGATCACAAGTAGGCAGAGAGGCAGGTAGAGAGAGGAGGAAGCAGGCTCCCCGCTGAGCAGAGCCCCATGTGGGGCTCGATCCCAGGACCCTGAGATCATGACCTGAGCTGAAGGCAGAGGCTTAACCCACTGAGCCACCCAGGCGCTTCACATATTATGTATTCTTAACGCTAAATTTTTAGAGTGTGTGCTACAACAACCAATGTTTAGTGTTTCTTTAGAATTATTTGTGAGTGTATTTCTTTCATCTTTATATTTGGTGAAATTTATATCTTGATGTATCTGCTTAAGATGGAAACATACTGGTTTATAATTTTACATAAAGACATAAATGAGAATTTATCCCCCGTGCCACTTTTCTCAACTTTTGCCTTCCCACTGCGTCAGATCTACCCCCACCTCAAACTAAATCTGGTAGATAGCGTAGTATTCTGTATTGCTCCATATATTTATCTCTATGTTCATATAATCTTATGCAAATAATTGTATTCCCAATTATGTATATAGACTTGTTGTCCTGATGAGTTTGAAAAGAAATGGGATCATTATACATACTTGTTTGCAACTTTCTGTCATTAATACCTCAGAGAAGGTGTAAGGTGTAATTCTGCTGTCCATCTAATGTATAACTCTAATTATATTCTTTTTATGACTCCATAATGAATGCTTCGTGGTGTGTTGTGTAAAATTTATTTAAGCATTCCCACATTTATGGGAATATTGTTTCCAGTTCTTTGGTATTTTAAACAAGGTTGTATCTATGAATATATTCTTACTTCCAGATGCTTATATTTCTATGGGATAGATTTGCAGAAGTAGAATTGCTGGGTTGAAGGTAGGTGTTGCCAAATAGCTCTCACAAAAATTTTCTAGTAGCAATGTGTGAGAATACTTTTTTCTTTATGTCTCTGCCAGAAATTGGGCTATAGTTTTTAAAATGTTTGCCAGTCTAATAGGTGTGATGTTACATTTTAAATCTGAATTTTCCTGAGTATTAATGATTTTGAACCTCTTTTCTTGTGTTTGTGGAAACACATGAATGCTCTTTTCTGAACCATTCTTTTCATATCCTTTGCCCAAATTCTATTGTTTGTCTTTTCAAATTGTAGGCACTCACTGTGTATTAAAACATTAATACCATTTACCTGTGTTGCAAATGTTTTTATTTTTCCCCAGGTACAAAAACTTCTAATTTATATGAATTATTTAATACTTTTTAGTTTTGAGTTGTGAGTAAGATGTTGCCCATACTCTTCTCCCACAGATTTTTATTGTCTTTTCTTTACAATTCATGTTCATCTTGAGTTTATTTTTGTAAGTCTTATAACCTTAGGGCACCCAGGTTTTTTCCTACAAGATTACTAGCACTTTTTAAAAAATTAAGTAGGTCATTCATTTCCCACTGATTTGAATGACTGCCCTTATTTTATTCAAAATTTTCATTTTTATGGTATTCTTTTTTTATTTTATTTTTTATTTTTTTTATTTTTTAATTAACGCATAATGTATTATTTGCCCCAGGGTACATGTCTGTGGATCCTCAGGCTTACACATTTCACAGCACTTACCATAGCACATACCCTCCTCAATGTCCATAACCCAGCCACCCTATCCCTACCCGCCACTACCCCCCAGCCACCCTCGGTTTGTTTCTTGAGTTTAGGAGTCTCTTATGGTTTGTCTCCTTCCTTCTTAACTGTCTACTATTTTATTGATAGTATTCTGTTTGTATACTGTGTTGAGTTTTCTTTGATGACCTGTTTTGATATTTGAAGCAAGTTCAACTTACCCTTTTTCAACTTTGGTTGGTCTGCAGCATTAGTTCTTACATGTAAATGTGATAATTTCTTCCTTAAAAGTATAACAAAACCCTTTGGATTCTAATTTGAATTACATGAAATTTGCTAATATAGGGGACAACTGACATTTCCACGATAGTCCTTTCTGAATATATCATAGTGTTTATGCCTTTTAATAAAAATGTATAGGGGTGCCTGGATGGTACAGTTGATTGAGTGTCTGACTCTTGATTACATCTCAGGTCATGATCTCAGGGTCCTTCTATCGAGCACCACCTCAGGCCCCACACTCAGCACAGAGTCTGTTGGAGATTCTCTCTATCTACTTCTCCTATTCATACATGCATGCACTCTCTTTCTCAAATAAATCCTAAAAAAAAAAAAGTATAGTTTCTATATATGAGTGCCAAATTATTTAATCATTCAAAAGTATTATATAGGTCTTGTTGTCGTTGTAGTAAGAACATTTTCGTTTCACTGCAATTTCAATGACTTTTTTTCTCTAATATAAAAGCTATTGATTTTGTATATTGCTCTTTTCTCCAGCCTTCAACTAGTAAATGGATAAACAAAATATGGTATATTCATATGAAATATTATTTAATCATAAAAAAGAATGTATATTGAGTCATGCTGTAGCATGGATGAACTTCGAAGGCATTATGCTAAGTGAAAGAAGCTGAACCCAGAAGTTCATATAATATATAATTCCATTTATATGAAATGTTTAGAGTAGGTAAATCCAAGGAGACAGAAAGTAAATTAGTGATTGAAAGATTAATAGATTAGTAATTTGGGATGATGAAAATATTCTGGAATTAGATAGTGGTGATGATTATACAACCTTGTGAATAAACTAAAAACTACTGAATTGTATACTTTAAAAGGATTTTATGGTATGTGAATTATATCTCAATTTTTAGAAAGAAGTAGTGACTTTTATTGTATATTAGGGTTGCATTTGGTGTTAGATAACAGAAAACCAGACGACACTGGCTTGATAAAATAGGGCTTTATTTTTCTTACATAATTGTTATTATCGATTGACTAATACAGTGATTGATAATAGGACATATATTTCCATGATTAAATCTTGGCCTCTTTTTCATGTTTGCATATGACTGATAAGGTACTGGGGACTGGATTATAGAGGAAAGGAAGCAACCGTGACTGTACTGGGAACTCCAAGGCCGTCTTCATGTCTCATTGGCTAGACTTTTTAAATGATCACTCATGGCTAGAAGTTGGTTGGGGAAAAGATGGTGGAGAATGAGATTTAGGTCAGAAACTTCCTGGCACAGTGAGCTTTCCAGTATAGATCCTTATTTTGACTAATGTTATTTATTGTTTCACAGTTGAAAAGGACATTTGTTGTTGGTTTCATAGTCTCAGTTATACTTAAATGGTTTTCCCAGCTCAGTTTCTTCTTTTTTAAAGTTCTCTACATTTTCAGGGGTTGTCTGTAGCAATTTATTTATGAAAAAGGGAAGAGGGAACTAATTATTCAAAACTCCATTTAATTTTTTAAACACCTTTATTGAATTAGAATTGACATACCATAAAGTGTACATATTTACAGGGTATAATTTTTTAAGTTTTTGACGTAAGTGTACACATATAGAACATTAATCATCCCAATCAAGATACTTTTTAAAAAATTAGTGTCCTCTTTTAAATTGAAATATAATTAACATATAATGTTAGTTTCAGATATATTATGTAATGATTGAATATTTCTGTATATTGTGAAATGATCACCACAGTAAGTCTAGTTAACATTCATCCTTTTTTTTTTTTTTTTTGATAAGAACTTTTAAGAATTACTCTCAACTTTCAGGTATGCAATATAGTAGTATTAACCACAGTCATATACATAGCTGTATATTACATCTCCAGAACTTAATTATTTGATAACAGGAGGTTTGTACCTTTTGATTGCCTTAACCTGTTTTGTTTTTTTTTTTAAGATTTTATTTATTTATTTGACACAGAGAGAGAGAGAGATCACAAGTAGGCAGAGAGGCAGGCAGAGAGAGAGGGGGAAGCAGGCTCCCTGCTGAGCAGAGGGCTCAATCCCAGGACCCTGAGATCATGACCTGAGCCAAAGGCAGAGGCTTTAACCCACTGAGCAACTCAGGCGCCCCTGCCTTACCTGTTTTACCCACCCCTACACGCTGCCTCTGGCAACCACCAATCTATTCTCTGTATTTATTAGTTCATTGTTTTTTGTTGTTGTTGTTTGTTTTTGTTTTTGCTTTTTTGTTTTAAAGATTCCATATTTAAGTGAGATCATACAGTATCTGTCTTTTTCTGTCTTATTTCACTTAGTGTAATGCCCTCAGGGTCCATCTATGTTGTTACAAATGGCAAAATTTCATTCTTTTTTATGGCTGAACAATTGTGTGTGTGTGAGTGCATGTGCACGCACACATACGTGCATGTGTATGTGATTTTTTTTTTAAATCCCTTCATCCGTCGATGGAGATGTCTTAGCTATTGTAAACAATGCTGCAGTGAACATGGGAATCTCTTGGAGATAGTGTTTGTTTCCTTTAGATAAATAACCAGAAGTGGAATTGCTTGATCCTATGGTAGTTCTACTTCTAGCTTTTTGAGGATACTGTTTTCCATAGTGGTTGCATCAATATACCTTCTACCAACAGTGCACAAGGGTTCCCTTTTCTTCCCCTCCTTGCCGACAGTTGTTACTTCTAGTCTTTTTGATAGTAGCCATTCTAACAGGTGTGAGATGATAGAACTCATTGTTGTTTTGATTTGCATTTCCCTGATGATTTGTGATGTTGAGCTTTTTTTTTTTTTATGTGTCTGTTGGCCATCTGTATGTCTTCTTTGGAAAAATGTCTACTGAGATCCTCTGTCCATTTTTAAATCAGATTATATTTTGCTGTTGAATTGTGTAAGTTCTTTATAGATTTTGGGTGTTAACCTCTCATCAGATATACGATTTATAAATATTCTCTCACATTTACTAGAGTGCCTTTTCATTTTGTTGATGATTTTTTTTTTTTTTTTTTGCCATGCAGAAGTTTTTTAGTTTGATACAGTCTCAGTTGTTTACTCTTCCTTTTGTTGCCAAATCCAAAAAATTGTCAGCAAGACCTCAGTCAAGTAGCTTACTTGCCGATGTTTTCTTCTAGGAGTTTTATGGTTTCTGGCCTTACATTCAAGTCTTTAATCCATTTTTATTTAATTTTTGTTTGTGGTGTAAGGTAGTGGTCCAGTTTCATTCTTTTGCATGTGGCTGTCCTGTTTTCCCAGCACTATTTATTAAAGATACCCCTTTTTTCCCCCTATTGCATATTCTGGCTTTTTTGTTGTAAATTAATTAACCACATATATATACATGGGTTTATTTCTGAACTCCATTCTGTTTCATTGATCTATATGTTTGTTTTTATGCCAATGCCATATTATTTGATTTCTGTATCTTTGTAATATAGTTTAAAGTTGGGAAGGGTGGTGCCTCCTGCTTTTTTCTTTTTTTCTTTGGCTATTTGGGGTGTTTTGTGGTTCGGTACAAATTTTAGGATTGTTTGTTCTATTTCTGTGAAAAATGCCGTTGGAATTTTGATAGCATTGAAAAGGGATAGCATTGAATCTGTAGGTTGATTTGGATAGTATGGACATTTTAATAATATTAATTCATTCAGTACATGAACATGGGATATCCTTGCATTAATTGTGTTTTCTTCAGTTTCATTTATCAGTGTCTTGTAGTTTTCAGTGTTCAGGTCTTCCACTTTCTTGGTATTTTATTCCTTCTAATGTAGTTATGAATGGGATTCTTCTCTTGATACTTCTTGCAGTCAATATTAGGGAAATAGTGTTGTACAGTGTGTGTATTTTAAGTGTATGGTTTTTTGTTTTTTTTTAGTATATTTGATGTGCAGTGTTACATTAATTTCAGGTGTACATGTATAATTTTAGTTTTGACAGCTGTATGCATTTTTAGAACCACGACCAGCACAGTCAGATGAAAAACATTTCCAGCACTCCAGAAAGTTTCCTCATGCTGTTTTCCAGTCCTTTACCCCACCATTACCCTTATCTTAGCCAATCACGGTTCTGCTTTCTCTCACTATATAAGACAGAATTTCTAAACAGAATTTCATTTAGATAGAATCATATTGTGTGTACTGTTTTGGCTTCTTTTGGTGAGACAGTGTGTTTTAAGTCATGCATCTTTGTTGCATTTATCAGTAGTTCATTCTTTATTGGTGTATAGCATTCCATTGTATGGATATACTCAAGTCTGTTTATTCATTCACTTATTGTTGGACATTTGGGTTGTTATCAATTTAGGCCTATTTTGAATAAATCTCTTCTTGAACACTTACAAGTCTTTGTGTGGATGTTCAGTTTTTATTTCCACAAATAACCTCTGTCTACATTACCTAAAATGGCTCTGTATGACTACATTACCATTATTATATTAGGAAAATCACAGTAATTTTTTACTGTAATATTTATTCCATATTCATATTTACCCAGTTGATTCCAGAAGTCTTTCATAGTGCCCCCTCCCCCACTTGTGTGTGTGGATAATGGACTACGTCAAGGCCCATAGTTGTTATGTCTTTGCTTTCTTTTGGTATAGAATAACTCCCTCTCTTTTCTCTTTAAGATATTGACTTTTTATTTTTATTTTTTAAAGATTTATTTATTTTTTTAGAGAGTGAGAGAACGAGAGCGTGCTCAAGTGGTGGGGGGCAAAGGGAGAGGGAGAAAGAGAAATCTCGAGGGAGCTCTGTCACATGACCCTGAGATCATGACCCAAGCCAAAATCAAGAGTCGGGTGTTTAACTGACTGAGCCACTTGCATGCCCAAGATACTAACTTTTAAAATAGATAAGCCTGCTTATTTTTAAAATGTCCTAACTTCGTTTTTTTGTTTGTTTTTTAAGAAAAAGGAATTTTTTTTTCTGAAGATTTTATTTGTTTATTTGAGAGAAAGAGCATGTGAGCTGGGGGGAGGGGCAGAGGAAGAGGGAGAAGCAGGCTGTCCATTGAACAGGGAGCCCGATGCAGGGCTCAATCCCAGATCATGACCTAAGCCAAAGGCAGATGCTTAACCAACTGAGCTGCCCAGGCGCCCCTGTCCTAACTTGTTTCTAATTTTTCTCTCTAATCGTTGCATAGATGTTCTTTAACTTGTTCTTTTATCTCTGTATTTCTCGTCAACCGAAAATTCATTTCAGCCTAAATCCTTGATTAATTTATGGCCAAGCATTTTTTTTTTTTTTTGCAGAGATAGTTTATGGATGATGTTGTATATTTTATATTCCATCACTTCAGGGGAACATAAAGTCAGTATTTTCCCACTGTGATGATGTATCTGATCACCTATTTAATAAGATGGCAAGATTTGCGAGATCTTTCCCTTTGCAGTTTGTAAAGTGGTACTGTTACTAATGATATCTTTCATGTAATGGTGTTAGAATCCATGGACAATTCTACCTGAATCAGTTATTGCATTAAGGAATGAAAAATGGTAATCTACTTCTTTTATTTTGCCTATATTTATTTGCAGCCATTTTTTTTTTAAATTTTTTTTATTAAAAAGAATTTTCCCTCTACAACCAGGGGTGAATGATAGCTCTGCCTACACATGCAGGGGAAATGGTTAATTTTTTACCTTTAATTAATAATTTCTTCAGAATAAGTTTTTTTTTTTGTACATTCTTATTATAGCAAATCAGTTTCTCTTTGTCTTTTTTGAGTACCGTTGTGGATTTTTTACATTTTCTGTAATCAGTTATGGTTATTACTTTTGATGTTAAAATTACTTGAAAGTTAGCCAGCGTGTTTCTTTTATGCATGGAGACAACAAAATTGGAGACAAGAAGCAGTGTCATCTAATGGGGAGGCTTTGAAATGAAAAACTTTTATCTCGTCCTAGATATTGGTTATGATAAAAAAATGGAACTATTTTTTTTTAAATATTTTATTTATTTGACAGAGAGAGAGGGCACACAAGTAGGCAGAGCGGCAGGTAGATGGAGAGGAAGAAACAGGCTCCCCACTGAGCAGGCAGCCCGATGCCGGGCTCGATCCCAGGACCGTGGGATCATGACTTGAGCCGAAGGCAGATGCTCTACTGACTGAGCCACCCAGGTGCCCCAAGAGATGGAACTATTGAGGCAGTAACATTATAGCACATACATACAACATACTCTAGGGCTGTTGGGCCCAATTCTGTTACAGTTTTCTAAACTTTACATCAAGCAGTCATTTCTGATGACCTAAATTCATCTTTGTATAACCTTCAACTTTTTTTATATTTTATCACTTATGTGTCCTGTTTGTATTATATTTAGTACCCCCTTTTCCTCCCCAAAATAAAATATAAAATAAGAGAGGAAATATGTATTCATCTTGGGCTCAGTACATACCCAACTTTATCACAGGGTGAAGAAATTTTAAAGTAAAAACTAGGTAGGACTAAGAATCTCTAGTTAACACAGTCATTTGGTTTATTTGAAAGCTAGTATTAGTTTTATTGCGTCTTACCTTTTTGTATTTATTGCAGTTATTTATAATAAATATATAAATAAATGTAATATATTTATTGCATCTATTACATTTATCTGTTCATTGTCTAACCCTTTGGTACTTTACTAACTCTTGAGATCCCCCCCCATTTCTGATAGCCCAGTTGCGCAGCTTTAACTGTCTAAATATAATTTTGCTGTTTCTAGAAGTTTAAGAGTAAACTGGCTCACCCCTCTGTCTTTAAGGTCACCCTCTATCTTGTTCTCTTCCTAATTCCACTTTCCAATTTGGTGGAAAATAGCTCACCCCTCTGTCTTTAAGGTCACCCTCTATCTTGTTCTCTTCCTAATTCCACTTTCCAATTTGGTGGAAAATAGCTATCTCTTCATTGGGATATACCATCTATTAGGATAATGCTCAAAGTGTAATGACAGTGGTGAAGCCAGTATTAAGAATAGATAACATCATGTTTTGATTTTGGGGGTCATGTGTTCTTCTGTCTCCTTCCTTTGGGTTGATGAGCTTGAATACTCCATGTTGGTGTGCTCTGTGTAGTTTGTTGTTTTTTTTAGTATCTGAACTACCAGTTTAGGTCACCTCTTTACTATGACCTTTGTCTAATAATATACTTGTATTTCAAGACCTGAAGTTTACCTGCTATACTCTGGTGACTAGCTTGTGGGTGTGTGGGCATGTGTAAATGTGTGTGTGTGTGTGTTGGGGTTGGGATGGGGTGGTTGGTACATTTGCTAAATGCTTACCTTGTTCCAGGTTCTCTAGTTTCTTATTTTTACATCATGATGCAATCTTTGTTAATTTCTGTGTTTCATTATAAACTTTCAGTGGATATGTGTGGATGTCAAAAATACAAAATATTAAGATTTTGTTGTCTTTTTCTTTCTTAGAATTGCATTGTTTTAAAAATGTACAATATATATACTTGTGTAGGCATATAATACATCTGGAAAGATACAGACAAAATTGGTCACAGTGGGTCCACTTGCCTCTGGGGTCAGTGATTGTTAAAGTCTTACTTCTCACTATGTATCCTTATTTACCTTTTAACCCCCATTCCCCAAGTTTAAGATCTTCTGTCATGTCAAAACACACATATCTGTGTGTGCACACACATCCATTTAAAATACTGTTTCCAGGAAACTTTAACTAATGCATTGTAACAGGAGCAGTAATTTTCACTTTGTAGGTTTTAGTTTTGTGGGATAGTCTGAATTCTCATGACATTTCTATTATTCTAGTTGGGCACATGTGTGTTGTTTACAGTACCAGCTACAGCTCAAGGGAATCATTGCTTCGGTAAGCAACAACAACAACAACAAATAGAGAAGTATTTCTGAATATTTATGTGCATGAAACTGTAGAGAAGTGTTTTATTGGTGAATGGGTTATGTGAGTCAGCTCATATTTCACCAACTCAACTTACTAGCACCTTGTAAGTCAGTCACTCAGGTGAGAACATTAATTTATTCCTTTATTTCTTTGTTTCTGTATGTAAATCAGTGATTTCATTTACTTATGTTAATTTAGATCTCATTTCAGTATATTTCTTTCTCATTAAAGTCCTTCTTAAGAGTCCTTCTATTTTTCAAGTCTTTCTCATTTTATCTTTACATTTTTCTTAATGCTGTCAAAGTAGTACCTAGAGATATGTTAGGTCCAGACATTAACTTTTAGCCTTTATTTCCTGTCTGCCTTTGTGAAGATAGTAGGTGTATTGAGAACCAAAGAGAGTATGAGATATAGTGCCTGTCAGAGGTATATAAAACATCTGGAAGAGAAAAGATATTAGCTATATGGTATATATACATTTTTTTTGTAATTTATTTTAAAGAAAAAAAATCTCATTAAAAATTAAGAGTTTCTTTGTTTTTGTGTTGTTTCTGGCATAGTCTTTATAGATGTAAACAAAAACAAAAAATCCACCAAGAGCTGGAAAATTATTGAAACCCCTTGCTGTGGGTCAATTAACATTTATGCCAACATGTATTGGGATGCATGATTTTTCTTGAAAATACGGTTGATTCAAAAAATTGAGAAATTTTTTTAGCTCTTCAAAGTGAATGTAGTTTTGTTCTGGTAAATTAGGGTCTTAGTAGAATGTATGAATTTTGCAGTATTGTCTAAAAATCGATTATTTATGAATCATTGTTTTTCCCTGGCTTTGCCACTTACTCTCTTGGTGACCTTGACCTAATACATCAAATTCTCCATTTATTAAATGATAATACTAGAAGCTTTCTTGGCTACAAGGTTGGGAAGACTAAGAGATAATGTATAATTATGTGCTTTTAACCACAGATGTTGCTGATAATTTTGAATGATTATAAAATTGAAATGATTAGTGAATAATTTGTAAATTATTGCTGACATTTATATATAGAAATCATTGAAAGTTTCCTGAAAATTATGTGATATGTTTTAGTTATTTTTGTGCTAAGTGCCATGATTTCATTAGTCAAATGTAAAGATGTTTTATGGAATAAAGGCCTATATAGTGTCTTAACAAAGAGAGTGCTCTTAGAAGTAGATGTTGTGATTTGTAAATATGACTTTTTTGGTTAGTTAATAAGTTAATAAGAAACTTAAGTAATTTTCTGTAGTAATCCAGCTCTGAAGTTTTGAGAAGAATCAGTTTGTCAGTTCAGGGCCTTTTTGAATTTTTGATTAATTAATATAAAGATTTATTCATTTATTTTAGAGAACATGAATAGGAGGGGCAGAGAAACAGGGAGAGAGAATCTCAGGCACACTCCACACTGAGCATGGAGCCCGATGAGGGGCTTGATCTTGGGATGCTGAGATCATGACCCCAGCTGAAACCAAGAGTCAGTGGCTTAACCAACTGTGCAATCCAGGTGCCTTGGCCTTTTTTTTAAATATAAATTTTTAAGAGAGTTTAATTTCCCCAATTACCAGAATCTCATAATGTGAGTTGTAAATAGTATAGAAAATATAAATAAGCAAAAAGAAAAAAAAGTTAAGCTCTTAACCACCAGTAGGTAGCCATCATTAAAACATTTTGATGTTTATCCTTTTAAACTTCTTGGTGTGGGTTGCAGGCTCAGGCTTATACACAAACACAAAAGTTATTTCTAAACATGTTTGTTACTTTTTTCATTTAAAAGTTACTTTTTGAGGGGTGCCTGGGTGGCTCAGTGGTTAAGCATCTGCCTTTGGCTCAGATCATGATCCCAGGGTCCTGGGATCAAGCCCTGCATTGGGCTTCCTGCTCATTGAGGAGCCTGCTTCTCCCTCTCACTCTGCCTGCTGCTCTTCCTACTTGTGCTCACTCTCTGTCAAGTAAATAAATAAAATCTTAAAAAAAAAAATTACTTTTTGTGACAGATGATTTTTGGATTCTTTTTAAGCATTATGGTCCTCAGTTCAAACAGATCTTAGGGAGAAATGCAGTAAATGAAACAGATAAATGTGGATCTACTTTGGTTGAAGGCAGCATGGAAATACAAAGCCTCAGTGTTTGGTTTTCTTCACTAGCCCAAAGAGTCTGCCTTGGAGGTACCTCTTCTGAAGAGCTCTATGTTTCCTATGGGATGCATAGTTGAAAATTTCTGCTAAACATTTCTAATGGCTGCAGAGTATTCCCTTCTATGGCACCGGTGTTTCTTGAAGGAAACCTGCCTTGAGGAATGTCATTAGCTGACACGCTCCAGCTAGAGAGCCTTTGGGATTTGGTGCTGCACTGAGCCATGCCACATTCTCCCTGGGCAGCTCCTTGCCAGTAACTGAGCATAGCATACTAAGGGTGTAGCCATTTCTTCTGAACTTGGGACTTCTGTATGGGCAGTCTTTGCATCTGAATCCCCTAGTGGGCTGGCAGACAGAGCTGCAGTGATCTGAGGCTTGACACAGTCATCAGACTTGCATTGCAGCCAGATGGCTTTCTCTGCATATTTAACTTAATTTTCCCTTTCATTCTTCATAGGCATTTCTGACGAAGAAGTTCTTACACTTCTAACTCCATTTTGGTTCTACTTCCCAGACAACCTGACCTGACACACATCCATGTGTATGTGGTTTTTTTTTTTTTAATACACATTTTTAAGAGTTATAGATAATAATGTTCATGGTTTTAAAAAAGCATACAAAGGCACAATGAAAATTGCAATACCCTCCTTTCTCCCAACCCTCATTTTTGTACCTATGTCATATTCTCACTTACATCATTATTTCCTGATTTATCATCTTTAGGTAGTATCTATTTTCTTACTCTTCTGAAATATAAGGGGATTAGTGTATCTAGCATTTCTTTTATCTTTCCTCCCCCATCATTTTTACCTTGTCAAGGCTTTGTTTATATTTAATATCTTAATTTGGACTTTGACTCTAAATTGACTTTAAAAATTGAAGATCAACAATAGTATTAGCCATATTATAGTTACTTAAATGTAATTTAGTTCTGAACCAAGTGATTTGGTTGAAACTATAAAGGAGTAGTGTAATTCCATGTATCTTAGCTCTGCCAAGAAAAATCTTCAAATTTCATTCTAGATGCTTAACTGTTTCAAACTGTTTCTTTTTTTCATGTTGTCTTCTTTAGTGGGTTAAGAACGCAAGTCATACTACTTGGGATTGAATCCCAGCATCAACAGTTACTGGTAGTGTGATCTTGAGTAAGTTAATTAGGCTCTCTGTATTAAAATTTTTGAATTACAAAATTGATTTAACAGTTCTTATATTAGTTTTCTGTTGCCATTGTAGCAAATTACTGCAACTTCACATCTTTCAGTGTTCATATGGCAGAAATTCAGTGGGTTAGGCTGTCTCTAAAATCCTACAAGGCCCAAAAATGTTGGTAGGGCTGGCTCTTTTTGGAAACTTCAGGAGAGAAACTTTTCCTTGATCATTCAGATGGTTGGCAGAATTGATTTCTAAAAAGTTACAGGACTGAGCTCCCATTTCCTTGTTCACTGTTAACATGAGGAGGGGAGTCATTCTCACCTTCTAGAGACCGCTCACATTCCATGAAGGGTTGAGTTTCTCTTAAGCTTCAGATCTCTCCGGCCTCTTCTGCTGATCCTGGATATACTGCCTTCCTCTTTTAGTTTTAAAAAAAGGGCTCATGTGATTACATTTGGGTTTACCTGTGTAATTTATGATAACCTCCCTATTTTTTTTGTTTTTGTTTTTTTAGACATTTTATTTATTTATTTGACACAGAGAGGGAGAGAGCAAACACAAGCAGGGGCAGTGGCAGGCAGGGGAGAAGCAGGCTCCCTGCTAAGCAAGGAGTAAGATGTGGGGCTCCATCCCAGGACCCTGGGATCATGACCTGAGCCAAAGACAACCGCTTAACCAACTCAGCCACCCAGGTGCCCCTAATCTCCCTATTTTTAACTTCCCAACACTTTTGCCATATAACGGGACATACACAGGAATAACAGCAGAGAGTGAAGATCATGGTGGGGCCAGCGTCTTGCCTACCACAGTTCCCCCCTCAGGCCTCTGTGATCCATATCTATCTCATAATAAGTATATTCACCTCATCCCATGGTCTCCAAAGGTCTTAACCTATTACAGTATCAATTCAAAGTTTAAAAATCTCATCTAAATCTCATCAGCTCCTAAGTCCCAAGTCTTGTATCTAAATCAACTATGGGGGAATCTTTCTATCTGTGGACTTACGTATGAAACTAAGGAAACTATTTCCCCCCAAAATACAATGGTGGGACAACTTTAGGATGACAGTTATAGACAATTTGGTTTAAAAAGGGAGAGAATAGAAAAAAGCAGTCAGAAGTTTCTAGTAATTTCAAAGACCAGCTAGGAAACAACACTAGATTTCAAGGCCTGGAAATAATCCTCTGTAGTTTGCAGCTTTACCTTCTGGTCTTACCCTCTCTGGTTATTTTTGTAGGTTTTTCATCTTTTGTTTTTCCTCAGATTTGTTAATTCTTGGTTGTCTATGCATATTCATGAAAGATTAAGTTGGTTAGTTTAAGGTAACTGACTGGCGTGAGTGTCTGCTGCAGGTTTGTTTCATTCATAGGTCTCTTTCTAGACCATGGCACGTGGTTTCTTTATTTACTGTAAGACAGGCATTCTCAAAGGGGTAAAAATTGGTTGGGGGTGTAAGTTTTTTTATGGGTAAGCCACAGATACACATACATTATGCAAACAGATACACAGTGTATCTGTGGTACTAAAATTTCATGGAGCTTATGTTCGGAGGTGAGGGGATAAATGTCTAAAAAACTCCGCGGAGGTCAGTAATGGAAAGAAAGGTGGGGAAATAGTGCTTGTATGATTGAGGAAGAGGCAATTTGTTAGGTACCCACAATTGTCAAACTAATCGTGGCTTATTTGGGAGAATGGGAGTGCTTTCGTGTCTCTAGTGCTGCTCTGCTTTTCTTTCCGGCCTCAACATCCACCCTAGGAGCCCTCCGCTGAATTGCACACTGTATTTAGATCCTTAGCTTTCTAACTTTAAAAACTGTGATCCATAGTATAAAATGTTTTACATTGTTAACTTATTACACACATATATAGGAATTTATAAATAACTGAGCAAATTTTCATGAAATGGTATATATTCTAACTGTATTTTCTGTTTTATTCTAGATTATTAAATTGCTAGATGTACCCACCAAAATTATTTCAAGCCTGTAGTTTGAAGAACACTTTAGATTAGTACTTGGGCTTAATCCTGAGGTTGACAGCCATTGCTCTCAGCTCTTTCACTTTAAGCAGGGAGAGGAGGAGAGACCTAGTTAACTAAGTCATTTGGAATGCAGTTCTTTAATTACTGATTTACTTAGTTATATCCTTGATGAAATCCCACCCTCACCTCTTGCTCATTGTATTTTAAGCTTAGAGCCTCTCTTTGGCTTTGTTGGGAAGACCCAAACTGCTACCTTGGTTACAATTTACTTTGTCACATTTTCTTAATCTGATCTCATTCATTGTATTTTCAAGGTGTTACCCAACATTTCTGATCTGTTGATATAATGCTTTTTCTCCCATACATTTATAATTCAATTTTTCTTTCTGAGTTTGTTAAAAATAGAACAAAACAAGACCTATTGTTACCTGAAGACCAGGAGTGGGAGAAAAGACATTTGTGTGCTCAGTCTGCTATCTTGAATTGGAAGTCCTATAGTTTATTTAACAGTTTTCAAGTGTTTTATTTTGTTGTTTTCCAATTTTTCTAAAAGCTTATTATTATTAAACTGCATGCATAGCCATGATTATTTTTAGCAATGATTGTAATATCTTGACTACCTGTGTGACATATATCTAGTTACATGTAAAATCTTTAATTCTCCTTTTCACTGGTTCTAATTGATTGGGTCATGGTTAAGTGAGGCTTTTTCTGGTGAAGCTGTAAGAGGTTTTTTGAGTTCCAGTTCTGCCACTTATTAGCTGTTTGCCTTTAGGCAAATTACCTCATTTCTCTGTAGCTGTTCATTTATCCTAAAGCAAGGATAACAGTATGGACTTTATAGGGATGTGAGAATTAAATGTTAGGGCATGTGAAGAAAGCTCTTAGGACAGTGCTTATCATATAGTAAGCATTTAATAATTGTTATTTGTCTATATCATCTCATAGCCATACTCATTCACACACATATATATCCTTTTGCTTAAAATGAAAATCACTTATATTTTATCCTCTTGAACATTTTTTGTCTAGGCTTCATAGGTAAGCTAGTTGTTTCTTTGTTTTCAACCTTCTTGATTTTCATTAAAAAAATTCTTTTTTTTTTTTTTTTTTGTTTTGTTTTGCTGGAATTATTAAGCTAGGATATTGGCATAACCAAGAATGAATTAGCTAAACTAAGGGTGAGATGTGACTAGAGAAATATGAATTTGTTGGGACGAAGCATTGGAGATTGCAAACCATATTCACTTACATGGGCTTCATAGATAAGAGTTAAAGGTAAGGGATATAGAGTCAGAGTGGGTTAGAACATTGATCCTACTACAACTTACTGGCTATATGACCTTGGGTAAGTTTTCTGTGCTTCAGTTTCATCATCTTTAAAGTGGAGAAAATTAGGGATATTGTGTATATCCCATGAATTAATACATGCAGGTTGCTTAGTTGTACTTAGCTGTTAGTAGTATTAACATTTTGTGAGGATTTTGAATTCAGTGTTTGGTTGTGTTCAGAGTTTGTGTAAGTATTACGAATGCAGGGTTGAAATAAAGAATGAGATTTTTATATGGAAAAGAGAAATTTACTATGTACTTTCACTCTAGAGATGGACTAGAATTTAGGACAAAGGAAATAACTAGGTTAGAAAATACTTCAGTCATTGGGCCTTTTAGGTTGTTCGGAGGTATTAGGAGCCATACCTGATTATTGCTATGGTGACTTGTTGCTAGTTCTCTCACTTAACAGCCTTTCAATCAATTTCTGTCTTTCATCCTTGTTATACCTTATTTTCTGAATTTCTGCTTTAGTTAAGAGTAGTAGTTAGTACTCAGTTTTTTTAATCCTTCCTTTGAAATTGTACAAAATTTAAAGTTAAAATATGTAAGAAACAGTATCTTATGTCATGCAATTTGTTGTTTCTTTAAAAAGAAGTTTATTAGTCAAAATTAGTCAAAAAATTAGTCAAAAATATCAGTCAAAAGCTTTCCAGCTTTTGAGTATTACATAGGTTAGTAGCCATTTCAGTACGTTTTATCTAGTAATCCTATTTGTAGCAATTTCTTCCTAATCACATAGCACTTTGAGTAATACTTTTTATGCATTTACTTACATGAATAGATGTTTGAGTATAGTTTAAGAAAAAGATTTCTCAAGACTGCTCAGTTTTGTTTACTATTTTTCCCTTTAATTATGAACATTCATTTAGTATTAATTTTGAGGTTACTTTACAGAGACAAGGTTTTTTTTTGAAAGTTTTCTATTCCAGAATTGCACACTGTTCAAATGACTTCACTGGTTAACCCTGGCTAACTGTGTCATCTCTTTATGAGAAGGAATTCCCCCAGGATAATCTTGGAAGAAGAAAGATGTCTATTTCATAAATTGCTAAAATAATGATTTTTCTTGAAGAAAGTAGAATTTTGTGTTTAATACTTGTCTGTACATCTTTTCATTGCCTGTGAAGTATGTGTTTGACACACATGCACACACACACACACACGCCATATGTATGTTGAAAAACATTTTGGTCTACCACATTTAGGGCCAACTTTTTCATTAGTAAAATTGCATGAAAATTTGGCAGTTAATTACAGCATATGGTTGTTCATTCATTATTCTTGATGGTCCATTGCCGAATGTAGTTCTGATCATTCTTCTTTACTGTATCAATTTTGTGCATTACTAAACATGATATTCAATCATTCTGTTATTACTTAGAGGCTTAGTTTTGAAATTTACAACTGCAGTAGCATTTCGTTCAAGAATATGAAATATCCCTTTTGTTATGAAGTAGTTGCCCTGTTACGGTAGTTGAGTTTTTTGTTTCATTTGGGTAATATGCTATGTTGAGCTTTGGTTGTTAATTGATAGATGTGGTATCCTCTCTGTGAGAGCTTTTAAAATGCATAACACGTATTTCGGAAAGCAGCTGTTGCTATGGCAACTCTCGGGTCACTTGCAGCTCAGCTTACATGATTGGCTGTTAATGGAGTCTAATATGCTTGAGAAGAGAATTGAGCAAATGAAAGAGGGTTTTGAAGGAATCCCCTTAAACCTCTTGAAGTTTAACTGAAAAGCACCTGAAAATTTAACACTTATATTACTGTTTTATACAACTGTACTGAAAGTAGTTTTATGAATAATGAAGGTGAGAGAGGACAAATTTTTGGAATAAATAATTTTCTGAACCCTTTGAAGAATGTTGGAAGCTTGTGCTGTTACTTTTTTTTTCATTTTACTATTGTTTAAAGAAATGTTCTCAACAGCTATCGGTTACATCTTGTATTCTACCCTCTGTAGCATCTACCTCAGAGGAGTTAATTAGATTGAAGCATGAGAAGGTTGTTAATTGTGCAGGGTCAGAAAGAATGGTAAACCCGGGAATCATGTCTAAATTCACTCTGGTTATGTGAGTTAGAGTCTGCTCTGACTTGAAATCTTAAGGTAGTCTCATGAACCTGCCTCTCTTTAGGGGTATGTGAATGGTGTGAAAAGGGGTGGTGGTGGTTGTATGTACTTTGGATTTTGAGGCCTATGAAGTAAAATGAAGTCTAATTGAGAACTGCCATAGTAAAAATTAATAGAACCATGCAAAATGACATAATATCTGTCTTGTTAAATGATAGAGTTTTCATTAGCATCTACCACCTCCTTTGTAACTGTGGTACTAATTTTGGCAGTTGAATAACATCAAATGTAACTAAATTGTATTATGGAATTTAAAGTTTAGATTAAATGCATTAAAATAGTAAATTAACATCACGTTAGAGTGATTTTACTTTGTAAAACGCATGTCAGCTGGCTAGTTCAGCCAAGTGTAGGAAATAGGACTAGGGCATGTAGATTATTTTAAGTATCTGCTGTTTCTACTTTATATTAGGATTTTAAAAAATATCCATCATGGTGAGAGTGTTGAAACTGATACACTAAATAAGTTATAGCTATTGGTATGTATAGTTCTGTTACCTTTTCTAGCAGACATAACTGGTGATAAAAAATCAATCGGCACTTAATAACACCCTAAACTACTTTGATTTATTATTTTCTTTATTAAGGAAATACTTTGGAATAGTAAAGAAAAATTTTTCGTAATAGACTACGTATATAAGTATAGAGTACCTTCAGTTCCATTTTGATAGAACACTTTAGAAGTTCAGTAAACACCTTTTAGACTCTTAAATCTGTAAGTTCATCATCACTGTGACCTTTGGAAATATTCTTAAAAATAATTTTGTTTTTAAATATCTGGTGACTATAGTTCCTGGTCTGCCTTAGGCAGTTCTGGTAGCCTTAGGCAGTTCTAGTAGTACTGGATTAGTTTGTTCCTAATATAATTATCGATAGTACTTGCATTTTATATTTATCAGGAAATATAAAGAAAAGTAGAGAAAGTCGCATATAAATCTGTAATTCATAGGTAGCTACTGTCAACTGTGACATTTCCTTTTCAATCTTTTTGTGCATATGAATGTATATAAAACATATAGTAGAGGCCATCCTTTACATGTTTTCCTTTTTAAATAGTTCATTAATTTTCTACAAATATTTTTAGTGATATATAAAAATATTTCATAAGTAAATGCTCTCCATTTATAGGGCTTAGGTTCTTTCAAGATTTTCTTTGTTGTTGCTTTTTGTTTTTTGTTTTTTTGTTTTTTTTTGCTAGTTCAGGACAGTTAAACACCTTTACTATATGTAAATATGTTTACATTTATTTTTATTTTAGGATAGAATGATAGGAATCACTGAATCAAAGATTATAGAGTAAAGAGGGTTTCAATATGTATTATTTGCTTTGTAGAAGAACTTTTAATATTTTTGACTTTGAAGTTTTTTAAAAATTTACTTGTTGGATTTCAAGTGCAGAAGGTTGAATTAATCTTGTCCTCAGTTCATGAAACATGGTAATTCCTGACTCGTTCAAGGTGTTGCTTTTATTTTTTTATCTGCATTATCCACTCTTTATCTTCTCCCATAGGCATTCATTTAATATGTTTGAGATATATACATTTATTTTTATGCATTCTTATAAAACATGTTGTGTGGATTTTTTTTTCAAGGTCTTGTTCATTGAATCTAATGGCTTCCATAGTGTGCCTTAGTATTCCATAGTATGCATCTGCCATGTTTCACTTAACCATTACCCCAGCACAGTAATGAACACCGTGATGCCTCCAGCTTCCTGTATTACAGACAATTCTGAAAAAGAGCATCCTCATATCATCCCTTCATGGATATGTATTATCCAACTGAGTAAGGTGTATATATACGTACCCAGTTTCACTAAATACTGCCATATTACTCCTCTGAGTAGTTGTACCAGATTTTACTCCCAGTAGGGGTATATGAGGATTCCTTTATTTCTACCACAGATAAATCCCAATACCAGTATGGTGTGTCCTATGAAAATTAGTAGGAAAGGTAGGCAGAATTTTTTCCATCTTACTGCTTACCTCCAGGTTCCAGAAGTGTAATTGTTCTCCAGTAACTTCTTTTCAATCTTTCCAGGCTCGTATCATTGCAGTGTTTTGTCAGGTAGAATAGTGAAGTGGTTAAGAGCATGTACTCTGGATCCAGTCAGCTTGGAGTTGAATCCTGGCTCTGTCGTTTAGTAATTGTGTGACCCTGGGCTTTGCATAGGATTGCTTCAGTTTTGTAATTTGTAAAATGAAGTTAGGAGAAGTTTTCCTGCCTTTGTGAATATGTGTATAATGTTAGAATGGTGGCAGGGCACACGGTAAATGCTTTATAAGTAGGTTACTGTTACCAAGTTAAAATTCCAGCTGAAATTTAGAATGGAATTGCATTGAATTGATACATTTGAGGGAGAAATCACATCATAAGTTGTCCCATCTGATAGCATGGAATAGCTGAACTTTCTATGGAAAAACTTTCTGTGTATTTTAATGAAATTAGATTGTCTTTTGTTTCTTTGCAGTACTCATTCTTCACTAGTTCTTAATTTTGTCTCTGGGGAGACAAAATTCAATGTTTTGGATTTGATATTTTTGGTTGTCAGAGCTTGGGAGATGCTATTGCATCTAGTGAGTAGAAGCCACGGATGTTGCTAAATATCCTATAGTGCATAGGCTAGCCCCCAGTTATCCAGCTCAATGTTAATAATGCTGAGGTTAGAAATTCTGTTTAGATACGTGGTTTTGTTGCTGTCGTGAATGGTGTTCATTTTTATTTTCTAATTGGTTATTTCTGTTTGGGAAATGTTATGGATTTTTCTGTTACCTTTTGTCTGGCAGTCTAGCTGAACTTTTTCTCATTGTCTGTAGATTCTGATAATTTTTCTGTGTAGATGATATGATCTCTTCGAATTTCTCTTCCTTCCTTTCCCTCTCCTCCATCTTCTCATAGTATTGACAGAGACCTTTGCCGTTATGTTAAATGGTAGCAGTGAGAGTGGCTATATTTGTATTGTTCCCAATTTTGTGGAATGAGTTTAAAGTTTCTTAACATTTAGTAACACCAGAAATATGAAGGTATTGATCTCATTTTACCTTGCCATTATTATTAATACTTAAGATGTGTTCTTGAGGGAAGAATGCTTAACTTCACTATTGAACAAAGAAATGCAATAAAGCAATAATGAAATGATATTTTGTATTTCACTAGTGATAATCAGGAATTTTTCTACAAGTGCTTTAGTCATTTTTTTCTCTGTATCTTTGTCTTTTATCAGTTTTTTTGTTTGTTTCAGTGTTTTTATGTTATGACTTATTCAAATGTTAACACTTTGGCCTTTTTTTTTTTTGGTAGTTTTAGCTTGCTTGTTTTGATGTGCAGAGATTTAATTTTTTTTTTTTTTTTAAGATTTTATTTATTTATTTGACAGAGAGAGAAATCACAAGTAGGCAGAGAAGCAGGGGGAAAGCAGGCTCCCTGCTGAGCAGAGAGCCTGATGCGGGGCTCGATCTCAGGACCCCGAGACCACGACCCGAGCCGAAGGCAGAGGCCTTAACCCACTGAGCCACCCAGGCGCCCCCAGAAATTTAATTTTTAATGAAGTCTAATCTTCACATCTTTTATTGTTTTTAGGCACAAGAAGATCCTTAATTTCCTGAAACTTTCTTCTCTCCGTGACATTTTCCTGGTTAAACAAGGGTATACTTATCAATCCTTTTTCCTTTGTTCTAAATCATTCACTCACCTGACTTCCACTGTTACTTTTTCTCCTGAAATGCTAGATTTCCTTGTTCCACGCCCATTGGTTTACATAGAGCTCAGGATTTTTTGGAGGTACCTCAGGCGCCATTGGAGATATGGCACTGAGGTTTGGGCTTGATAAATGAACAAGGCTCCAGACTTCCTACCCAGATTATTTTGTGTTGGACATTTCTGACTGAATGATCCAGTGTTAACTTCCTCTTCTAAGACTGAGCCTATTATCTTCGCTCTTTCTCCTGTGGAGGTGCTTCGTTCCCCAATTTTTTATTCTGCTTCCTTTTTCTTTCCTTCTTCTGTGTTCTTCCAGCATTCTCTCATGTATAGAATTTGAAATATATTGCTTTCAGTGGCACTTTTTGACCCACCTCATCCAGTTCACTGCTAAGAGTTACCAGTTGGGTCTTTATATTGTGTCTTGAACTTACCTCTGTTTGTCTGATGCTAGCCCCATCATTGAGTTTCTTCACATCTCTTGCCAGTACATTCATAATTGCTTTATAATTGGTTTTCTTATATTTAGGCTTTAATCTCTCTAGTCTTTCCTATACCCTGCCTATTGGACAAAATAAAGTCTTAAGTTTCCTGAACTGACATTGAAGGCCTTTCACAGTTTGACTAGGCTCTAGGAGGTGTGTATATGTAGGTATATGTATATGTAACATTATGGTACTATATTCCTAACAAGTTATAGTCAGTTGTATGTAGATTTCCAAAAAATACCTTAGTTCTTACATTTAGTTCTTATCACATATGTAGTATTTATTTACAGTAGGTACAGAGAAGCAAAAGCAAGGAATAAAAGTTGTTTATAATTTTACTATTCAGAGATAATCATTAGCCAAGTCTTTTAAAATAAACTACGTAAGAGTTTACTTTATTTCCATATTTATCCTATGTGTGTTTTAGTTTGTACATAACCTTTAATTTTTGTGTTGTTATTATGAACTTTGGAATCTTTATTAAGTTTTCTTTTATAAAAATTTACTCATTTTTCTCTATTTTATTGGCCGTCTTACTAAAGTTCTTATTAACTCTAACTGAACTCTTTAAATTTAACATACAAAATGGTGAATAGAATGTTTTAGGGAGGAAACGGTTTGAGCAAAGGCATGAAGGTATGAAACAGAAAGGTGCTTAGAGTGAACTACAAGTGGTTTGGCATTACCAGAGACATAAATTAAATGTTAGGGAGAGATTGGAAGTAAGGCTAGGAAGAGCCAGATTGTTAGGATTTTTGCTTCCTGTGTTTAGGAACTTGAATTTTATCCTAGAAGTGATGGGGAACTATTTGAAATATTTTAAACAGGGATCTTGTTGATTAATATTTCAAATAATCCAGTCAGGCTATAGGATGGAGGATTGAATTAAGGGAAACAAGAAGACTAGGAGACTGTGGGATACCGGGAGCCTTTATTAGTGCAGTGTGAATAGGATTAGAGAGGAAGAGGTAGATTTAAAGGTGCATTTTATTGGTTAAAGTGGGCAAAATTCAAGGGAGTCAAGGCTGATCTCAGGGTTTCTGATTTTCCAGCTTGCGTGACAAGATGGTGAATTGAATAATTAAAAAAACGCATAATTTTAAATTTAATTTTATTATTTTTTATTATTTTTTTGAAGGAGAGTGAGGTACTATTGAGGAGAAAAGCTCAGTTGATAGCATGTCATGAAAAAAGTCTTAATTTTGCAGCTAAGAAAATGTACATATGAAGCGATAGTAAAATCTTATCTGAAAAAAAGATTTTGTAGTTTAGATACTTTAAAAGTTAGCATTAACAACCATTTTTAAAAAAGTAATCTTTACACACAGTGTGGGGCTTGAACTCTGTAACCCAAGATCAAGAGTGGCATGCTCCAACAACTGAACCAGCCAGGTGCCCCACATCAACAACCTTTTTAACTGCCTAACATACCTAAAGGATTCATCACATCCACATCCCATTATGTTGCCAGGGCAAGTGTTGGAGAATATTTGGGAGGTTGGGGGAGGGGTCTTCTAGGTGAAGTCCTAGGTGACTTAGTGACTTCAGTGAGTTAAAACTATGGTCTACAAATAAACAGATTCTTAAATATAGAGAACTTGTGGTTGCCAGAGGGAGGTGGATGGGGAACTGGGTGAAATAGGTAAAGGGGATTAAGAGGTACAAAATTCCAGTTATAAAACAAATGAGTTATGGGCACCTGGATGGCTCAATCGGTTAGGCATCTACCTTCGGCTCAGGTCATGATCACTGGGTCCTGGGATGGAGTCCTGTCAGGCTCTGCACTCAGTGGGAAGTCTGCCCCTCTCTCTCTCTCTCTCTCTCTCTCTCTCTCTCTCTCTCTCTCTCTCTCTTTCTCTTTCTCTCTCTCTCTCTCTCTCTCTGTGTCAAATCTTTAAAAAATGAGTTATGGAGATGAAAAGTACAGCATAGGAAATACAGTCCATAATACTGTAATAATGTTTTATGGTGACTACACTTACGGTGGTGAGCATTGAGTAATGTATAGAATTGAGTCAATATGCTGTACACTAGAAACTAGTATAACATTGTATATCAATTATAATTAACAAACATATCTTACAATGTAGAAACAAACAATGGTCTAGTTTAAAGGGATACTATGATAAAGGTAGATATCTGTTTATTACCATGTATGTTTTGTTAAGGCAGATTTCAAGCATATGCAAAAGTAGATGGAATTGTATAGTGAACCACTGTGTAACTATTACCTAGCTTCAGTATTTATAAACTCAGTATTTTTTCGTGTGTACACTTCCAGTTCTGTATTCATTTTAAGCAAATCTGTGACATCATACCGTTTAATCTGTAAATAATTTAGTTGGATATCTTTATGCTCTGGAATACCTAATGTTTAATAAGAGCATGTGACTGAAATATTTCCCGTTTGTAACAAGTGAGTCTGGTAAACTGGTAATGAAATATAACAGCCTGCATTAAACCTGACCATTGTGTTAAACTTTATTAAGCTACAACAATGACAATATCCTAGAATTTTGTACTTAGTACAAAGTTTTTGTACCTTCACTACTCCTGAATCACTATCATGGATGGTAGTAAGCTTGGCAGTGGGGAAGGCTAGAGAAATAAAGAGAAGAAACCTGACCAGAGTCATCCCTAGAGTATATTTAATCAAAATGATTGCCTGGGGCAGCTGGCGGGCATGGTGCTCCAGTGAGTAGTGATGAAAGTATATGGTTATGATTGTTCTGAGACTTTTATACATATACATCACCCAACTTTCTGCTGTACCCTCAATTTTACAATCAGTGGGATTCTGAGAAGCTTTCTACTAGAATGCTTCAATCTCCTTGTAAGTTTTTTTCTCCCTCAGGTTAATTTTCTCCTAATTGTGAGCATAGTATTTATTTCACAGTAAATACACAACTGTGTAAACTATAGTTACATATCATAACAGTACATTATCTTGACTTAGCTTACAGTTACTAAGTTAGTGTCATTTGTAACTCATGTTTGTGATCAGCAAACTGATAGGATTATGGGCCATCCAAATTTAAATTATTCACAATAAAATAGCATAGTATAAAAATTAAGTGTCTAACATTTTGATGTGCAAAAAATTTTTTTTAAAGATTTTATTTACTCATGAGAGACAGAGAGGCAGAGGTAGCAGGAGAAGCAGGCTCCCCGTGGAGCAGGGACCCTGATTCAGTGCTTGATCCCAGAACCCTGGGATCATGACCTGAGCCGAAAGCAGATGCTTTTTTTTATTTTATTTTATTTTATTTTATTATTTTTTTATTTTTATTTTTATTTTTTTATTTTTATTTTTTATTTTTATTTTTTTTCTGAAAGCAGATGCTTAACTGACTGAGCCACCCAGGCGCCCCAGATGTGCAAAATTTGATAGAAGATTCTCTTTAAGTAAAAAAAAAGAAATTCTTTAAGAGTCACGTAATGTCAAAGTTGTTATGTCTAATAAATTGTCAGCTCTCTGCACCATTGCCATGTGGTAGTATTACTTAAGTAAACAAATACCTTCTTTATCCCGAATAATCACTACCCCAACCTCCTACCTTGGCCATTACACTTGTACATCCTTCAAGTCACTCCAGTATTACTCCCTTAGAGAGTCTTTCTAAGACCTCCTTTTAAAGTACTTTATAATCTCATATAATTTCTTACAATCTGGAATTGTCATGTTTGTCCTTTCATTTATTGTCTGATTCTATGAACTAGAAATACCATCTTCTTAAAGACCAGGATTTCATCTAATTTATTTACCACTCTGTTTAGCACTTAGGATATTGCATAGCATATAGGAGTTGCTCAGCAAACATTTTAAAGTGGTTTTGAGTTAGTAATTTCTAAACAACTCTTATGGAGTAGTGTTGTGGGCTAATTTGTGCTCCCCAAAAAGTGTGTTGAAGTCCTGTGAATGTGTCCATATTTGGAAATAGGGTCTTTATAGAAATGATTAAGTTAACATGAAGTCGTACTCAGTTAGGGTGGGCCCTAATCCAGTAGACTGGTATCCCTATAAAAAGAGAAAACGGAGACACAGGGAGGAGAACTATGTGAAGACATAGAAACACACAGACACGGGGGAAGACAGCCATTTGAAGATGGAGGCAGAGATTGAAGTTATGCTTGCAGGAAGCCAAGAAATACCTGAGGCTATCAGAAGCTGGAAGAGGCAAGGAAAGATTCTCTTCCAGAGGCTTCCAAGGGGAACATGGCCCTGCCAACATCTTGATTTTGGACTTCTAGCCTTCAGAATGTGAAATAATAAATTTCTGTTGTTTAAAGCCATGCAGTTTATGGTACTTTGTTATGGCAGCCCTCAGGAAACAATATAAGGGAAGGGCCTTCTAAATGCAAAATATAAGCATAAAGGACAAAAGAACATACACCTATTGTTGAAGCCTCTTGCTTTTAGCATTCTTTGGTTAGTAATATTTTTAATGGGTTTGAACACTTGGCATTTTGAGGCATGTAAAAATATCATTGGGTTTATCAGATGGTTTCTTTTTTTCCCTGCAAGGATTTGTTGAAATTCCGTTTGTTCTACATGACAGTCTCACGGAACTCTATGGAATATGAAAATAGTTTTAAGTATTATAATTTGATTATAATTAGGAAAAATAGTTATCATAATCTCAATCTTCAAGAGATAGAGACCAAATTGAGTAAGGGAGAGGAGGAGGAACCTACATAGTACCAGTGCCCAGCTTTTGGTAAGTGAATTAGTAAGAATAAACAGATGTTTTGAACCTGGGAAGAAAGTGGGAAGATCATTTGATAAAATATGTTATCTGGTTTTCCTTCATGTTTTTGGATGTTTTAATGTGTTGCATTGTAGTATACAGTTTGGCAGTTTGCATTCTTTTTTTTTTTTTTTAAGATTTTTATTTATTTATTTGACAGAGAGAGAGATCACAAGTAGGCAGAGAGGCAGGCAGAGAGAGAGAGGGGGAAGCAGGCTCCCTGCTGAGCAGAGAGCCTGATGCGGGTCTCCATTCCAGGACCCTGAGATCATGACCTGAGCCGAAGGCAGAGGCTTAACCTACTGAGCCACCCAGGTGCCCCTGGCATTTTGGATTCTTATTCTTCCCTTCAGAAATAATTTTAGTCTTTAGGTTGCAAAAATAATACAGAAGTTTCTTCTCTGTACCCTTCACCTGGCTTCCCCAAATGCCAATATCTTTCATAACCACAGTATAATCATCAAAAACAGAAAATTAACCAATACCATACTGTTAACTAATATGCAGACCTTATTCATATTGTATCCGTTGTCCCACTGATGTCTGTTTTCTGATCCAGGATCCAAGCTAGGATCACAAATTGCATTTAGTTCTCATATCTCTTCTCTAACAAAGGACAGTTCCTCAGCATTTCTAAGTTTTTCATGACCTTGACACTTTAGGAGGATACTGGCCTGTAATTTTGTAGCATGCCCTTCAGTTTGGGTTTATGTGAGTATCCTGTGATTAAATTCAAGTTTTTCTTTTTTGTCAAGAATACCACAGAACTGAAGTTATGTCCTTGTTTGTTCATCATATTAATGGGAGCCCCTGCTGATATATCTCATTATTAATGGTGTTAACTATGATCCCTTGGTTAAGGAGGGGTTTAGCCAGGTTTCTCCACTATAATATTACTATTTTCTTCTTTGTAATTAATTAGTATCTTGTAGGGACGTACTTTCAGACTGTGTGTGGATAAGTTTCTTAATGTACTTTTGCCTATCAGTTTTACTATCTATTTAATGATTCCTGCCTGAAAAAATTAGGTTTATCAAGTGTGAATCTTTAAAATAAATAAATCTTTAAAATTGTGCTTGATGGTGGATCAGTAGATTTGAAGAGAAGTCACACATAGCTCTCCCTGAATTTAAAGTAACAACACAAAATTATATACTTTATTATTCACTAACCAATATTTGTTCAGATTTTCCAATTGTAAATAAACTTTCTAAACCAATCCACAAAGTAATAAACCACTACAGTTTCATATCTTTTATCTTTTTTGGACCTCACTCCTTAAAGTTCATTTAGTCATAGGGATTAATTAAGAACCCATTTCTTCCTAATCATGGTCCCATAGAATTTGTTTTTATACAGCTTCATCAAATTTAATAGGCATATATTCTTTCTCCAAGAAATTTAGAATCTACCTATTATGGTCTCTGTGTATTTTTTCTCTCTTTCTGAATTTTAAGTTCCTTAAGAGTGGGCACCATAATTTAAACATTTTTGGATACTAACATTGTCTAACATCAACTTATATTTAGTAGATTTTAAGTACCAGAGTATGGAATGGAGGGCTCCAAAACAAGAGGGTCTTGGCCTTTTAAATTTGTGGGTGTTTTTTCCCCATGAAATTAAGCATATAGAAAACTATCTCAGAATGTCTCATGAAGACTACAGCTTCATCTCTAGCCCAGAATATAGAAATGTGCACGCTGCAGTGAGAAAGGTTTATTATGTTGTTCTTGTTTCAAAATTAGAATTAGTATTATAGAGCCTGTTTTGCAAATTAATGTTGTACAGAGTTAATAAAAGATGGAAAGAGTGGATTAGATAAGGCATTAAAGTTGAGCTATACATTATGGTTCAGATTTTAATTTTTAACTTTTGTTTATTTAAAGTTTTATTTACTGGATTAATAGATTAACATATCTTGAGGGGAGCTGAAAAAAAAAGTCTGACTTTTAGTAATGTTTTCTTCACCAGATTAAAAATAATTACCATTTGTGCTTTTGTTAAATTTTATAATTTTTTCTTAGGACTGTAGTAAGACAATGGCACTTTCAACACTTGAAATAATTCTTTTAAAGACTTATTTATTTATTTTAATTTATTTGATTGATTGATTGATTGATTTTAGAGAGTGCGTGTGAGAGCACAAGCGGGGTGGGGGCAGAGGAGAGAACCTCAAGCTGACTACCTGCGGAGCGCAGAGACTCAGGGCTCGGTCCCAAGATCTTAAGATGATGACCTGAGCAGAAATCAAGAGTCAGACGCTTAACCGACTGAGCCACCCAGGTGCCCCAACTTGAAATAATTTTTACATGAAAATCATGGGGCTCCACAAGTTAATTATTTTGAAAAGTTTTTTTTAAGAAGCTTTTTTGTTTTTGCAGAAATTTCTTTAACAATGGATGTTTATTTGTTTTAGCCAGAGGACATATTTGAAATATTTTTATTGTTCCCCATCTGGAATCAGTAAACTGGTGATATATACTGTTGCACATAATGAAGTTGTTAGTTGTCAGACAATTCTTATTTGTATGAGTCAGTATATCCATTAGGAAAATATTTAAATGAATGTAATTTTTTGCTGGGGAGAAGTTAAATGGTGGTGGTTGAATTTTAGAAAAACTTTAATTTTAGAGGATCACAGTGCAGTTTTCATATAAAGCACAGGGAAATATAAGTTTCAGTAATTTTGATAAACACGCCGTCAGTTTTCTGTTTGCACATATTCTTATATATGTGGTGCAGTGTGATTTAGTATGAGGCAACTTTATTTTCTTGGAGTTCCTTTTTACTTGCTGGTTATTTGAAAGGCTGATGGTACTTATTTTTTTTTTTTAAGTGTTTATTTTAATCATCTGGTGCTCATCTCCGTCAGTGTATGCCTTAATCTCCATCCATCACCTATTTCACCTATCCCCTTGCTTACCTCTCCTCTGATAACTATTAGTTACAGTTAAGTGTCTGTTTCTTGATTTGTCTCTTTCTTTTTTCTTTGTTTTGTTTCTTAAATTTCATGTGAGTTTGAAATCATATGGTATTTGTCTTCGTCTGACTTATTTCACTTAGCGTTAGTTATAATCTCCATGTTGCAAATGGCAAGGTTTCATTCTTTTTTATGGCTGTGTTATATTCCATTGTGTATATATAACACATCTTCTTTATCCACTTATCAGTCCATGGACCTTTGGGCTCCTTCCTATCTTGACTATTGTAAATAATGCTGCTATAAACATAGAGGTGTATGTATTGCTTTGAATTAGTGTTCTTTGTATAAAATACCCAGTAATGGGATCACTGGATCATAGGGTAGTTTTTTTAACGTTTTGAGGAACTTCCATACTGTTTTCCTCAATGGTTGCACCAGTTTGCATTCTCGTCAGCAGTGCATGAGTGTTCTTTTTTTCTCCACATTCTTGCCAACACCTCTTCTTTCTTGTGTTTTTTTTTGTTTTTGTTTTTTTTTACTTTAGCCATTCAGACAAGTGTGAGATGATATCTGTTGTAGTTTTGATTTGCATTTACCTGATGATGAGTGATGTTCAGTATGTTTTCCTGTGTCTATTGGCCATCTCTGTGTCTTCTTTGGAGAAATGTCTGTTCATGTCTTCTGACTCCATTTAATTGGTTTATTCATTTTTTGGGTGTTGAGTTTTACAAGTTCTTTATATATTTTAGATACTGACCCTTTATTGTTTATGTCATTTGCAAATATCTTCTCCCATTTTTTAGGTTACCTTTTAGTTTCATTGATTGTTTTTCTTTGGCATGAAGAAGCTTTTTATTTTGATGAAATCTCAGTAGTTTATTTTTGTTTTTATGTCCCTTGCCTGAGGGGACCTGTCTAGAAAGAAATTCCTATGGCCACTGTCAGAAAAATTATTCTCTGTGTTCTCTTCTAGGAGTTTTATATTTTCAGGTCTCACATTTAAGCCTTTAATCCATTTGAATTTATTTTTATGTACAGTGTAAGAAAGTGATCCAGTTTCATTCTTTTGCATGTCGTTGTCCAGTTTTCCCAACACCATTTGTTGAAGAGACTGGTTTTTGTTTTTTTTTTTTTCCTATTGGATATTCACTCTTGTTTTGTTGAAGATTAATTGGCGATATAATTGTGGATTTATTTTTGGGTTTTCTATTCTGTTCTTCGATATATGTGTGTGTTTTTGTGCCAGTACCATACCGTTTTGATTACTACATCTTTGTAATATAACTTGAAGTCCAGAATTGTGAAGCCTCCAGCTTTGCTTTTCTCTTTCAAGATTGCTTTGGCTATTTGGGGTCTTTCATGGTTCCATACAAATTTTAGGATTTTTTTTTTCCTGTGAAAAATGCTGTTGATGTTCTGTACATTGCTTTGCGTAGTATAGACATTTTAACAGTATTTGTTCTTCCATTCCACGAGCATGGAATGTGTTCCCATTTCTTTGTGCTGTCTTTAGTTTCTTTCATTAGTGTTTCAGAGTACAGGTCTTTCTTTGGTTAGGTTTATTCCTAGGTATTTTACTATTTGGGGGGCAATTGTAAATGAGATAATTTTCTTCATTTCTCTTCTGCTGCTTCATTATCGGTGTATAGAAATGCAATAGATTTCTTTACATTGCTTTTGCATCCTGCGACTTTACTGAATTTGTTTACCAGTTCTAGCAGTTTTTTGGTGAAGTCTTTCAAATTTTCTATATATAGTATTGTGTCCGTTGCAAATAGTGAGTTTTACTTCTTCCTTATTGATTTATAGGTGCCTTTTATTCTTTTTATTTCTTTTTGTTGCCTGATTGCTGAGACTAGGACTTTATGTTAAATAAAAGTGGTGAGAATGGACATCTTTGTCTTGCTCCTGGCCTTAGGGGAAAGGCTCTCAATTTTTCCCCCTTGAGGATAACGTTAGACGTGGGTTTTTCATATATGGCCTTTATTATGTTGATGTGTGTTCTTTCTAAACCTACTCTGTTGAGGGGTTTTATTATGAATGGATGTTGTACTTTGTCAAATGCTTTTTCTGCATGTCGTGAAATGATCACATGGTTCTTATCCTTTCTCTTGTTGATGTGATGTATCATGTTGTTTGATTTGTGAATAATGAACCACCCTTGCAATCTAGGAATAAAACCCACTTGATCATGGTGAATGATTTTTTTAATGGATTGTTGGTTTCGGTTTGCTAGTATTTTGTTGGGAAATTTTGCATCTGTGTTCATTAGAGATACTGGCCTGTAGTTCTCTTTTTTTTATGATGTCTTTATCTGGTTTTGGTATCAGGGTAATGCTGGCCTTGTAGAATGAATTTGGGAGTTTTCCTTCCTTGTCTATTTTGTGGAATAGTTTGAGAAGTATGGTTATTAACTCTTCTTTAAATGTTTGGTAGAATTCACTTGTGAAGCTATCTGGTCCTGGATTTTTGTTTGTTAGGAGTTTTTTGATTACTGATTCAGTTTCATTGCTGGTAGTTGGTCTTTTCAAAATTTCTATTTCTTCCTGTTTCAGTTTTGGTAGGTTATGTTTCTGGGAATTTCTGTTTCTTCTAGCTTGTTTAATTTGTCGTCATAGTTTTTCATAGTATTCTCTTATAATTGTATTTCTGTGGTGTTGGTTGTTTTGTCTCCTCTCTTATTTGTGGGTTTATTTATTTGGTTCCTTTCTCTTTTTTTCTTGGTAAGTCTAGCTACAAGTTTATCAATTTTACTGATTTTTTTCAAAGAACCAGCTTCTGGTTTTATTGATATGCTCTATTGTGTTTTTAGTTTCTATATCATTTATTTTTGCTCTAATCTTTATTATTTGCCTCTATCGATTTTAGGTTTTATTGTTATTTTTCTAGCTCCTTTAGGCGTAAGGTTAGGTTGTTTGTTTGAGATCTTTCTTGCTCTTTGAGGTAGGCCTGTATTGCTATAAACTTCTGTTTTAGAACTGGTTTTGCTATGTCCGGAAGGTTTGAAATCATTGTGTACATTTTCATTTGTTTCTCTGAACTGTTTTATTTCTTCCTTGATTTCCTGGTTGACCTATTCATTGTTTCTTAGCATGTTATTTAATCTCCATGTATTTGTGGTCTTGCCACATTTTTTCTTGTGTTTGATTTCTAGTTTCATAGAATTGTGATCAGAAAAGATGCAGGATATGACTCTGATCTTTTAAATCTGTTGAACCTTGTTTTGTGGCCTAATATGTGATCCGTTCTGGAGAATAATTCATGTGCACTTGAAAAGAATGTGTATTCTGCTGTTTTGTTTTTTAAAAGATTTTATTTATTTGAGATAGAGCACGAGTGGAGGGGAGGGGCAGAGGGAGAGGGAGCAGCACACGGGCTTGATCCTGGGACCCCGAGATCATGACCTGAGCCGAAGGCAGATGCTTAACTGACTGAGCCACCCAGGCACCCCATTCTGCTGTTTTAAGATGGAATGTTCTGAATATATCTGTTAAATCCATCTTGTCTAGTGCGTCATTAAATTATTATTTCCTTGTTGATTTTCTGTTTAAATGATTTGTCCATTTATACAGGTGGAGTGTTAAGTCCCCTACTGTTACTATATTAGTATTGATTAGTTCCTTTATGTTTCTTATTAACTGTTTTACATATTTGGGTGCTCCCATTTGGGTGCATAAGTATATATACAATTGTTAAATTTTCTTGTTGGATTGTCCCCTTTATTATTATATAATGTCTCGTGTCTTTTGTTACAGTCTTTGTTTTAAAGTCTATTTTGTTTGATAAAAGTATCTCTAGTCCTGCTTTCTTTTGACGTCCGTTTGCATGATAAATGTTTCTCCATCCCTTCACTTTCAATCTGTAGGTGTCTTTAGTTATGAAATGAGTCTCTTGTAGGCAGCATATAGATGTGTTTTGTTTTTTTAATCCAGTCTGTCACCCTGTGTCTTTTGATTGGAGAGTTTAGTCGATTTACATTCAGAGTAGTTACTGATAGATATGTGTTTATTGCCATTTTTTTACTTGTTTTGTCATTATTTCTGGAGATTTTCTCTGATCCTTTCTTGTCTTTCTCGGATGGTTTTCTGGGGTTTTTTTGGTTTTTGTTTTTAATGATATATTTGGATTTCTTTCTCTTCATTCTTTGCATATTTATTAGTTTTTTTATTCCATTAGATTTGTATAAAACACCTTCTGCATGCAGTAGTCTATATTTATATTAAGTTGATGGTTAAAGTTAAACCCATTCTTTGTTTTTCTCCTCCCACATGTAAGGTATATTGTGTCATATTTTATATCCTTTTATTTTTTGAGTTCCTTGACTGATTTTTTTCACAGAAATGTTAATTTTTGTTGCTTTTCTGTTTCCTACCCTCACACTATCATTTTTGGTCTTTCCTTTCTACTGGAGGAGTTCCCTTTAATATTTCTTGCAGGACTTGTTTAGTGATCATGAATTCCTTTAGTTTTTGTTTATCAGGAAACTCTTTATCACTTTTTCTAATTGCTGGATAAAGTATTCTTTGTTGTTGTTGTTTTCCCTTTCAGCACTTTGAGTTTATCAAGCAAGCTACTCCTTTCTGACCTGGAAAATTTCTGCTGAAAAATCTGGTATCTTTATGGTGTTTCCTTTGCATGTAACTGTTTTTTTTTTTTTTTTTTTTCTTGCTGCTTTTAATATTTTTTCTTTAGTAGTATATTTTCCTTTTTAATTTACAATATGTTTTGGTGTTTGATCTGCTTTTGTTGATTTTGTTGGCAGTTCTCTGTGCCTTCTGGATCTGGATATCTGTTTCCTTCTCCAAATGAGGAAATTTTTAGCTATTAATTTTTCAAATAATTTCTCCTCCCCCTTTTCCTCCTTCTTCTTTTGGGACTTTTGTAATATGAATATTATTATGTTTGATGAAGTCACTGAGTTCCCTAAGTCTATTCTCATATTGCCTAATTCTCTTTTCTCTTTTTTGTTCAGCTTGAGTACTTTCCATTATACTGTCTTTTAGGTTATTAATTCATTCCTCTGCTTCTTCCAGCCTGTTGCTCATTACATCAAGTTTCTCATTTTGTTCATTGGACCCTTTATCTCTGTATTATTCCTTATCTTCCTGTTAATGGTCTCACTGATGTTCTCCCCTCTATTCTCAAGTCCAGTGAGTATCCTTAAGATTGATTATTGCTTTAAATTCTCCATCAGGCATACTATTTACATTTGTTTTGCTTAGATACCTGTCTGTGACCTTGTCCTGTCCCTTCATTTGGAAGAAATTCCTCTGTCTTTTCATTTCATCTAAGTTACTGTGCCTATTTCTCTCTGTTACGGAAGTCAGCTGTATTTCCTGTTCTTGAGCGTAATGACCTTATGAAGAAGTGGTCCTGTAGTGCCCTGTGTTGTAGTGTCCCCTGTTCTCTAGCGCACTCCAATGTGTTCTGACTGCTTTATCCTTTCAGGCCCATCATTTGCAGAGGTTCTTCCAGCCTCTTGTGGGCAGTGTTTAGTTTCTGGCCTAAATGTGGCTTGTTTTAACTATCTGTACTCTGATCTTCTTGTGAAATGAGACCTGTTGCTGCTGACACTGGAATGGATGCTTCACAGAACTCCCAGATTGGGAGATGTGGTGTTGGTAGGGGTTTGGGCCAGTCTCCTGGGGGAGTGAGTCCACTGTGCTGGGGCTGAGGCAAGTGTGACTGGGAATGGTAGTTCTTCCAGAGTGCTGTGGAATGGAGCTTGGTGTAATCCAGTTAGGGAGCAAGTGTCCATGCTGTGCTGGTTCCCACAGCGTGGCTCTATGTTTTTGCTGTGGGTTGGAGGGCAGGAAATGGCACCTGCCAGTTTTTGTTTTTTGTTTTGTTTTGTTTTGTTTTGTTTTGTTTTGTTTTGTTTTGTTTTGTTTTGTTTTTCCTCTCTCCGAAGAGTTCTCCCTTTGAATGCTGCCTCTCAGGGACACACTTGGAGATGAGCAACTAACCTCTCCTCCCCACTGTTTCCATGCTGTAAGACCATTGGCTATTTACCCCTGCCTTTTCTCCAAGAGCAGCACAATACCCTTCGAACTTCTCAGGGCCAAGCCCAATGACCTTTAAAACTCCAGTCTTTAAGCCCTGCAGGCTGTAAGAATTCGTGAAATTTGGGCCTTCTCACTTTCTAAGACAGTTGTTATGGGAATTCATTTTCCCCATGTGCTCCTCTGTGTGCTAATTTGTCGCCCTTCCTTCCTGCCCACTGTAGCAGCCACAATCCCATTTCTCTCCCAAGCCATGTCTCCATACTTCCCAATTCTTTGATGTGGCCTCTTGTCTATCTTTAGTTGTAGAGTTTCTTCTGCCCATCTTCAAATTGATTTCTGGGATGTTCAGGATTATTTGATAGTTACCTAGTTGTATTAGTGGGAGTAGGTGACTCCAGGATCCTCCTACTCCTCTGCAACCATCTTACCCTCTGTTTGAAGAAAAAGTCTGATGGCATTTTTAATTCTCTTTAAATTTAGAGCATGCCAGTCAATGATGTATTTGTGATCAATATTTGTATGCTTTAACATGGTGTAAGATAACTTCGGAAGGCTTTATATTTAAATATATTTATTTAAGTTAAAAATTTTCTTTTAAAATGCTAATGAATATATATTTATAATGGTTTCTTAAATTTTGATTGAGTTGGATTAATAGAGATATGAGTGAATGTTGACTCTGCCACAGATATGCCTCTGCAGTCTTTAAACTTTCATTCTTTCCAACCTGCTCTGGTGTTTGATATAGGCCACTGGATTCTTTTCTCTTCCTTCTACTTTGTGTTTATAATTTTACTCTTTTTTTTTTTTTTTTTTTTAAGATTTTATTTATTTATTTATTTATTTGAGAGAATGTGAGAGTGAGAGAGTGGTGGCAGGGTGCGGGGGAGCCACAGAGGGAGCAGCAGAGGGAGAGGGAGAAGCAGGCTCTTTGCTGATCAGGGAGCCTGATGCCTGCCTCAGTCCCAGAATTCTGGCTGGGATCATGACCTGACCCAAAGGCAGATGCTTAACTGACTGAGCCCCCAGGCGCCCCCAATTTTACTCCTGTTTGTTATATTTGTTATTTTGTATCTCACTTCTAACTAATCCCTCATCAAAGTTCTAGTTTGGAGCTATCCAGTTGATGCTCTTAGATTTTTCTGCCTTTTTCACATAGTATGTGCCCTAGTTGTATTCCTGAAACCCAACTCATTAGTTTGGCCAGGATGCAGTATTCCATAGAGAGAAACGAGGTATGGATCTTGCTAGAACCTGACTTCCTTTTGTGGTTCCAGTTTACAGATTTCTGGAAATCAGAAATTTCAGTTAGATTAAAAGATAAGTTATATAATAGCTATGTAACCAGTTAGAAATCATAAGAAAAAAACCCCTGTGCACAATAGCATTAAGAACAAACTTACTAATGAATTGTTATATCTTTTTGTTTTACAGTTAATTATTAAGCCCCTTTTCTGGGTGCCAAGTACTACACAATTAATTCTTTAGGAACAGAAAGAGAGGATAATTCTTTCTAAAAGATCATAAATCTTCTGAAGAGCTAGAAATGCCAATGAATCACTAAAAATATGTGGAAAATTGCTGTGAACTTAAAACTATTCTAAAAAAATAGTTCGTTAATTAAAAAAAGACTAACATAGAGTGATAAATGTAGGCAACTGGGGACACCTGGGTGGCTCAGTTGGTTAAGCATCTGCCTTTGGCTCAGATAATGATCCCGGGGTCCTGGGAATGAGCCCCACATCGGGCTCCCTGCCCAGTGGGGAGTCTGCTTCTCCCTCTCTCTCTGCCCTTACCCCTGCTCCAGTGTGCGTGCCTACTCTCTTGCTCTCTCTCTTCCTCTCTCTCTCTATCAAATAATTATCTTTTTTAAAAAGGTAAAGAACTGAATGAAATTTGTAATACTCCTGATTACAAAATAATACATGGACATACACAAAATATGTGGCAAAAAGTACTCTAAGTTGTATGTACAAAGTGGTGTGAAAATTTATGAGACCTAACTCTGCCTAGATTTCAAGGTAGAGCTTCCTGGTTTACTTCAGGAAGAGTGGGTTATGTGGCATGAGGTAGTATGTACATATACACAGAAACAGAAGAGAGTGATCTTGTAAGAGAAATAATAAGCACTTTGGAATTAAGACTAGAGTAATGGAGCAGGAGCACCAAAGTTGAGATGTTAAGAGAGTGTTAAGGTTCTTGGCGTAATTTCATGGCATTGGAGTGTAAGAAGATAAAATTAGGGGAATACTAAAAGTAAAGGGAAAATGTGGGTAGATAAGGAGAAGATGTGGAGGCAGCATTTTTGGGAAAGAAGTTGAATACATTTATCATGGAATTGCATTTTTAGAGCTTAATGTATAAAGCTTTTGGGAGAGACTGGTTAATATGGAAAAAATTAAAAGCTTGTTATTTTCCATTAATCCAGAGACATTTCATCTGAGTTGTGGGATTTTATCTGCGTATAAGATCATTTGTAGGGGCTTTTCAAACGTAACCTTCTTCCATTCCGATATGCCCTACTCTTTGATCTCATCCTCTAGCCTCTGCTTGGTCTCCCACTTTCCCACTCTACCAGCTTTAGGTGTCACTGCTAAATGAGTTAACTGAGAATTCAACCCTGACCTGTTCTTTTTGGTTTCCTTTTTCTTTTAAAGAAAAAGCTCCCTATCTTTGGTTAGTTTGTTAACCTTGAGAGTTCTCCTCATGTCCAATTTTGCATTCTCTGCTTAAAATATATAAATAGACACACACATGCACGCACACATACACATATGTATATGCATACACACTTCTTGTTAATTCAACAAATAATTAGTAAGCTTCAGGCATTAAGAATATGGCAGTGAAGGAAGGAAAAGGAAAAAAAAATAGTTGCGCTCGCTAACATTCTTTTATATTTTTATTTGCTCCTTTCTCCTGTATCTAGGAGTTAATATTTATTATTATATATTTTATATATATATATATATATATATATATATATATATATATATATATATATATATATATATATATATATAAAGAGTTATGGGCATTCTAATTACCCCTCTTGACAATCATTCGAAGTTTTCTTCTTTTATTATTCCTCTTTGAGAAATTGGAATAATGAGGCAAAATAAGTTACAGTTAGAAAGCATATCTGTTAGGAGCCCAAACTCATAAACCACTCTGCTATATTCCTTTTGATTTGTAAGGTTATATTAGTCAGAAATGCTAAGAAGGATAGCTTTTTGTAATACGTTATTAGAAGAGAAAGCAGACTAATGAACCAGCTTGCTCTTACTAATGATCCTTTTATCTCTGTCCCATTGAGCACATAATTCAATTTTGGTGTAAATTATCCTTCTGTCTCTTTAGTATTTGAAATTTTTTAGATTAATATTTTCGAAAGCTTACCACTTGGCCATTTCTTGTGTCTTAATGCTGCATATTTCCTATTTGGACCATCTTGTAGGGTGAATTGATATTATCTTGGAAGATTAATTCTATTTTGGCATTCTTTTTATTCAATTAAAAGAGGTAGAAAATCTTTCTCATTTATAGTTGACCTCTAAACAACATGGGAGTTAGGGGTGCAACTCCTCTCATAGTTGAAAATCTGCATATAAATTTGACTATCCCAATACTTAACTACTATTAGCTTACTGCTGACCAGAATCCTTACCAGTGAGATAGTCTGTTAACACAAATTTTGTATATGTTTTCTGTACTGTATTCTTAAAGTAAGCTAGAGAAAATAAAGTATTATTAGGAAAATCATGAGAACATAAATTTATAGTACTGTGCTGGATTTATGGAAAAAAAATCGATGTGTAAATGGACTTGTGCCCTTCATACCTGTGTTGTTCAAGGGTTAACTGTATAATACAGCTAAATTTTACTGGGAAGAGAGATTAGAACTTTGTTTTCTTGATTAAATGCTACTTAAATTCTGTATAATATGAAGGATACATGTGTGTTATACTCGACAAAATTTTTTCTCTTAATATCTTTAATTTGCTGTTATAAACAAAGGGAACAATCATAAATCTAGTAAAAATAGTAAATGAATATATTCCTTCTATTTTGATACAGGATAGTACTTACTGATTGTTGATAAGCAGTTTTAGAAATAATGTAATTGTCATTTTAATCATTGCTTTGTAAATAATGTGTATGTGTGTATGCATGCAGATATATATACACACATATTCACTGTTAAGAGATTTTTCTCGTTTTAAAAAGATTTTATTTGTGTGTGCGCAAGAGAGACAGGGAGAGGGACAAGCAGACTCTGTGCTGAGTGTGGATCCTGGTGTGGGGCTCAATCCCATGACCCCAAGATCATGACTTGATCCTAAATCAAGAGTTGGATGCTTAACTGACTGAATCACCCATGCCTCCACTGCTAAGGGATTTTTAAAGATAACTCAGATAAATAATTAGGAATAAAAGAAGGGCCCGAATTAATTAGATTGTATTATATGTCTTTACAGAATGATTCTTCTGATTAAAGAATAGAATCTTGTACTATGCAGGTGAAAATGCATGTAATTGGAAATAAACTACAGATATTTCTCTTTAACCTTTGTTTTTCATTCAGGTAATAAGAATTGATAAAAGAGTTTTATGCTAGGAAATGAGCAGAGTAGCAGTTACAGTCTTCGTTTTTCTTCCTCTCATCATTTGTGGCAGTGAGTGCATGACAAACAGATGGAGATACCAAATGTTTAAGTAGAAAGAGCATTGTTCATCTGTATCTGTGAGTACACACGCACTGTTGAATACATGTGCTTAAATCCGCATAAAATTATAAGATTGTCCAGAGAAAAAGATACTACGGTATATGGACATAAATTAGCATCTGTTGAAAACATTAAACCGTTTATAAGCTATTTACTTTTTTTTTTTTTTTAAGGACACTTTATTTTTAAGAGCAGTTTTAGGATCATAGCAAAATTGAGCAAAAGACAGGAAAAGACAAAATTGAGCAAAAGACACAGGAACTTCTATACCTTTTGTCCCCACGTATATACAGCCTCCCCACTATCAATGTCTTGCACCAGAATGGTACATCTCTTCAGTCAGGGTGCCTACACTGACAACATCATTATCCTCCAGAGTCCATAGTTTACGTTAGGGTTCACTCTTGGTGTTGTATATTCTGTCGGTTTTGATAAATGTATAATGACATGTCCATCTTTATGATATCATATAAAAACTTTCACTGACCTAAAATTCCTCTGTGCTCTGTCTTTTCATCCCTCCTGCCCCCTAACTTCTGGCAAATCTGAAATTTTTACTGTTTTCATAGTCTTGCCTTTTCCAGAACACTATGTAGTTGAAATCATATAATATGTAGCAGTTTCAGATTGGCTTCTTTCAGTTAGTAACATACATTTAATATTCCTCCATGTCTTTTTCATGGCTTGATGGCCCATTTCTTTTTAAGGCTGAGTAATATTTCATTGCCTGCATATACCAGTTTGTTTATTCACCTCCTGAAAGACAGTTTGTTTGCTTCCATGTTTTGACATTTACTAAAGAAGCTGCTGAAAACATCTACATGCAGGTTTTTGTATGGAGATGTTTTCATCTCCTTTGGATAAATACTTCAGGAGCAGGATTGCTGGATCATGTTTTAAGAGTATGTTTAGTTTTGTAAGAAACTGGCAAATTGTCTTCCAGAGTTGGTGTATCATTTTACATTCCTGTTGCTTCACATCCTCACCAGCATTTAGTTTTGTCAGTGTTCTGGATTTTTGCCATTCTAGTTGGAGTGTAGAGGTAGCTCACTTTTTTTTTTTTTTTAAATTTGCAGTTTCCTAGTGACATAAGATGTTTGAGTATTTTTTCATGTTTATCTGCCATGTGTATATCTTCTTCATTGAAGTATTGGTTCAGAAATTATGCCCATATTTTAATAGGTTGGTTGTTTTCTTATTGTTGGGGTTTTAAGAATTCTTTGTATATTTTGAATGACACTTCAGAAGTTAGAAAGACAAAAATGTTTTTGCAAATATTATTTACCAGTTTGTGAGTTGTTTTCTCATTCTTTTGCAGAGGAGAATTTTAAAATTCTAATGAAGTCCAGTTTGTCAAAAAATTTTTTCATAGCTTTGCCTTTGGGATTGTATCTAAAAACTCATGATCATACCCAGGGTCATCTAGATTTTCTCCTATGTTGTTTTCTAAGAGTTTTATACTTTTGAGTTTACATTTATGTATTTGATCCATTTTGAGTTAACTTTATGATGAACATAAGATCTCTGTTTAAGGGTTTTTGTTTTTGATGTAAGATTTTTGTTTTTTGCGTGTTGATGTCTAGTTCCATATGTTGAAAACACTGTCTTTTATCCATGGTATTATCTTTGGTCCTTTGTCAAAGATTGGTTGACTGTATTTGTGTGGGTCTATTTCCAGTCTCTCTATTCTGTTCTATTGATCTACTTTGGTTTTTGGTACAGTCTTGACTACTGTAGTTTTATAGTAAGTTGGGTAGTGTCATTCTTCCAACTTTGTTCTTCTCTGTTAATACTGTGTTGATTATTCTGGGTCTTTTGCCTTCCTTGTAAACTTTAGCATCAGTTTGTGATATACACAAAATAATTTGCTGGGATTTTAATTGGGATTGTGTTGAATCTGTAGATCAATTTGGGAAGGACTGATGTCTTGACAATATTGAGTCTTCTTATCTGGGAACATGAAATAGGTATCCATTTATTTAGTTCTTGGATTTTGTTCATCAGAGTTTTATAGTTTTCCTTATATAGGTCTTGTGCATATTTTGTTGGATTTATACCGGTTTTCTCCTTTTTTTGGTGCCAAGGTAAATGTCGTGTTGTTAATTTCAAATTCCAGTTATTCATCGTTTGCTTATATGAAAAGTATTTTATGTATTAACCTTATATCCTGCAGCCCTACTGTAACTGCTTATTAGTTCCAGGAGGGTGGGGTTTTTCTGGGTGGGGGGAGGGGCGGGCGGGTCCTAGTCTTTTAGATTTTCTGCAAAGACAGTTCTGTAGTCTGTGTACCAAGAAGTCTTGATTCCTTCTTTCCCAGTCTGTGTACCTTTTATTTCCTTTTCTTGTTTTAATGCATTTGCTTGGACTTAAGGATAGTGTTGAAAAGGAATGGTAAGAAGGAGTTGTCCTTGTTTTCTTCCTGTTCTTAGTTGGGAAAGTTTCTAGTTTCTCACAGTTACATCGGTTGTTAGCTGTAGGATTTTTATAGATGGTCTTTACCAAGTTGAGGAAATTCTCCTCTATTATACTTGCTGAGAGTTTTATTAAAATCACAGATGCATATTGGATTTTGTGAAAATGCTTTCTGTTCATTTATTGATACCACCCTGTGATTTTTCTTCTTTGCCTCTTGATGTGTGATAGGTTACATTATTTGATTTTCATATATTAAGTAATTGTGCATACCTAGGGTAAATCCCACTTAGTTGTGGTATACAGTTCTTTTAATACATTTAAAATTCTTGGTTTGCTAATATTTTGTTGAGGATTTTTACATCTTTGTTTGTGAGAGATACTGCTCTGCAGTTTTCTTGAAATGTCTTTGTCCAGTCTTGGTATTAGGATGACGTTCCTCATAGAATGAGTTAGGAAGTATTTCCTCTACTTATGCCTTCTGGAAGATACTGTACAAAATTTGTGTAACTTCTTCCCTAAATGTTTGGTAGAATTCATTAGTGAACCCATCTGGGTCTGGTGGTTTTTTGTCTTGGAAGCTTATTAATTATTAATTAAGTTTCTTAAATAAAATAGAACTATTCGGATTTTTTATACGTAGTATCTTCCAGGGACTTGGTCTGTTTCATCTAAGTTACCAAATTTGTAGGAATAGTTCACAGTATACCCTTTTATCCTTTTAATGTCATGGGATTCTGTAATGGTATTTCTTTGATTTCTCATTTTAGTAATTTGTGTTTTATCTCTTTTTTTCTTAATTAGCCTGCCTAGAGGTTATTGATTTTTTTGATCTTTTTGAAAAAAACTTTTGATTTCAGTTATTTTCTTTTTTCTTTTTCTTTTTTTTTTAAGATTTTATTTATTTATTTGACAGAGAGAGAGAGATCACAAGTAGGCAGAGAGGCAGACAGAGAGAGGGGGGAAGCAGACTCCCTGCTGAGCAGAGAGCCTGACGCGGGGCTCGATCCTAGGACCCCGAGATCATGACCCGTGCTGAAGGTAGAGGCTTAACCCACTGAGCCACCCAGGCGCCCCGTGATTTCAGTTATTTTCATTGTTGATTCACTGTTTTCAACTTCTTTGATTGCTGCTCTAATCTTCTGCTTGCTTTTGCTCTTTTTCTAGTTTCCTAAGATGAAAGCTTATTAAATGATTGATTTTAAGTTTTTTTCTTTTTTATTGTAGGCATTCAATGCTATAAATTTTTCTCTAAGCACTGCTTTTGCTGAACCTGTAAATTTTATTATTCATTTATCTCAAAATATTTTAAAATTTCTATTGAAATTTCTTTGACTTGTGTTATTTAGAAGTGTGTTGTTTGATCTCCCAAGTGTTTTAGAATTTTTCAGCTTTCTTTTTGGTGATAATTTCTAATTTCATTGTAGTGTGAAGTATACACTGTATGATTTTTATTCTTTCAGAGTTGTTGATGTGTATTTAATGGCTCATAATATGATCTGTCTGATCAGTGTTCTGAGTGAGGTTGAGAAGAATGTGAATTCTGCTGTTAATAGATGAAGTAGTCTATTGATGTCAGTTATATCCAGTTGATTGGTGAAGTTACTGAATATACCTATGTCCTTACTGATTTTCTGCCTGATACTTCCTAGTTTTGCCATTTTTAAAAAAATCTCTTAGAATTTTGACAAAATGAGGGAAACGACTCTTTTGCACTTTATTTTGGGAGTGAGAACTGATTGGAGAAATGGAAGAAGTAGTAATCAGGTGAGCATAGAGAACAAAATTCCTCATCATGAGAAATGTACTTAGATATTAGAAAAATTTCCAGAGAGTGGTGGGGGTGGGGACAGGAGGAAGGGATGATCTTTTATATAGGGTATCTTCAAAACCAAGCTAACTCTGAAAAAATGGGGAATTTTCATTCTTTCTTTTTTTTTTTTTTTGGGGGGGGGAATTTTCATTCTTGAAAATCAAATTTAACACAATGCCTAGCATGTAGGTAGTACTCAGTAGATACTTAATTAATGTTGGGTGTTCACAGTATTAAGAAAAAAAAGAAAATCTAAGTGGTTACAACCAGTTTAAGGAAGACGACCTGTAAAAACAGAATAGATTCATATGTGGCCAAGGAGGATTTGTAAAATTGATAGAACTATAGAATAATGTTAGGATGGCTTCTGAAAAATACTAAGTACAAACAAGGCTTTTAAAGCTATGGTTAGAACAAAATAATTAGATTAAGGGTTGGCATAATGTTAAGAGAAAGCCTGGAACTCATCATTTATTTATATCTTCTCCACTGAGGGAAATATTTCTAAAGCTGTACAGAGTACACAAGGCAAAATGTACAGATTTCTAAGACAGAGTTGGATGTGTTCAGTAAAATAAGACACTCAATGAAAAAAGTGAGTAGAGAATAAGAATGCATCAGATTATTTTTCTTAAGTAAAATCTCCATGAATTCAAATTTTCAAAATCTTGCAAATGTCCCCAAATTGTCATTAGACATCTTGGTATATGATCCAAAAGCCTAGTGTGGACTTTCTTTTCAAAGGAAGGTGGTTACAGACTAGAGTAGGAAGGGTGTATTGATGTGTTCTTCCCTTAAAGGTGTATTGGCATAAAGCTAAAACCTTAAATAAGCTTAAATATATAGTGAGTATATTTTTATATTTAACTAATTCAACATATACTGGTAAGAGGAGTGTATATTGGTACAATATTTTTAGAGGGAAATTTGGCAGTAAAAAATTGTATGAATGTTTTATAAATGTTCATCACAGAGAATCTGTCCTGCAAATACGTTTGTGTAGTTGAGGAAGAATAGATGACAGCATTGTATACAGTGGTAAAAAATTATAGACATGCTAAGTTTTCACTGAAGAATGGCTTAAATACTTTCATACGATCATTTTAAAGCATATACGTATTAAGAAATAATAATTAAAACAAATGAGGTAGAATGTCCACAATGCTTTCCTGAATGAAAGCTGCAAATTTCATGGGAATATATAAAACATTCAATTTTTTTGTTTCTTACATAAAATTTTGAAAGCTTGTATGTTTATAGGAATTAGGTAATATGAATCTTCTGACTTTGTTCTTTTTCCAGATTGTTTTGGTTCTTATAGTTCCTGTTTCTTTTTCTATTTATTTGAGAATTATTTCAGTAATTTCTACAAAAAATTCCAGTTGGATTTCAAAGAAAAGTGTTAATTTGCATGCAACATTTACCCCCAGTTTCTCTTAAGCTGTTTCTTTTTAGTCAGTCCTCTTCTCCCCCAACCTCTAACAACCACTGATCTGTTCTCTGTACTTTTCTGTAATATCTCTTAAATAGAATTATATAGTGTGGAGATAGTCTATGCACTTGAGATTCATCAATATTGTAGCATGTATCACATCAGTCAGTAGCAGTCTTCCTTTTAATCGTATGATAGTATTTTTTTTTTTTAAGATTTTGTTTATTTGATGAGAGAGCAAGCACAAACGCAGGGGGAGCGGCAGAGAGAGAGAAGCAGGCTTTCCACTAAGCAGGGAGCCTGATGCTGGGCTCGATCCCAGCACCCTGGGATCATGACCTGAGCTGAAGGCAGATGCTTAACTGGCTGAGCCAACCAGGCGCCCCCGTTTGATAGTATTTCATTGTATGGATGTACCATATTATATATCCAGTCATTTGCTTTAGGCCATTTTGGGGAATGTTTCCAGTTTTGGAGAATTATGAATAAAGCTGCTATAAACATTTGAATATGTTTTTGTATGAATGTAAGCTTTCTTTTCACTTGGACAAATACCTAGGAGAGATATTTCTCGGTCATGATTAATGTATATATAACTTTTTAAGGAACAGCCAACCTTTTTTTGAAAGAGTTGATCCTGTTTTTTCATTCCCTTTACCCATATGTAAAATTTCCTGTTGTTTTGTCCCCTCACCAACACTTGAAATGGTCTTTTTAATTTTAGTCATTCTAAACTGGCACACAACCCTGAGATCACGACCTGAGCCAAAACCAAGAGTGGAGGTTTTAATCGACTGTGCCATCGGGTGCCCCTCCTTTGCTTTCTTCTTTACTCTCTTGATTAGTGTCCTTTGATGCACAGAAATTTTTGATTTTTTTTTAAACATTTATTTGTGAGAGCATGAGTGCGCTTGCGAGCAGGGGAGGGGTAGAGGGAGAGGAGACAGAATCCCAAGTAGACTCCCTGCTGAGTGTGGAGCCTGCTGGGGATTTGAGCCCATGATTCATGAGATCACGACGATCTGGACCGAAACCAAGAGTCAGACGCTCAACTGACCAAGCTACCTAGGTGCCCCCACAAGTTTCTGATTTTGATGAAGTCCATCTTACCTGTTTTTTCTCTTGCTGCCTGTTCTTTTGGTGTCATATGTAAGAAATTAATGCCACATAGAATATCATGAAGCTTTTGCTCTATGTTTTCTGAAAAAGAGTTTAATAGTTTTAGCTTTTACATTTAGATGTTTGATCTGTTTTGAGTTAATTTTTGTATATGGTGTATGGTCAATGTACAATTTCATTCTTTTGTATGTAAATGTCTATTCTTCCTAGTATCATTTGTTGAAAAGACTGTCCTTTCCATGTTGTATGGTCTTAGCACTCTTGTGAAAATCCATTTGACAGTATATGTGAGGGTTTATTTCTGGGATCTTTTCCATTGTTCTTTGTCTTTATGCCAGAAACACAGTATTGATTATTGTCACTTTGTGGTTAAGTTTTGAAATCAGGAAGTATGAGACCTCCAACTGTGGTCTTCTCTTTCAATATTGTTTTGGCTTTTAAGAGTCTCTTCTTTGAGATTCCATACAAATTTTGGATGGAATTTTCTATTTCTGCAGAAATATAATTGGGATATTAATAGCAATTGTGTAGAATCTGTACATTGTTTTGGATAGTGTTGACCTCTTAACAATAGTAAGTTTTCCTATTCATGAACAGTGAATGTCTTTCCATTTATTGGTATCTTCTTTCATTTCTTTCAGCAGTGTTTTGTAGTTTTCAGTGTACAGGTCTTTCACCCTGGTTGTCTATTTTTTATTACTATGTTTTTAAACAATTTTTTTTAAAGATTTATTTATTTAATAGAGAGCAAGAGAAAGAGCAGGAGGAGGGGCAGAGGGAGAGGGAAAAGTAGACTCCTTGCTGAGCAGGGAGCCTGATGCGGGACTTGATCCCGGGACTCTGGCACCATGACCTGAGCTCAAGGCAGACGCTTAACTGACTCAGCCACCCAGGTGCCCTGGTTATTCATTTTTAATTATTTTATTCTTTCTGATAGTATTACAAATGGAAATTTTTCCTTTCTTTCCTTCTTGATTTGTTCATTGTTAGTGTACAAAAACAACCATATTTTTCATATCAATTTTTGTATCCTGCACTGTTGGTACATTTATTAGTTCTAATAAACACAATTGATTTTTGTATGTTATTTGCACCCTGCGACTTTACTAGTATTTTATTGCTGTTGATTCGCTGAGATTTTCTGTATATAAACTATTATGCCATTTGTGAATGGAGATAACTTAATTCTTTTCTGTTTGGGTGTAATTCACATCTTTTTCTTGACTAATTGTCTTTTGTCTCTTGCTAGAACATATAGTGGTACATTTTTAAAGGTGTGGTGAAAATGGACATTATTGTTTTCGTCCTGATTTTAGGGGGAAAGCTTTTATTTTAGTCTTTAACCATTGATGAAGCTACCTATATATTCTTCGTAAGTGCCCTTTATCATATTAAGAAAGTTCCCTTTTTAGTTTTTAAAATTGTTTTTATTATGAAAGAGTATTTGGCTTTTTGGTTTCCCTTGAGATTTTGCCAGATGCTTTCTGTCATAATTTGAGATGATCACGTAGTTCATTTTTCTTTCTATTAATGTATTAAATTGACCAATGTTTTTAAGTTGAATCATTCTTGCATTCCTGGAATAAATCCCACTTGCCCACGGCATATATTACATTCAGTATGTAGTTGGATTCTGTTTGCTAGGTTTTTGTTTTTGTTTGTTTTTAGGATTTTTACATCAGTATAATCTGTTCAGATTTTCTATTTTTCTTGAGCCAGTTTTGGCAATTTGTGTATTTCTAGGAATTTGTCCATTTAACAACGGGTTGTGTGATTTATTGGCATACAGCTGTCCATTCTAATAATCTTTTTATTTCTTTAAGGTGGATAGCAGTAGTCCCACCTTCACTTGTGAGGTGATGGATATGCTAATTAATTTGATGGGGAGAAGTCCTTCACAATGTGTACATATATCAAATCATCACATATGCTTTAAATATCATACAATTTTATTTGTCAATTATACCTCAGTAAAGCTGGAAATAAAATAATTTTCTTTTTTTTTAATTAACAGAGTTGACTTTGAGGGTATTTAAAAAGTTTCGAGTTGGACAGCACTTGATTTTTTTGCTGCATTGTTGAAAGACCTCTTCAGCAATGATTACTTCAGAGTTACCAGTGTTACAGTAAGTATTACAGTTTTCTTATTTAAAAAAAAATGACATTTTTATATATGAAAGGCTGTTTTTAATGATACACATCAAATAGGTTCTCTGATAGTTGAGCAGTATGTCTGAAATCAAACAATTTCGTAATTACTGTATCTCTGCATGGCCCTTGCTATAGTAATATCAGTATTTTTGTGGTATTGAGCAAAGATGTTACTCTCCTTTTCAGGGGTCAGCACACTGTGACCCATGGACCAAATCTGGCATGCTGCCTATTTTTTATAAAAAATTTTTATAAATTTTTATAAATTGGTACAGAGCCATTCTTACTCTTCTACAAATTGTTTGACTGCTTTTGTGCTACCGGTTGTGATAGTGAATGAATTGCCTGCAAAGTGTACATATTTTGTTGGACCATTTACAGAAGTGTATAAAATCTTATCCTGTATCATACTGTTTTTCCAACACATACCCTCCCACCTCCCCTGCCTTCTTTTCCTGAGATTGCGATTGTTGGGCCATTCTGGTTGCATTGGCATTTTTAGTAGTATCTCATTAGATTTGTTGGAGTTGTGGAATGGATCTAGAATTGGATCTTATTTTACATTCTTTGGGAAATACAATCAGTGTAGTAGCAGATACCCTTTTGTAAGTTTCATCAAGATACAAATTAGGAACCTGCATACTGTGATCCTGTATGATAACAATGGTTTAGATATAATGAATGTGATCAACAGTTTATGTAATTATTTATATTTTTATTGCCCCAGTTCATTTATATACCTCTTTTTAAGATTTATTTATTTATTTGACAGAGAGAGATATCACAGGTAGGCAGAGAGGCAGGCAGAGAGGAGAGGGAAGCAGGCTCCCCACTGAGCAGAGAGCCTGGGATGCAGGGCTTGATCCCAGGACCCTGAGATCATGACCTGAGCCGAAGGCAGAGGCTTTAACCCACTGAGCCGCTCAGGCACCCCTATATACCTCTTTACCAAGAGATGGTAGGCACCTTTTACTTTTCCTGTAAAGGTTTCCTGGCCTTGTGTTTTTCCTTCAGATATCTAAGACAAAAAGGTGTCTAAATTTCTTACCTGCTTGAAAAACTATCTATACCTATCCTTTTTTCCCCCATACAGGAGATAAAACTTAAGCCCTTTCTAATTACTTAACTCATGTGTCTTAATACTTCTTAACTTAAAGAATTTTGGAGGTCCCCACACAATATTTTCTTTCTTTTTTTAATCTTTGTCCTGCCAGCCGTGCCTACTTACCTCTGCTCTTACCTGGCAAGCTCACTAATACTGTAGGTCTTAGCTGATGTGTCATGCCTCCAGCAAAACTCTTCTTTCCCCTCAGAGTTGGGGTAGGTGTCCTCCTGTGGTCTTGTAATGTTCTTTGCTTTTCTTCTAGCACCATACTTTAACATGTTTTATAACCCTTGTTTCTGCCTAAACTGCATTTTTTTATCTTATACTATTAGGTATTAGGTAGGCCCATTAGAAATATGTCTTTGATTAAATATGTAACAGAGATTGTATTTAAATACATGTTGCATTTAAGGAGAAGTTACATCGACACAGTAGTATTTAACATCATTTTTTGGTGAGTAACTGAATTTTTTTCATTAAAACATAAGCCTGTATTATGATTATGGGTAGTGGATAGTGGTGATCTGTTAGGTGAATAAATGAACTTTGCTTTCAGTCTGTCAGTGGGAGATTGTACTCTTGGTGAAGTTGAGATCTAAGGAACATTTATTGGGGGCATACAGTTCTCTGAGAATTTTGACAGATATTTTAGCAGCAATATGTTACCTTGTTTATTCTAGCAATACCATGTCTGCATTGTACGTGAAAGGAAATTTATTCCTTAGTATTTGTAAACTTCAGTTTCCATCATTTGTAAAGTGAAGACAGTATATTAGAAATTGATCTCGGGGCGCCTGGGTGGCTCATTTGGTTGAGTGTCTGACTCTTGATCTCAAGATTGTGAGTACAAGCCCCATGTTGGGCTCCATGCCCTCTTTTCAAAAAAAGAGGGAGAAAAAAAATTGATCTCTACAGTCTCCTCAAAAACAAAAATATTTTGACCCAGCAGTTCTTAATGTTTAGTTCAGTGATGATTATTATAAGTAGACATGAGAAAGGTAATTACAGTGAATGACCTCTTTTTAATTTTTTTTTTGTGATCTTGTTATTTCTTAGCTTATTTAGATATTATCACTGATGAATTTGTCGCCTTAGTGGTGTTTGCTGTTAGGCATTGTGAAATATTATCAGTTACTACATATTTTTCTATTCTGCTACATAGTACAGTATCTGAAGGTATGTTAGGTTCTTGGGAGAAAGAGCATGTAGTAGAGACTCAGTCCATGTTGTCATGAAGCTTATATAAATAGGTATTAATGAAATAATCACAAATATATAGATCTGCCATTGAGGTGCTAGGAAGGTAAATTAGAGAATTTTGTGAGAATTTTACCACATGCCTTGATTTAGTCTCCTTTTCTATGGAAAAGAGTTGAGTTTAAAGTGGAGGAAAGGTTTGGGAAGAAGAGATCAGGGTATTAATTTCAGATTGAAGGAATGGCATGTACAGAGACCCTGAGTTAGGAGGAATCATGGTATGTTCGAGAGACTGAAATAAAGCTCTTCTTTCTCTTTTTTCTTTTTTCAGGGTTGGGGATGGAGAGTGACATGAGATTAAGGCTTATGAATGGAGCTATATCATACAGGGAACTGCTTAAATGATATTAGGAATTTTGAGTTTTTAGGGACAGAAAGAAGTCAATTTAGGATTTTAAGCATGGAAGAGATGCATGGGAGAGATTTAGAAAATCACTCTTGGGTAGTATAGTGATTATTTGGGAGGGACAACAGTAGAAGCAAGGAGATCTATTAAGAGAAGGATATTGCAGTATGCAAGCCAGTTAATGTTGACAACTTGAATTGGAGTGATTACAGTGCAAATGGAGAGAGGTAGACAGAATTTAGAGAGTTTTAGGGAATAAAAATTCATTCTTATATAAGATTTGATCTGGTTCTTCCATTCTCTTCTGTCTAGTAATAGTATAAATGTGAACATTAGCCATTGGCAGGGTTTTTGTAGGTTTTTTGCAGCATTGGTCAAAGTTTGAATTTTGATCAAGCATTCTGTGTCCTAGAGAGAAATTTGTTACTATGAAAGTTAACTGTACAAGGACAATTGTTTCAGCTCTTTAATAGTTTAAAGCTAGAGACAGTCTAAGTGCTTACTGATAGGGAAGTAATTAAATAAATTTCATATGTATTATGAAGCATACTATTCTGGAATTCTGTGTACTTGTATGATAGATTCCTATTAATTAAAAAATTTAAAACTGAAATATAGTTAGAAGAAGAAAATAAAGCAATAAAATAAGTAAGTAAATTGTATTTTGATATGTATTTATATATTTATGGCAGGGTACTGGTCAAACTGTTATTCTTCAGTTTGGGATTCAGAGTTAGGGTGTGGTAATATGAAGCTCTTCCTTGTATTTTTATATCCTCACTATTGCTTGAGGTAAAAAAAAAATTATACATGTATTCTCATATATTCTAATAAACACACATATACTAATTGGAATGTATTAGTAATTTGTTGATAATAGCTATCATCTTTTAAACTGGCTGCAGTTGGCAGAATTAGAAAATAAATTGTACCTTTTTCTTTTATCAGTAAAGTATAGTGCTCAAGGATAAATTATTTTCGCTAATGGGTTATCTATTATGTGCTAGAACAAACATGTTCCTATAGTTGCTTTCTGATTTAAAGCATGAAAAGCACTAGTAGATTCTGTCCACACAAGAGAAAAAGAAAACATAATATTTGCAGTCTAGTATCCTGACATGGAGATAGAGAATTCAGATTTACCTAGAGATCTAAGTGGACCATGCCACATATCTAGGTATGTGACTATAAACAAGATTATCACATTTTCAGATCTTTCATTTGTTTGTCTCTATTGATATAATGTGTTTTCTTACAAGGTTTTTGTACATGCTTATTGTAGATAATGTATATAAATAGCACAGAGTATATGTAAACATAATCTATTTGGTCTATACTGAGGAAAAATGGAGTATGATATATTATTCTTTAGTGGAGATGAATAAGATGAACTAGATTAGGAATTGACTACTGCTAGTGGCTCAGATTCCTGCTTTTATGAATATTATTGGACTACAGACATGTCCATTCACTTACATTCAGGCTACAATGGTAGAGTTGAATGGTAGACATAGAGACTTTTAAGATCCTGAAGTGTAATATATTTACTGTGTAGGCCTGGACTAGATCAATATTCATAATTTTAATTCTATTTTTTAAAAAGTTTTTTAAAAACTTCCATTCCAGTATAATGAATATACATTGTTATAGTAGTTTCAGGGTAAAATATAGTGATTCAGTGCTTTTGTGAATCCCTTTCCTGATTTTTATAGGCCTACTTATTTTTACTGCTTTCCACTTTTCTTACTCTTGCTTTATGGTATTTCCTTTCCATTCAGAAAGTCCCCTTTAACATTTCTTGTAAAGCTGGTTTAGTAGTCATGAACTCCTTTAACTTTTGTGTGTCTGGGAAACTATTTCTCCTTTTATTCTAATGATAGGCTTGCTGGATCAAGTATTCTTGGTTGCAGGTCTTTTATCTTCAGCACTTCCTTTCAGTGGCAATATATTATGCCACTCTCTTTTGGTCTGCAGAGTTTCTGCTGAAAAATCAGCTGATTACCTGATGGAGTTTTCCTTGTATATAATTGTTATATATATGATATTATATATATATATAATTGTATATAATTGCTCCTTTTAAAATGCTCTCTTTATCACTACTTTTTACCATTTTAATTACTTTGTGTCTTGGTGGACACCTCTTTGGGTTGATTTAAGGGGGAGAGCGCTCTCTGCCTCCTGGATATGGATTTCCGTTTCCTTCCCCAGATTCAGGAAGCTTTCCGCTATTATTTCTTCAGATAGATTTTATTCCCCCCTTTCTCTTCCTTCTTTTTCTGGGATCCCTATAATGCAAATGTTATGCTTATTGGTGTCACTCAGTTCCTTAAGTCTTTTTTTTTTTTTTTTTTTTTTTAAAGATTTTATTTATTTATTTGTCAGAGAGAGTGAGAGTGCACAAGCAGGGGGAGCGGCAGGTAGAGGGAGAAGCAGGGTCCCTGCTGAGCAAGGAGCCTGATGTGGGACTCCATCCCAGGACCTCAGGATCATGACCTGAGCCGAAGGCAGATGTTTAACCAACTGAGCCATCCAGGCATCCTGCTTGTATCTGTTTCCATTTATTATCATTATTATTTTTTTTTTTTCTCTCTCTCTCTCCTGTTCAGCTTCATTGTTTTTCATTAGTCTGTCCTCCAGGTTGCTGATACATTCTTCTGATTCCTCTAGTTTACTATTTATTCCCTCTAGTGTATTTTTAATTTCAATTATTGAGTTCTTCATCTCTGATTGGTTCTTTTTTATATTTTCTACCTCTTTGTTAAGGCTCTCTTTGAGGTCCTGTGCTCTTTTTTCAAATCCAGTGAGTATCTTTATGATTGTTACTTTAAATCTTCTCTCAGGCATGTTACCTCCATTTCATTTTAGGTCTCTAGCTGTGTTTTTTGTCCTATTCTTTATTTCGAACACATTCCTCCGTCTCCTCATTTTTTTCTAACTCTGTCTTATGTTTTGTCTCTTATGTTTTAGGAAAGTCAGCTACATCTCCTCCTGTTGAAAGTAGTGGCCTTATCAATAAAGGGTCCTGTAGTTCCCTACAGTGCATTGTCCCCTATTTATCCAAACCTTTGGTTTCAGGAGTGTCTTCTATGAGTGTTGTGTGCACCTTGCTTTTGTGGGTGAGCTGTATTTGCCTTCAGTTTGGTCCTCTGTAATGGTTCTTTCTGCCTGTTGTGGGCAGAGTTTGGTTCTTTGTTATTAGTGTGCCTGTCTGGGTCACCTTGGGATAGAGTTAGGTCAGACTAGGCATTTGCCGGAGCTGCAGTAGCACCAAACTGCACATGCTCTCCCTGTGTTGACCCGTGAGAAGCTTTATTGGTCGGGAGTGCCTGCAATCAGACCAGCTGGCTGCCCCCAGTCCATTGCCTGGGCTGCAGTCAAACTGGTATGTGTGGTTTTCTTCCCCTTTATCCAGGGCAGGAGTCACTTTGCAGTGTTCCTAGTCCCCGTTGGGGCTGCTTGCACACTTCCATGCCTGTGGCACAGCCTTGTCTAGACTCCTGTAGAGGTGGGGCTGGAGGGGCGGGTCCACAGGAAAGCATGGGGGTATGGGGGGTTTTAGCAAGCTAGATGGAGAGTGTGTTCATACTGGTTCTATATGTGTCCATGTATCTAGGCTGAGTAACGGGGAGGGAAATGGCACCTGCCAGCTCTTTCGTCCTTGGAGAAGCCTCCCAAAGATCCCTACCCCTCCAGTATATGCACTGAGATTAGTAAACAAATCTCCCTTCCTTAAATCAAATCGTTTTTCAGACTGCTGCTTCTGCTCTGTATCTCCCTGGGGCTGTTTGTTATTGCTATTTCATGCTTTTTTTTTTTTTTTTTTTCTTTTTAAATAGAACACTGTTTCCTATTGCTCTCCAGCTCTCCCAGAGGCAGCCTGCTGGTTTTTAAAGTTCCTGGTATTAAGCCCTGGTGATAGTCAGAACTTGCAAAGTTAAGCCCCTCTGGTTTTTAAAGCCAAGTGTTGTGGTGATTAGTCTTCCTCGTATGGGTCCTCCATGCATGGGATACCTTGTGTGCATGGTGTGGTGTCTGTTCTACTCTCCTGCCTGTGCCTGTGGCTTCCCGCCCTCCCACGGACAGTGCTGTGGGTCTCTTTGGCTCCCAGCAAATCTTTACCCTTCCTATCCTCTTTGATGTGGCCTCTTCTCTAAATTTGCCTGTGGGGAGTTTGTTGTGACAGTCTTTTGGTCGTTTTCTGGGTTATATAATCTTGATGTGGGTGGTATCTAGGTGTATCTGTGGGTTGATGTGAGCTTAGGTTCTTCCTACTGTCCCATCTTCCTCAGAAATCTCAGTCTTTTTTCTTTTTACAGTTTTAAATACCAGATCACCTTTGAAGATTTGAAAATAAGGAAATATTGTGATGTTAAGAATGTTACTGGCAATACGTCATATAGAATACCTTGCATGAGGGAACTAGAAATAGTTAAGTTGAGATTAATTCAGGGAGTCATGATTATGGTAATAATCATGGAAAGAATTGGAGAATTATTATATGGAGGACAGTGTGGGAGCACTTGTTAGCTAATGCCACAAGAGGAAGATTGATATGATTCTAGGAATATGAGTAATACAGGATAACGGTGACCATGATAAATTTGCATAACAACTTAAAGTACACTTCTACATTAACTAAATAAATCAGTTAATTATATTGCCTTGAGCAGAGAGCTAGAAATAAGTCAGTGTTGGACTTAATTTTATATGTGGTATTTGGTGAATTTGATGTGGCATTCAAAGAAGCATGTTTCACGTGACTTAAAAATCTTGAATTATAGATGATCAGGTCTATTTTTAAAATCTTTTACAATTTAAATTCAATTTAATTAACATAGTGTATTATTAGTTTCAGGGGTAGACTTTGTGATTCATCAGTTGCATACAGCACCCAGTACTCATTACATCAAGCACCCTCCTTAATGCCCATCACCCAGTTACCCCATCCCGCCACCCATCTCCCCTCCAGCAGCCCTCAGTTTGTTTCCTATAGTTAAGAGTCTCTTATGGTTTGCCTTCCTCTCTGTTTTTATCTTATTTTTTCTTCCCTTCTCCTATGATCCTTTGTTTTGTTTCTTAAGTTTCACATTTGAGTGAAATCATATGTATTTGTCTTGCCCTGATTGACTTATTTCACTTAGCATAACACCCTCTAGTTCTATCCATGTCATTGCAAATGGCAAGATTTCGTTCTTTTTGATGGATGAGTAATATGGGTGTGTGTGTGTGTGTGTGTGTGTGAGTGAATGTGTGACACTTCTTTATCCATTTATCTATCGATGGACGTCTGGGCTCTTTCCATACTTTGGCTATTGTGGACATTGCTGCTATGAACATTGGGGTGCATGTGCCCCTTCAAATCACTGTTTTTGTATCCTTTTGGTAAACACCTAGTAGTGCAATTGCTGAGTCATAGGGTAGTTCTATTTTTAACTTTTTTGAGGAACCTCCATACTGTTTTCTAGAGCGACTGCACCAGTTGGCATTCCCACCAGTAGTGAAAGATGGCTCCCCTTTCTCCGCATCCTCTCCAACAACTGTTATTTCCTAAGTTGTTAATTTTAGCCATTCTGACTGGTGTGAGGTGGTATCTCATTGATTTTGATTTGTATTTTTCTGATGTTGAGTTACGTTGAGCATTTTTTTCATATGTCTATTAGCCCTTTGTCGTCTTTGGAGAAATGGGTGGTCAGGTCTATTGATAATGTATTGAAGTGTTAGAAGTTATACATCAAGTAGATGAGATCTCCCAGACAGTGTGGTATAAAGGGAAGAGTAGCAGAGACTAAAGAATTGAGCTTGAGGCAACTGACACAAAGAGGTAATGATACTGAGAACATTCAGTGAAGCAGATGGAGAAATAATAGATTGCATGTTGGACTCCCCTTTGCTGTATTCCTTTTGTTGTATTTGCAGTTTTATGCATATCCTTTATACTGTTAGTAACATAAAATTTAATGAAGTTGTTGTTCATACTAAATATATCTTTTCAGTGGTGTGCTAGAGCCAACCTGTAGCAGTTGAATATTAAATTTCCAGGAATTTTGTGACCCAGTTAAATTAACATTGTCATTATAAAAAGTTAAGCTTTATGTATTTAAAATTAAATAAATCATATTAAAAGTAACAAATCCTCAAACTCACCACTTTCTAATTATTTTACATGTTACTATTTTATATGTTCTTGAAGTTTTTATTTACACCTATTGTATTTTTGTGGTAGAAATACTTTTTAGTGGTGTACTACTACTGTTTATTACTTCTCAAGTCTGTTAATATCACTTTGGCAGTTTGAAATTATGGTAGGGGTATTTACATTATGAAAAGCAGCGAACACTACAGATCAGGGCTCAATTTATTGTTTTGTCATTTGTCTATAGACCTAGCGTGATGAAGTGATTGTTAAGAATGCAGGTTAAGAATGCAGGGTTATAGCCATTATGTTAGAATAACACACATAGTGAGAAGTATCCTTCCAGTATTTGAGAACTGTTAACTGATTCAGTAAAGAAGTTGTCCACACCACTGACTGATGAGTGAAGTTCTAACAAATGTCTTTGTCATTTCACTTACATCCTATTCATTAAGTGAACAAAATTATCAGTGATCTTTCATGTCGGAACTATGTTTGTTCACCAGTTGCAACCAAAGGTTAGGTATGGATACAAGAGTGGCAAAATTATCATTTTTTGTGAATGGATTAGTTATATGGAGTTTACAGTAAAAATATTGTGTATTTTTGTCAGTAAATTGTTATGTATCGGTAACATTTATATCAGTAACGTTTCTAATCATATTTTTTTGAAGAGCCAGTTGTTAAACTTTTACTAGCACACTATTAACTTTCATGATTTTACAAAGTGAATAAAATTCCTCCTAAGACTTAATTTTTTTGTATTGATGAATTCATCTTTTACAAAAACTGAATTTTCATTTATATTTTGTATAGCAGCTGCCATTTTCACAATCATTTCCTTCTCTTTGTTTATCTATTAATTTGGAGATTCATGTCACTCAAAGTTATGGGATACAGACAGGAAGTATAACATTTTCAGTTTCCTAAAGATTTTTTCTGGAAGTAGAAGAAAAATACTTCTTATCAGCCATATTCCAGGAGGTAAGGAAAGTAGTGGAACAGAACTGCATTGTATATATGAATTAATTTGTTCGCTAAAATAATATATCACGTTTTCTAGGGATTCAACTAATGAAACTACTGCCCATTCTGATGCTGGCAGCGAACTTGAAGAGACAGAGATCAAAGGAAAAAGAAAAAGGGGTCGTCCTGGTCGGCCTCCAGTATGTATTATACTTGTCTTTGTTCTTGTAATGGTTACTGAATAAAGGGGCTTGGTATAAGCTGTGTTAATTCTAGTTCTGTTAATATATATTAGAGAGTCTTGGAAACTTTGCTTCATGAATTGGATTGACAGTGATCAGAAAAGGAATTTGATTTTAGTATCTTTTTTGCTCTCCATGCTTTACTTGTAAATAAATTTTGATCCATGTAAAGATATAGAGAAGATGATTAGTATAAAATGAGATGTAGTTAGTTATGACTTCCCTGCGTTTTAGGTGCAGCTCTGATTTCTTGTGACCTCTTAAGCGTGCATTTTGGTAGTAGTATGTGGGATTTTGGCCTAGTGTGAGAATATATTCTCGGTGATACGTGATTGAGAAGTTTAGAAGAATTCTGGATATCTGTACTTCGAGAGAGTATCTTTATATATTTTTGAGTACACCACTCATCATTCAGTTTAAGGTAGTATAAGCTCTCAGAGACAGTGTCACTCATCATGTCAAGGGTTAAAGTTTGTACTATTCTGCACTCATTTTTATGATATGATTTGGTATTAGCAATTTTTTTCTCTATTTTATGAAAGTTCTTATTATGGAAAATTTCAGTCTCCTTTTGTGAGAGGCATAATACTATAATGAACTCTCCATATAACCATTACCCAGTGACAGCAGCTATCAAGTCATGGCTAATCTTCTTTCATTTCTCCACCCCTTATTTCCTTTCCATTTTATTTTCAAGTTCTTGTAGACATCATTCCATCTGTAAATATTTCAGAATGCATTTCTAAAAGATACGGGCTTGCTTTTTCTTTTTAAAATTTTTATTATTAAAGTATAGTTGACATACAATGTTTTATTGGTTTCAGGTGTACAACATAGTGATTTGACCATTTGATATATGATGCAGTGGTCACCATAAGTGTAATTACTACCTGTCACCATACAGTGTTAGTACAATATTATTAACTATATTACTTAAGCTGTATTTTTTATCCTTATGACTAATCTAGTTTATAACTGGAAGTTTGTACCCCTTAATCCCCTTAACTTGTTTTGCTCATCCACCCCCCCCAATCCCTCCCCATGCCCCTTTGGCGACCATTACTTTGTTCCCTGTATTTATGAATCTCTTTCTGTCTTCTTTGTTTTGTTTTTTAGGTTTCACAAATAAATGAAATCATATGGTATTTGTCTTTCTCCATCTAACTTACCTAGCATAATACCCTATAAATCAATCCATGTTGTATGGTTGTTCATCCGTTTGCCATACAGATAGAAAGATTTCAGTTTTCTTTATGGCTGAGTAATAGTCCTCTGTGTGTGTGTGTGTGTGTGTGTGTGTGTGTCTCCCTCCTTTATCCATTTATCTGTCAATGGACAATTTAGGTTTTTTCTGTGTGTTAGCTATTTTAAATAATGCTGCAATGAACATAGGGGTGCATATATCTTTTTGAATTAGTCTTTTCATTTGCTTTGGGTAAATACCCAGTAGTGGAATTACTAGGTCATATGACATATGGCATTTTTGTATTTTGAGGAACCTCCATACTGGTTTTCATAGTAGCTGTACCAGTTACATTTCCCACTAATAGTACGTGAGAGTTACCTTTCTCCACATCCTTGCTTAGCACTGTTATTTCTTGTTTTTTTGATACTAGACATTGTAACTGGTATGAAGTGATACCTTATTGTGGTTTTGATTTGCCTTTCCTTAATTATTATTAATGTTATTATTAATGTTCAGCATCTTTTCATGTGTCCGTTGGTCATCTATATGTCTTCTTAGGAAAAATGTCTATTTAGGTCCTCTGCCCAGGACTTGATTATCTTTATTTAACAATAAATATCATTAGCATATCTAAAGATAAAAATGTGTAAATATCACCAAATAATGACTGTAGTTTATAATCATTTTATAAATATGATTTTTAAAGTATAGTTTGTTGGTTTGAATTATGCAAATAAAATCTACTTGTTGCAATTGATGGTAATATTAATGGTAATATTAACCAGTTATAAATATGTCCTTGTGACTTTTTTTATGTTATTGCTAGTCTATCCATCTTTCTTTGCCTCAGATTTTAATCAGCTTCAGTGAATCTTCATAACCTTTCATTTTCTAGCACAGTCTTACATTTAAAAGGTTAGAGGGATGACTTGTTCTATTTTCTCTACACTCTTATATTCCACCTTTATTTAGAAGGAAAAAATTGTGGCAGAAAAAAAATAACATTAAAATCACTTTTCATATTACTTCTCAGTTTTGTTAGAATATTTGGTGGTAGAATATTCATTATGAAAGCATTTTGGGAAAAGTGAAAGAGTTTTACACTCAGATGCTGGAGACTATTCTAGCTCTCCTTACTATCACTGTATGATTTTTCTGAGGCTATAGGCAAGTTACATTGTTTTCACTAGAATTCATGAGTTATAGGGTGCAAATTGGAAGTAAGACTAAACTTGCTTGAAGGTAGGAGTATGAATTGCCTATATAATTACTTACCTGAATTTGTTTTCCTCCAATTGAAATTCTTAACTTCATAAGATTCAGATTAAGTGCTTCCTTCTTTAGGAACGCCTTTTTTTTTTTTTTTCCTAAAGAGAATTTATCACCCCTTCAACGGGCCTATTATGTTATTCTTTTAGAATGTGTCTAATTTTGATGTGTCTATAGCTGCAATCCCTATAATATTTTTGCTTTTCTTGTTGAAAAGGAGTATGCATATCCAAATTTAGCTCTTTTGTGGTTAGAAATATGATTTAATTTTTACTAAAATTGCTACGCCATAATCTAATAGGTAAATAGTACATTTTCATCCCATGTTTATAGAATTGAAAAAGAGTTTGGCAGGATAGGATAGTGCATTCTAGAGACTTGTGTTAGACTTTAGTCCATATTTTAATATGGACTTCAGTGCACTTGGGTATCTATACTTACTTCCACCTGCCTCAAGCCCATTTCTTGATCTTAGAAACAACACAACTTCTTGAATTTCTACCCTGGCTTTGCACTAAGCTGATGCTATTTATGTCAGTTAATTGTAACGTCAGTACTATGAAATAGCCTTTTTTTTTTTTTTTTTTTTAAGGTTTTATTTATTTATTTATGAGACAGTACGTGCAAGCACAAGTAAGGGGAGAGGCAGGCAGAGGGAGAAGCAGGCTCCCTGCTCAGAAGGGAGCCCGATGCGGGACTTGATCCCAGGATCATGATCCAAGCCGAAGGCAGACGCTCAACCAACTGAGCCACTCAGGTGTCCCTGAAATAGTTTTATATGTAGTTTACAAAGTAAACATTGAAGAAGGTGATTGTGTGTGTGTGTGTGTGTGTGTGCGCGTTCGTGTGTGTTCCCCTCTTTCCACAACACTTGATTTCTATCTAACATAATATATATTTTACTTACATATTTATTGTGTGTCTCCACCTAGTAGAAGATAAGCTGTCTGAAGGTAGGGATTTTTATCTGGTTTGTTTACTGCTGTGTACTAGTGTCAGACTTTCAGTAAGTATCTTTGAATATTTGGTGTTTAATTTTGTTAAATTGTCCCTTTTTTTCCTCGTGTTTAAAATTCTTTTATTTTGAAATAATTTTAGATGGGGAAAATTTGCAAGAATTTTACACAAAATTTCTATGCAGATTCTTCATACAGATTGTCCACAATTAGCATTTTGCTGTGTTTTATCACATTTTCTCCTCTATATATACACGTACATGTAAATATATATTTTTGTATATGTAAACTTGTACAGTATCCTTCCCCCTTATCTACAGGGGACCCTCTGTGGATGCCTGAAACTGCGGATGGGAACGAACAGTATATAAACTATTCTTTCCCTGTATATACATGTCTAGGATAAAGTTTTATTTATTTAATTATTGAGAGAGAGCATGTGTGCATGCAAGTGAGGGTGAGGAGCAGAGGGAGAGGGTGAGAATCGCAAGCAGGTTCCATACTCAGCGCAGAGCCCTGCACTGTGCTCAGTCTCATGACCCTGAGATCATGACCTGAGCTGAAATCATGAGTTGGGTATTTAACTGAGCCACCCAGGCACCCCAATAAAGTTTAATTTATAAGTTAGGCATATTAGGAGATTAGCAACAACAACTAAAAACAATTAAAATAATATACTGTAATAAAATTTCTATCAATGTGGTGTCTCTCTCAGAATATCTTATTGTAATGTACTCACCCTTCTTGTGATGATGTGAGATGAGAAAATACCTACATGATAAGATGAAGTAAGGTGAATGATGTAGGCATTGTGTTGTAGTGTTAGCCTACTATTGATCTTCTGATGATAAGTCAGTAGGAGGGTCACCTGGTTCTGGACAGTGGTTGACTGCAAGTAACTCAAACTGAAGAACATTAAACTATGGATAAGGGGATCTGTTATATTATTTATCTATTATTACTTTTGAAGTGTTTGAGAGGAACAGACATGGTGCCACTTTACTCCCAATGCTTTAGTATGAATTTCCTTAAAATCAAGGACATTCTCTTACACAACCACAGCACAATTATAAAAATGAGGAATGTAATATTGATATAATACTATTGTGTGTACGTTTCATTCAGTTTTTACTGATTGTCCTAGTAATGCCCTAAGGAGAGAAAAAAAATTGTTTCTTCCTGGGTCAGAATTCAGTCCAGGATTTCATTTTGGTTTTAGTTGTCATGTAAATCAACACGTCTATAACCTAACCTATCTTTAGTCTCTGGTTTAATGTTTTATTAAAGATTTTGTTTTCTTTATTCTATTTAAATGACAACCTGAACTTGTATTCTCAGAATTATTTAACTTTTATATTTGCCTTGGCTGAAAAGGAAAGGTGTAACTAAAAAGAGATACAGTTTTTACTTTAATTTCTGTATATTCATACACATAGAAAATGGGAGAATATACAAGAAAATATTAACAAGCATCAGAAGAATAGGGTTAATAGGTAAATTTGTAAGAGTTGTATCTCCTAAATTACTTGGTACTTTTATGTATAATATTATGAATTTCATGACATTTAAATATTTTTCATAATTTTTAATGGCTTTATGGTATTTTGTACCAAATTATTTAATCCCCTATCATCGAACATTTATGTTAAAAGTTCTTCATTAATCTAACCCATACTGACATAAACTATCTCACAAATACATTTTCCATGATGATACAAACTATCTCCCAAATAAATTTTGCTAGATCTTTTGATCTTTTTTTAATCCTAAATTCTTAAAATTGGTGTTGGTCAGTCAAAAAGGTATGCCATGTTTTGAAAGCTTTGGATGTGTATTATCGGTTGGCCTTTTACTCAGCAAAATACACAGCATTGCCCATCTTACTATTGATTTTACTGATTATTAAAAATTTGCTTATTTCTAAGTGGTATAAAATTTTAACAATATGTTTTGAAATATTGATCATTTTTCTTTTCTAAATTGCCTGTGTGTCATTTTCTATAGCACATCTCTTTTTATGTTTCTAAGAAACAGTATTCTCTTTATAATATGATTTTTGTCACATAAGCCTACACACTTTATGATCACTTTCTGAAATGTATTCATCGTTTGGACTTGTATCTCCTTTCTCAAACCAGCTTTGTTACCTATTATTAATTTTTCATTTAATATTTCTCCTATTGACTGGTTTTTAGTTCGGACTTCCTTAAGTTTGTTAAAACATAGCTTAATTCTTCCAGGAACTCACAATTAAAACATGAATCACCATTGAGTCTCCTCATCCTCCCTTCCTTTCCCTCTCTCCTGTATCTAATTAGATTCCAATCTGATAAAATTTTATTTCACAGTGTCTTCTACATCTGTCTCTTCCATTCCCCAATTTCCTTTTTTTAGGTTTCACTTTATGGGGAGTTTGAACTGTTACCATCCTACTTTTAGTAGAAAGTATTTTCACTTTTCAATTCCATTTTAAAAAATATTGTCAAGTTGACTTTTTTTAACTTGTTCAAATAACAAGAAGTGCCTTTTTGTTGTGAGTTATGTTCTTCTAACTTAAAACCTATTTTATTGTTTCCTTATTCATAACCTTTCTTCCAGTCAGATACATTTCTTTGTCCTTCTCTATGTGTTAGGTGTCTTGTGCTTTCCCACTTCTATACATTAGCTCATGGTGTTTTTTCTTTCTGGAATTCTTGCTTCCTAAATTCTGTTTATGCTAATTGTACCAATTTTACTAATCCATTAAGTCCCAACTGGCAGCTCGTCTCTTCTGTGAAACCTTCTCTGGTTACCTGGTACTGGAAATTATTTGTCCTTTCGTAGAACCCTTCCAGCATTTGCCTTAAACCAAATTTCCATGAAACGTTTTTTATATACTGTAGTTTACTATATTATATTACAGTTATTTGTGTTTCTGGTTTTCTTTTAATTGTTTGTATATAATGATTTTGTATCGTTATTCCAAGTATGTTTATATACGCTATTGTGAAAGGGTAGGTGTTACTGCACATTTAGAGCTTATGAACAAATTAAGGTAAGGCACAAAGCTAAAAAGCAATGTTGGTATATCTGTGTCTCTTATGTTTTTAAGAAAGTCATTGCACATTCAGAGTGCAATTCATTTTATATAGCGCTTTGGGGATAGAGTAGTTTAGCTTGGTTAATTTTCCTACACATCAGTGCTATATTAAAACAGTTTTAGGGGCACCTGGGTGGCTCAATTGGTTAAGCAACTCCCTTTGGCTCAAGTCATGATCCTGGAGTCCCAGGATCGAGTCCCGCATCAGGCTCCCAGCTCCGTGGGGAGTCTGCTTCTCCCTCTGACCTTCTCCCCTTTATGCTCTCTCTCTCTCTCTCAAATAAATAAATAAATAAAATTAAAAAAAACAAACAAACCATAAAACCAGTTTTACCAGAATTGTAGGTACACATTTAAGTTAAGTAATAGATACTTTCAATAAAGCATTTATTCTAAACTCTGACATTTGATTACATCATTTTCACAAAGATGCAGAGAAGGTTGTGTAGGTGTATGACTTTATGAGCATATTTTCTGTAAAAGTTATTACTTAATAATTTTAGGCTTTGTTTCGGATAGTTTTGTTTTCCTGTATGTAATCATTAGCATCTTTTCCCCCCCCATCCCTGGAATGTCCAGCAATGAACACATGACTCTAGTTTTCTTAATTAGTAACCTTGTGGACCATGGACATCTCACTTAGACTATTTTTAATGGGATTTGAAGCATGAGTCGTCCTCCACCACCAATTGACAACACTGTATTGGGATGTTGGAAAATACATCTTAAGTACTATAAGTTCTTTGAAAACCACGTGTGGTAGTGTATGGAAGGATCAACTTTTTTTTATGTATCTGGTACATAGTAACTGCATGATGAATAAAGAAGTAAGAATTGTGTTGAATGTGAAAAAATCTCTTTTCTCATACCTTGTGTTCTGTAGATTGGATCGGTTTGAGTTTTCTTTGTTAATGGTTAGATTCAACTTCTGCCTATTTGGCATTAGTACCACATAAAGGAAACTTGAGCTCTTAAGAAGAATTCTGGAAGGTAGACTTAGGTGAGACTAGTAAGACAAGACGTAGAAACTAGACATGCCCACTAAGTTGAGGCAGGTATTTGGGAAGAGATCCACTTGGCTATTAATAGAAGAAAGATTTCCCAGCCAAGAAGTAGTTGGGGTAGATAGAATAAGTGGATCATGTTCCATGTGTGTGTCCAGGATCAGTAAGCATTTAGAGATGTCTTCTGAACTAGATCTATGCCATATATGTGTGGTCTGGCAGCCTCTTGGGGGAGACCCACCTAATGGCCTGGGATTCAAGGACAGGTCTTCAGTCCCTGGGATAGACTGATAATGGTAGGACAGGACTCTAGCTCCAGAGAAGCCAGTTTACTGGCTATGTTACTTAGGTATTAGTAATCTCTGAATTAAGGCAAAGACTCAGTTCATAAGATGGCACAGTGTCAGAACTGAAACAACTAAGCAAGTTTGTTGTGGAACATCATCCCTTTCTTTAATTTGAGAGCACCTTGGATCCTTGCTTAGGAATGAGAATACACCTATAAGTGGCCTCACCTATGTGGCAGAAATATGTAGGGAAGGGAGCCTGTCAAGTCACAAGTAATTAAAGGGTTATGTATATATTGTTACCCTTTAAAATAACTGTCAAAATTCTTAATTTTTACATTTCCCCTACACCTCTGCCTACCCCTCCCCCCAGCCAAACTCCAAACAAACTAAGATTTGAGTGGAATAAGTGTAGTTATATGTCTGAGATGGGGATTATTCTCAGGACTGCAAAATTGTATCCTTTGGGTATAACCTAAAGATTGCATGTATCCTGTTGCATTATTATATTCTCTCTTCTTACTCTTTTTATTAGGGTCAGTCTTTCTGAACGTCTTTACTGTTTATTACTGTCTGGATTTGGGACATGGGAAAATCACTCTTGGGATAATGGAGATAAAAGAGATAGAACCTTAGATAAGATCAAATGGATTTTTATGTTTTTATCTTTTCCTCCCTTTATGACCCATACTGAAGGTTCCCAGGTGAGATTTCTGGTTTACTTCCCCTTTATGTATGGAGTTTAGTTCATACTGTCACACTATGTGTGTATAATAATGTATGTGTGTGTGACACAACATTTCTACACATATGCAGGCTTACTTGTCATAGTGTTATTTGTAATTGTAAAAGATCCAGAATAAAATAAGTGTCAGTCAGCAGCTTAATGTCTAAAAAATTAATGTATATCAGTGCAAAGCAGTGAAGCTTTCAGAAAAGAATTAAGGTATTCTCTAGGACATACACTATAGATCGACGAAAAATATGTGAAAATAGAGTGGTGCATAGCTGTGCATAAGTAACATAAAATATAATAGAAACATGGAAATGTATATATATATATATGCATTTAGGTTTTTTCCAGTTTTTTTAATCTGTTGAAATACACCTAAGGTTTGCCAACTTAACCATTTTTACATGTACAGTTTAGTTGTATTAAATACATTCATAATATTGTGGCAGTCATCACCACCATCTCTAGAACTTTATTCATCTTTTAAAACTGTAACTCTAAAAAAAATAATACATGGGTATGCAATGTTGGGCACAGAAAATATAGCTGGTACTACTGTAAAAGCTTTGTACAGTGACATGATAGCTAGATTTATTGCGGTGATCACTTTGTAAAATATATAAATATTGACTTATTATGTTGTACACCTGAAACTATTATATTTGCTATACTTCAGTAAAAACAAAAACATAAATTCTACCCATTAAACGGTAACTCCTTATTTCTGTTTTCCGTAGCCTCTGGCACCCACTTTCTGTCTCTATGATTTTGACTAAGTACCTTATTTAAGTGGAGTCATATAGTATTTGTCTTTTGTGACTGGCTTCTTTCACTTAGCATAATATCCTCAAGGTTCATCCATATTGTAGGTTATGTCAGAATTTCCTTCCTTTTTAAGGCTGAATAATATTCTATTGTACGTATATACCACATTTGCTCATCCATTCATTCAACAAGGGATACTTGGGTTGCTTCCAAGTTTGAGCTATTATGAATAATGTTGCTGTTATGATGGGTGTACAGATAACTTTTTGAGACTCTGCTTTCAGTTCTTTTGGGTATATATGTATATATAATTGGTTGATCATATGATAATTCTATTTTTATTTTTTTGAGGAATTGACATACTGTTTCTCACAATGGCTATACCATTTTACATTCCCAACAACAGCGCACAAGAGTTCTAATGTCTCCACATCCTCTCCAAGAATTTTTTTCTCTTTATTTGATAGTAGCCATCTTAATAGGTGTGGGGTTCCATCTCATTGTAGTTTTGATGTACATTTCCCTAATGATGAGTGCATTGAGCATCTCTTCCTGTGCTTAATGGCCATTTGCATATCTTCTTCAGAGAAATGTCTATTCAAATTATTTGCCAATTTTCAAATCAGGTTCTTTGTTGAGTTTTAGTAGTTCTTCATATATTTTAGATTTTAATCCCTTATCAGATACATGATTTATAAATATTTTTTTCCATTCTGTGGGTTGCCTTTTGCTCTTTACCCATTGAATGGTTTTGGCACCCTTGTCAAAATCATTAAACCATATATGTGAGGGTTTGTTTTTGGGTTCTTTATTATATTCCACTGCTCTGTATGTTTGCTTTCATGCCAGCACCACAGTTTTCATAGTGTAGCTTTGTAATAAGTTTTGAAGTTAAGAAGTGTGTCTTCCAGTGTTGTTGTTGCTTTTCAGGATTGTTCTGGTCATTTGAGATCCTTTTGAGATTCCCTATGAATTATAGAATGGATTTTTCTATTTCTGAAAAACAGGTCATTGGGATTTTGATAGAGATTGCATTGAATCTGTAGATTGCTTTGGGGAGTATTGACATCTTAATAAAATTAACTCTTCCAATCCATGAACATAGAATGAGTTTCCATTTATTTATTTCTTTTTAAATTTCATACATATTTGTTTATATGACATAAGGAAAGACTAGTAGTGTTTGTCTCTTAGGAAGGAAGATTGTGGATTGAGGGCAGGGGTGTGCAAGTTTTCATTGTAGAACTTTAATCACCTTTTGAATTTTAGGCCATGTGAATGTATTACTTATTTAATAAAGAAAAATAACATTTTACCACTTCTCTTCAGACACACACATGTGCATGTGTACACGCACAATACTGAGAAAATACCTGTTCCTCCAAAAAGTGAACACAGAAACAAGATTTACTAGGAGGAGCCAAAATCAAGAGTCCAGCTGTAAAGAATGAATGCATGAAATGATGATGTTTTTAAGCAACTTTAAATTTTTCGGCCTGTAAAGAGGGCTCTGGGGTGGTAGATGACTGAACAGGTAGTAAATAATAGCCTTACTTGCCATGGTTAGGAGTTTGGATTTTAAATTGATGGTGAATGAGGGTCACTAAAGATCAGAGATTAAACAAGGAAGTAATGGGATTATATTATATTATAAGAATTACTGTGGTTATAGTATTAGAATAGTGTGGGATTTTTCAGTAGAAATAGAATGTGAGCCACATCTGCAGCTTAATATTTTCTACTGAGTTACAAATGATGGGTTATGAAATTAATTTTTATATGCCTAATATGTCATTTTCATCATGTAATCACTATAACATTATAAGTGAGATATTTTGTATGCTACATATATATATATATATATTTTTTTTTTTTGCTATTTTACATTCTAAATGTCTTCACGATCTTGTGGATATTTTATGCTTACTGCAAATTTTGTTTTTGACTAGCCATATTTCATATGCTCAGCTACATGAGAGTAGTGGTATGTTAGATAGTACAAATATAGAGCGTCAGAGTGTAGTCAGGAGACAATATTCTAGTAATTGCAATAGAAAAATTTAATTTGAAGAATTAATTATTAAAAAATCCTTAATTATTTATTATTCAGGAATTGCAAATTAAGACAACAATAAGATAACAACCATATACGTATTAAAATGGCTGAAATTCAAAAACATGACAGGGTTACAAAGCTGTCAAGGTTACAAAGCATCAGGAACTCTTATTCATCACTGGTGGGAATACAAAATGTTATATCTACTTTGGAAGATTGTTTGGCAGTTTTTTTTACAAAGCTAAACATAGTTTTATCATATGGTTCAATAATCATCCTCCTAGATGTTTACATAACTCATTTGGAAATTATGTCTGCACAAAATGCTGCATGTGAATGTGTATAGCAGCTTTATTCCTAAGTGCCAAGAAATGATGACCAAGATGTCCATCATTAGGTAAGTGGATGACAAAATGTGATACATTCATACAATGAAATAGTATTTAGAAATAAAAAGAAATTAGCTATTCAGCACTAAGAGACATGGATGAATCTTAATGTATATTGTTAAAGTGAAAGATACGGTCTGAAGAGGCTGCATACTGTGTGATTTAATTATATGACTCTGTAAAAGCCAAAACTATAGTTACGATGAAAGAATTCATTGTTTGCCAAAGAGAAGCGGGAGGTTTGAATGGGAGAAGCACAGGGATTTTTTAAGGTGGTGAGATACCATATTGTATATACATGACACTACATTTGTTAAAACCCATCAAACTTCACAGAAAAAGTGAATTTTATACGTACAGATTTGATAAAGTCATGTAGGAGGTTAGGTGGATACCAGAATGGAATGTAGAATGTAACAAAGCAGTCTACCTCTGTTTGAAGTGTTTGAAACAATGTCACTGAAGGGAATTGGACAGGAAGTTGCTGACTTAAGTAACTTTGGAAATGAATCTGTAAGGCTAAAATCAAAGGAACTATATTGTATATGTAAACAGTGCAGTCTAGTTAATAAAATTGTTTCTGCTGGGATGTGATTGAACAGTTCTTTTTTTATGTTATACAGTTAGCCATTGTATAGTACATAATTAGTTTTTGATGTAGTGTTCAAAGATTCATTAGTTAAGTATAACACCCAGTGCTCATCACAGCACATGAACAGTTCTAATACTGCTATTACATGTATAGTAGTGGGTGTAAGGTTCGTCACTGTTGGGATGTGACCATGTCGATTAGTAAGGGGAAGATGCATTTCTATGGTAATGGGCTAGAGTTGGAGATACTAGTATGAACTTATATTTATCTTAATATAGATAATAAATTATTACATACAGCAGTATTTATAGTTATTTGTCTATATATGGGGCACATATTTCTTTGCTTAAGAGCCTAGAAGCAAGGACATTCAGTATCAGGGAGTAAAACCGAGTGCCCAGATCTTCATCTTTAATACCATTCTTCAATAAAAGGAACCAGAGCTCTTTGAAGTATTGGCTGGTTCCAAAAACTGAGGAAGGGAATACATAAGATGAGCCTTCAGAATATCGTGCTGCCAGAAGGTAACCCGTAAGACCCACACGTACACACACACAGATGGGAATATGTGAAGTGGATGCAGGAGCCAACTAAAAGATCTCCCAACGGCCAGAGCTGAAACAGGTTGAACAACAGAACTGTGTTGAATTATAATTCAAAGTATAAAATAACTTTGGATGAGTCCACATTAGTTTAAATGATTGAATGAGAACAGATAAATCTCCCTTAGTGAAAAATTCTAAATATGGGTAAATACTCCCCCATGAAAGAGGTGGAGAGTAACTCCCCACCCCATAAATGTGTAGTGGGATGTATGTAGTGTCTTTCTTCCTGAGGTACAGTATGGAAAGAGCTGGAAAAGTGACTTTTCAGTTGAGAAACCTGACAAACACCACCTCAGTCAACAGATTAAGGTCAACATCCTCAGTGATAAATCATGTTGATAGTGTATACCTTTGATAGGAGGTGAAAAAAATAACACTTTATCTCTTACATCTTCCTCTCCAAACCTTAATCCCAGTGTAGTGATAAGAAAAACCTATCAGACAAAACCAGTTGAGGAACATTCTATAAAACACTTGACCAGAAATCCTCACAACTGTCAAGGTCACCAAAAAACCAGGGAAAGCCTGTCAAAGCCAAGAGGAACTTAGAGAGACTTGACATAAATGTAGTAGGGTATTCTGGATGGGATCCTGGAACAGAAAAAGGCCATTAGGCAAAACTAAGAAAATCTGAATTAAGTAGGGACTTTTCGTTAATCTCAATATTGGTTCACTAACTCTGGCAAATGTACCATACAAATGGTAAGGAGTTAATAATAGGGTAAGTGAATGTGATGTAGGAATTTTCTGTACTGTCTTAACAGTTTTTTGGTAAATCTAAAACTGTTCTAAAAATAATTTACTTAAAAATAAATAGTAAATTTATTACATATTAATCCACACACAGAAATGATTATAAGATTGTTAACCAAGAAGAGTTGAAAGAGTACTATGAAGAACGGAAGAATAGAAAGTGAAGGGAACAGGCGCAAAAAGTAGGGAGGGAAGCCCGTACATGCCATACGTTGTAGTGTTCCTCCGGTGCCCTTTAGTTACAAAGCTGAACATTGCAGCAGATAACAAAAAAGTTTACAGATCCAGCTCCGGATCACAATGTGGGAGAAACAAGGGTAGATGTGAAGATGAGGGATAAATTGATAAGTTGATAACTGAAACAGGCTATTTTGAGAATAAATCCCTCAAAAGAGAGTATAAATATTAAGAAGAAAAGATCTTGAGTAGAGCCCTAAGGTAACTCTAACAGGTAAGAAATATAGGAAGGGGAAAAGATATTTGAAAGGAAAGGATGAAATCATGTGGCCTATTGATAGAGTTTTAAAACATGTCTATTACATTTAGGAACACTATTTTCATTGGTAAGTTTGGTAAAGCAGTAACTGTGATGAGTTTATATATGAATGAAATTTATGGGAATAATAATAGTGAATGCAGGTGATGCTATCAAATTACCCTTAGCTGAAAGGTAAGGTGGTAGCTCGTGTTGACTTTTTTAAAAAAATTGGGGCATGGGATAGGATGTTAATTAAAGAGTGTAAATTCCATCAGAGGCAGGAAAGTTTGTTTATTGTTAGTATTTCTAGTACCTAGAACAGTCTTAAATATGTTCAAAGTATATTTGTTGCATGAATGGATAAAAAAAATACTTAATGACTTCTATAGAGAGAGAAGTTGAATATGCAACATTTCCAAGTAATGTTTTATTGAATAAGGTTTTTGAAGGAATAGTATTGAGGAAGGTATAAAGAAGAAAGAAGTCAAAGGGGACATGGTTAAAATATTCAGCATTTGCATTATTGTTGTCCAAAACACTTTTTAAAAAAAATTTTCACGTCTTATATAAATTACACTTTGGTGCTTGCAGTTATTACTGAAAACAAATCGTAAAGCTTCCTTTCGTCAGAAATTACATCTCTTAACCGGTAGTAGTGCTAAGTACTTTTCACGGGATGAAACATAATTGAGATATTCTGCATAAAGCAAAGTGTACCTGTATTTAATTTAATTTTTTCCTCATCTTTTTATTCAGTCTACAAATAAGAAACCTCGAAAATCTCCAGGAGAGAAGAGTAGAATTGAAGCTACTGTTAGAGGAACAGGCCGTGGAAGAGCTAATGGGCACCCTCAACAGAATGGTGAAGGGGAGCCTGTCACACTATTTGAAGTGGTGAAATTGGGGAAAAGTGCAATGCAGGTAAATTTTAAGTGTTTTTGTTTTGTTTTATTTACAAAGCAGTACCATCAATAATCTATGTGGAACCTGTTAAGTGACATTTATATATTTTTGCTGATTGTATAATGAAGTTTATCTTTAAAATTTTTCTTCGTTTTAGTTATTTATATCAGGAAAGGCATTTTGTTTAATGGTAAAATGCACTTTAGATTACAGTGTACTGAGTAAAATGACTTGTATATAATAGCTGCCTGAGAGAATTTTTATTGCTTTAATATATTTTTTTAGAATCTGACTTACTATAAGTAACATATGTGTACTGAAGAATATTTCAAAGAAGAAAGGGTATAAAAAAGGATTCTTAAGTAGTGAACTAGAAATAACCACAATTAATACTCACGGTTATTTTGTGTGTATATGTGATCTTTTATAACCTTCCTATTCTCTCTTCTCTCTCCTCATTCACTTAACAAACATTATTAAATATTCTGTAAGAGAACATAATTATTGGCTTCTTACTAATTCATTATAAGGATAAATCAGTTATTTTACTGTTCTTTTAGTGTATCTTTTCATTTTTTCACTGTTACAGAGTTTATTCATTATTCATGTTTACCTCTCTACCTCTTTTTTTCATTTTAAAACACTAGAGCTAGGGGCGCCTGGGTGACTCAGTCAGTAAGCGTCCACCTTCGCCTCAGGTGGTGATGCCAGTGTCTTGGGATCGAGCCCCGCTTCACTTCTCCCTCACCAGCTCTCCCTGCTTGTGTTTTCTCTCTCTCACTATCTCTTTCTGTCAAATAAATAAAATAATATCTTTAATAAAAAAAAAACACTAGAGGTAAAATTTTTTGTTGAAAGTGTATTTCTTAACTGCGTGATACATAAATATATTACTCCAAAAAATTTTACTAGCATATCTTTCACCAGAAGTGTGCCTAGCAACTGGATACTTTATATTTAGGAATTAATTGGTAATACAGGTGAAAAATTGCAATTAATTAATTAATTATGATTCATTTATTTATTGGGTGGGGGAAGGTCGGAGGGAGAATGAGAGAGAAATCCAAGCAAACTCCACACTGATCGCGTAGCCCGACTCAGCTCTTGATCTCACAGTTCTGATATCACCACCTGAGCTGAAACCAAGAGTTGGAGGCTCAACGGACTACACCACCCAGGCATCCCTGTAATTTATTATTTTAATCTGCATTTCTTTGATCACCAATGATTGATAAAAGTTAAATATTTGCATTCTCTATTTATTTGCTCATTTTTGATAGTTCCTTTTTAGTTTCTTTAAAATTTAAGTAATTTATGAAACAGGTTTACTTTTAGAAATTTTCATTGTATACTTTTTATTTTTTAACCTGAATTTCCTTTTGCATTTCTTAAGAGAGTTCAGCGTTTACAGGTTTTTTTTGTATGTTACCAGATTAATATGTTCAGGGGTCTTAGAATTCGTGTGGGGGGGAGAAAGGTGGGGCACTGTGATGATACTAATGGTAAAAGAAATATGAAATTTCCAGTTATTTGAAGCAGTGGACACACTATAAGTTACATAAATCTAATTTTAAGATAATGACCTTTAACCACAAAGCTTGACAGTTTCCTTATTATGCGTTAGTAGAAAAATTTTTACCAAGTTGTAAGTATCTTGTTTTTTAGGTCTGCTTATGGTTTTCCACATATAAGTGGAAACACAAGCAGAAAATTGAAGAAAATTTATGTTTTACTTTTATATTATTATTTTTTTAAAGGATTTATTTATTTTAGAGAGAGAGAGAGAGGGAGAGCATGCTACTGTGAGCAGGGGGAGGGGCAGAGGGAAAGAATCCTCAAACAGACTGCCTGCTGAGTACACAGCCAGAAATGGGGCTTGATCCCAGGACCCTGAGATCATGACCTGGTCCAAACCAAGAGTCAGACACTTAACCAACTGAGCCACTTAGGAACCCCAAGGAAGTTTATTTTTATGTATAAATTTAAACATTGCATTTCAGTACTTTGCTTTCATTTTTTCATGTAAAGTTTTATTTTTTAAGGTGTTTGTATATATAAAAAAATTTTAATGTATACTATATTAAAGCTCAATACCAGCTTTTTAAAAATATGAAAATATCTTTAATATTTAATGTGAACAAAATCTGGTCTATTATTTGAAACAAAACAATGACTAATATAAGCTTTTTCTTTTTCATCCACTGTATTCTCTATTCTCTATTCTTCATTCAGATTAGTCTTCTCGAATGCTATTTCATACTATCACTCCTTGCTTAAATTCTTTTGGATCCACATTTTGTGAAAGGTAAAAATAAGTAGTTCAGTCCCTAGTGCTTTCCGTTACTTGGTTTTCACCCACCTTTTCAACTTTTTCTTTCTATTCTTCTGTTTTTCTCTATTCTTGTGCCCCAAACATTTTCTACTTCACTATAATTTTTCATTATTCATATTACATTTTTGTTTCCTAGCTATATTCACATCTACATACTTCTCTATATTTTTTCTTTTTTTTTTTTTTTTTTAAAGATTTTATTTATTTGACAGAGGGAGAGAGATCACAAGTAGGCAGAGAGGCAGGCAGAGAGAGAAGGGGAAGCAGGCTCCCTGCTGAGCAGAGAGCCCGATGCGGGGCTCGATCCCAGGACTATGAGATCGTGACCTGAGCTGAAAGCAGAGGCTTTAACCCACTGAGCCACCCACGCGCCCCTCTATATTTTTTTTCATTCAGCATTCTATTATGGGCATTTTTCCTGTGACTTTACCTTTATGTTGTTACCTAACATGTCTGGGCTATAACTTATTTAAATAGTTTTTACTTGGGCTGCTTTGTTCTTAAAAGAAGTAAGATGTAAACTACACTACTAAAACTAGTTTACTGTTCATATAAACTAGAATAGTTTTTTCTATTAAAAACGGTATTTCTTCGAATGTTCATATATCTATCTAAAATGTATATGTGGGAATGTTTTTGTAACATAAATTCCTGAAAGTAGTTGCTGAGTAAAGGGAATGCCTGTTTAAAAAATTGATGTTTCTTCTATTGAAGGTGGCACACTAATCTCACTGTTTATTACCTCCTCATTTCAAACATAAAGTAATGATAGATAAAATATTAAGAGAATATAGACAATGAGTTTAAAAACTAAATCTTTCTGTGCTTAAAGTCTAAAATAATCTACAGTGATGAAGAGGGTTGGGTTTAGCATAGAGAAGCAGGTACTTGTAGGCAAGAATTTGCTTCTTGTATGTTAAAAGGACTAAAACTGCTTCATGAAACATGGAGGAATAGAGTCAGGCTTATTACTATGTGACGCCAGGGCCTGACATTAGTCTCCATACTAGTAAAGGAAACTAAAGAAAGCCACTGATAACTGCTGCATAGGCTAAAGCTTATGTTTAGGGTGATCATATATCTCAGGTTACCTTTGAGACTCCCAGTTTATGCTTATTGTTTATGTAGTTATTAATAGAAACTCTGTTAATACTCAAGAGGGTTCTTGTTTGGATAATAACTTAATCTAAAACCTCATTTATGGAAAATCAGGGGCCGAGGAAAGGGAGAAGACATAGTTCTTAAAACCAGGAGCCGAATTGAAATGTCTGCTTAACTATGTTGGTGACTGGGTCTATAAAAATTCAAACTATTATCGTAGAGCAGGAAGTTCTAAACCCGCATTATGTGATCTAGTTCTGCAGGGGAGTGACCGGGATGAGCAGAGATAATCACAAAACTTTAGATGGGGAGGGATGAATAATAAAATAAATAGCATATTTAAGGTGCCGGAGAGATGAAAGAAGAAATTTTATCTGGCACAAAAAAAAGGGGATTAATTTAATAAATTAGTTTTACTGAGGGAAAGAAACTATAGTAGATGGCATCAAAGGGAGAATTTAAGATTTGACATTCATTAAGCATTCATTTAGGATGTAGTCCAGAGAAATAAAGAAGTAAGTATGAAAGAGCAGTTGCATAACTTTGGTATGGATTGAAGGGTTCCAAAATATGCCAGAGGAAGAAATCAAAGGGAATAGAAGAGACATTGTTTTGAAGAGATAATTTTGGAAAAATTTCTCAGGCATATTTCCTCAGATCCAGAATTTGTTCTCAGGAGTGAGCAGGTAAGTGAAAATAATTACCTAGGCTTTTTGTTTTTTGTTTTTTTATTTTTTATAAAAGATTTCATTTATTTATTTGACAGAGAGACAGAGACATCGAGAGAGGGAATACAAGCGGGGGAGTGGGAGAGTGAGAAGCAGGCTTCCTGCTGAGCAGGGAGCCCAATGCGGGGCTCCATCCCAGGACCCTGGGATCATGACTTGAGCCAAAGGCAGACGCTTAACGACTGAGCCACCCAGGCGCCCCAATAATTACTTAGTTTTTAGTAGTAGAGTATAACTGTAGAACATGGAGGATTAAAAGAAAATCTTAAAATATTTCTTCAAGGAATACTTGATCCTGTTGTCTGACTACAGTACTAATGATGTTGAAATATACAAAATAAATTTCCCTTCTGAATTATACTTAGAAATGTCAAAAGGTCCTTTTATAATGTGATAAAAAGGAAATACACAGAGTTGATAATTGAGTATTAGTGAAAGTACTGTTAGTAAAAATACTGGGGCTAGCTAAAGCACTGCTCAGATAAATACACAGTCTTAAATGTATTAGTATTTGTAAAAACAGTAGAAACTAAAAAAAGAGCAAACCTAAAGTAATTAGGAAGAAAGAAAAGTAGGAAGAAAGGGATAATTAAAGTGGAAATGGAAATTACATAGAGAAAGAAATTGTAGAAAAGGTCGGCTAAATAAAAATATTAGCGATTGGGGATCAGTACATTTTTAAGACCTAGAAGTTCTGTCTGGATAAAGGAGGTTTACTATCCATGGATAGTTTACTATTAACAAATACTTTGCTATAATATACCAGATAGTCATGTTATGGTAGGGGGAAAACCTATCCTTATCTGAAATGATGTGAAGTGTTTAGAAAAATCATTTGATAGGGGCGCCTGGGTGGCTCAGTGGGTTAAAGCCTCTGCCTTCGGCTCAGGTCATGATCTCAGGGTCCTGGGATCGAGCCCTGCATCGGGCTCTCTGCTCAGCAGGGAGCCTGCTTCCCCCTCTCTCTCTCTGCCTGCCTCTCTGCCTACTTGTGATCTGTCAAATAAATAAATAAAATCTTAAAAAAAAAAAAAAATCATTTGATAAAGTTTAGGTGATATTCGTGATGAACAATACTCTTGGTGAATTAGGAACAAGAGGGAAGTTCTTTCTTTTGGTAAGGAAGATATAAAATTACCCATATTTACAGAATATATAATTGTCTTTATAGAATTTTCAGGATATAAACTATTAGAACTAATGAAAGTGTTCTGCAGAATTCCTAGAGAGAAAATGGACATTTAAAAAAAACCTTAAAAGAATGATCAGCCCTCTGTATAGCAGTAATAATCTGTTAGAGCAATGTAATAGGAGATAAGAGCCCATTCTTATGGGCTAAAGATACTAAAGTGAAATAATAAAAAAGTGCTAAAGATGAAATAATAAAATTTTGGCTGTAACACTGTAAAATACTGTGTTTCACTCATCAGAGTGAATAACATTAAAATGATGGACGATACTAACAGTCAGTAAGACTGTAGAGTGCCAACTATTGGGAGTACAAATTTGTCTAACCCCTTTGGAAAAAAAATTTGGCAGTATCAAGAAAAATTGAATGACCTGTCCATTTTTCATTCATTTGGTAAATATTTAATAAGTGTAGGCACTTGCCTACACTGTGAAAGCGACCTTTTTCTTCTTCTTTCTTTTTTTTTTTTTTTTTACTGAGAATACTATGAAGGAAAGCAATTCAGTTCCTAGACGTAACCTCTAGAGAAATTTTTGTGTATATAAAGGAAGGAAATACAATAATTTTTATAGCTGTTTTGTTTATAATAGCAACAAAATAAAGAACCTAAATGTATATGAATAATTGATATTGGATTTTGATATTGATATGGATAATTGATAAATGTGGCATATTGAAACACTTAAATTTTTTACAGTGATTGTAATTGAGTGAACTAGAGCTTTAGATACTGTTATGAGTATATTTCAGAAATGCATTTTAAAGGACAAAGCAAGCTACAGAACGATACATAATACATTGTGTCACTTATATAAAGCATAAACACATACATAAGATAACTTGAAATCAAGTTTATGATATTGTTTACTTAGAGAATGGGATTAGAGAGGTGTACGAAACTGAAAAAGAAGCAAAAAGGAACAAGTTTGGTTGTAAAATATTAAGTGTTGTTGAAGCTGAGTGCTCTTTACCTTGTCTGTCTTGTTTAGTTTATTATCTGAAGTAGATAAGTGTTTCTGAAATGCTTCCCCAAATGAATTCTTTAGTCAGTATGTTTGGAAAATGACTACATCCTTTCCCCATTGGAGAGGTACAAAATGTGAAGGCTTTGATAAGGTTTGTGTTAAAGAACCTGATTTCTTTTGTTTATTCAGCATCCCACAAACCCTTGATTCCTACAACTGTTTATGGCTTTCTGTCTTCTTGTCTTTTCTCCCTATCACAATTGTAAAGAATCAGTTTCACTAGCTAAAATAGGCACTTATGCACCTCCTATAATCAGAGGCTGACTGTTCAGAACTAAAACCACAGTTCTGTCTTCATGGAATATAGTCTCATGGGAAACAGATGTTATAGAATACTTTATAAGAAGATACTACAGAGTGGGCTGAAAACATGAAAAATTCACTTAGGCCAGTCTAGAGAACAGGGCCGTGGAAGGCTTGCCTGAATAGATAAAACTTGAACTGAGACTTGAAAGATGAGTGGGAATTAGCTAGGCAGCAGTGAAGTATTTCTTACTGTAGAAACAAGACATGTAAAGATGAGATCTATACCTTTTACTGTAGAGGGCATACGATACTGTAGTAAAAATAGAGCTAAGAGAAAGGTTATATTCTGAACATTGAGTGTTCTGATAGGGGAAAAAAGACAAGACAGAAGAGCCATAAATAATTGTGGGATGCTTAATAAACAAAAGAAACAGGTTCTTTAATACAAATCTTATCAAAGGCTTTACATTTTGTATCTCTCCAAAGGCGAAGGGATGTAGTCATTTTGCAAACATATTGATTATAGAATACCTTTTTGTGAAATTGATGGCATTTTAGAAAGAAAAGGACTTCCTAGATGAGTATTAATTAGCATTTTTAGAAATACTTTTCTGGATGCAGTTTAGGTAATGATTTGGAGGTTGTAGTGGTGGAATCAGACTGCTTTTACTGCTTCAGTTTTTTATTGATCCAATTAGGAAGAATACGCATGTTTAAATTTATAGAGTGTCAGGATGAAGAGGAAATGACAGAGTCTACAAATATTAAGACTATGAAGTGATTCATAGATAAGAGGAAGATAAGAGGAGAAGAGAAGATAAGAGGAAGGAATCTAAGGTCATTGCTAGCTTGACTTGGTGGTGTTCACCAAAAGAAAATTTTGCATGAGCATTGGTGTTGGAGGATGGATATGGAAATAATTTGGTTTGGACATTTTGACTTTTAGATACGTGACACTGAATATATGTTGAATTTTGGAACATTCATGTTATTTACTTCATCTAACTGGTATTTGTTGTTGTAGTTATGGGCTTAGTAAGCATTTAAATGAACTAATCCATTGGCATTTGAATTTTGTACCTTCATATCAACTAAAAAAGTTGGATTATAGTTTATTCATTCAAAAATTCATTATAAGCCTATTGTTTCAGGCATTGGGTTAGATGTAAGAGATGTAGATGAACTAAACTTTCCCATGCATTCATAGACTTTCTAATCATGGGAGGGAAAGGAAAGCCTCCTTAGTAATCAAATAATCTGTTAATATGCCATCACAAACCAATGATTAATACCGATTGTCTTAGTGTACTACTATTACTACTAAGTTCTGTGAATAGGAATTGGAATTGGAGTATAAATGAGATATGCCTCATGACACAATTTAGTCTTGTGTTGGCTTTTGACAGGTCACTCTGAAGGGAAAACTGGTTTTGTCCTTTTTAATATGATTGGAAAAAGATACAGGTATCTTAGAGGATAGTCTGTGATGAGTCATTCTCTCTCCCTTAGAGAGCAAGCTTTGTTCTTGTTCTCTCAAGTAAAGAAAACTTGAACTTTTAAAGGACATTGATGTCTTCTAGTCCCCAACTTACAAATGGGGTTGTTGCCAAATCTCAATGTATAAAATACAAAGGAATTCTTCCTCACGATTTAGCTGAGTGCATTTTACTCTGTGACTACACCAAAGAAAGTGAAAAAGCACCTGTGAGTTTATTTAAATCTCACCTGTTAACTTGTGTTTGGACTCATAGTTCTATAATGACTTGGCAGAAATTGCATACGTTACTGAGTCATTAATAAAATGCATGAAAATGTTTCATAATAACATTTGAATTTCTAAATGTTCATTGCAAAGCTTAAAAGGTTTACTGAGTATTAAAATGGCTGAAGAATGTCTAAGAAGGAGTAATTGTAAAAGAAATTCTAAGGAGATACTAGGGGAGAGAACAAGTATATCATTGACTGAAATGAATATAACAAAGATAGCCAGAAAATATTGAAGGAAGGAAATAATACAATGAAGATGAGGAGAGTGGAGTAAACCTTTACAGAATTAAGCAGATATAAATACTTGAGTAGAATTAATCAACATATGAGTGTAATACAAGAAATAGGTCTTTATAGTTGCAGCCACTACAGTGTAAGATTTTGGGTACAGGATTTAAAATCATATAATACTAAAACGTTTATTCTTATTTTTAACATAATGAAAAATTTAAATTTAACAAACATCTAGATTAAGTTTAGCTGAAGTAGAAAACTAAATAGTAGGTGTTTAAACAAGACAGAAGCTTATTTCTCCCATATAAAATAGCATAGATCATGTGATCTTTTCCATGGCGGCAGGCAGTTGTCAAATAATTGAAATCGTTAATTTTTTAACAGTCAAAATGTACATAATCACAATTTCAACAGCTATATAGTTCGATGTCACTCAGAAATGAATTTTGTACATGAAAAGGAAGAAGCTGCAGGCAACACAATTGTAGACACTCACCCATGCAGTAGACAGTCCTTGGGTCCTCTTTCAAAGCCCTATGAGTATCTTTCTATCCTGCTAGTTCTCTTTTCTCTGTCCTGACCCTGCTGGGGAGTCTGGACTAATGGTGACAGCCACTTATATTTCACATGTCCCGTGAATGAGTTGATCATTTAAGGGTGGGGGTGGAGGGGAGGAGTGCTACTGGTGCTAGGCACTGGGCTCTTGAGGTGAACTCTCCATTCGAGACCTCTTCGTTCCTAAGATAAAGGCATGCATGAGTGGCCACAAGAGTGGCTAGAGCCTGGTAATTCCTAGCCAAGCGTATGTTTGTGGACATTGATAACCTGTACAACCCCAGATGTGACAGAAATGGTGTTTGAAGGCTCCCTAGTACAACCAGATGTTCTTGTGCTGGTGGATGAACCCGATGGGCTTCCATGATTTGGAAAAGGAAGACCTGATCCTACAGCACAACATCCAGATGACTTTGCCTTTTAAAATCAGACTGGGAAGCTGAGCTGCAGTGGCTCTTTTGTGACTGTGACTTGATATATTCCACCTACAGGCTGGTGGTACACTATAGGAAGCTCACTGTCTATATTAAGCAGTAGTAGAGCACCTCTTGGAAGATCCTTGATGCTAACTTTGCCTATTTTAAGAGGAGGGTTAGGGATGAATTACTCTCCCAGAATGATAGCCTTCCCAGTATGCACTTCTGTGGAGGTTGTCCACTGCTGGTAATTTTTACATGGATAAGAAATCGACTCCCACCCACCATGGACATTTAACAACTAGCCCCAGTGTTGTCGTTGTGGTGGTCCTAGTGGTCATTGCTGGTAACATTGAAATCCTGGTGATCACAATCAGTAGGAAGAAGGGGAAGGTAGGAATCAAGGACTGGGGAGTTATATATATAGTCCAGCATAGGTCCCCTTTGGGGTGGATAAGAGGATAAGATTCAGGACAACTTCAGGCTAAAACTTGATTCTTGGCCCAAGGCAGGTACTCCTCTACTACCATTCTTCCCTTTCCCCGCCCCTTCCATCTGAAGAGTTGTAGTCCCAGGATCATCTCTCTTTCTGCCTTTATGTCCCCTTCTCTTTTGAAGAATTATTCTAATATTCCTTTTTCCTCTTGTTCCAGAGAAATGTAATCTGACTGTAAAGTAAAGGAGACACAAGAGGTTTTCATTGAATGGTATCTTTGATTATGTTTAAAATAAAAAGTTAAGATGACATCCAGGATCATTTAAAAGTGATAGAATACCTTTTGAAGGCTTAAATGAAATTAGGTGAGGAACAGTGCTTTTCCTTTTTGAATTTAAGTTACTTTTATTGGCTATATCTCATTACAGAGGAAAGATTAACAACTTAATCCTGAATTATCTACTAGTTCATTGTGGTCTTCTTGATGAGCAGAAAATTTGGCTTTATTTGGACTTGCATAATAACCATATTACTCTCTGTTACACCACCACCAAATATGCTTCTCACTTAAAGAGGATCTTATTTTAGTGGCCTAAACACATTTTTTTTGTTTTTGAGAGCAGACTGTCCAGAAACTGTTCGTGTTTATTTTTTACTTCACCCTTATTACAGCTGATATTATGTCTTATTATGTAAAAATGTTTGTACATATTTGGTCTTTGGCAATTTGGGGGACTTTCTTAATGTAACAGATTTAATGGAATTTAATAAAATTAAAAAGAGTTGAATTTGTGTCAGACTATGCCCCCCCCAACTTAAACAGCTTGTTTTTTTGATCCTCGAGGAGGATGTACATAAGAGGCAAGTAAAATAAATAGAACTTTACAAATACTAATTGGAAGGAAGAAAGAAATAGTTTACATCAGTCAAGGTATTATCAAACCAAGGCACATTCCTTAGAATCATACCTTAATTTGATCTTTAGAAATGCTCAGATTTTATAGCCATGATTTTCAGTAGAAATGATTATATTTTTATACAGTAATCATTGTTGATCCCTTTTAGTGATTTAGCTGAATTACCTTTAAACTCCTTTAAACTCCTTCATGTCTCATCATATGCATATTTTAAATTGAGATTTGGAACTGGCCCAGGATATTTCACAGTCAGCTTAGTGCCTAATTTGAGAAGAGTAAGGAAGTTCTAAACATAAACTTCATTTCTCCCAGTTTTTTTGTGTTTGATTATATAGTATTTGAACTAAGTTATTTTTTTAAACACTTTAGCCCTGATTTCTTCCACTTTCTTAGAATGAAAATTAATATATAGAATATACAGAATGTTTTAGGACAGAAGATATAAACTGCTTATTTCATTGCATAGTTATTCGAAAATCCTCAAATGTTACGTTAGTATTTACTTAAAAGTGGGTTTTGGGTTTTTTTGTTTGAGGTTTTTACATAATTACAGTATCTCTCTGAAATTAACTTTGTGGATGTTTTAACCTGTTCTCAAAAATTCTAGCAGCTACATAGAGTAGCTATAAAAACGAAATTTCAAGTACCGTCGCTTATCATGATAGACATTAATTTCTCATTCTCTCACCATTCTATACCAGAGTTAGTGGTGTACCTGTCTTTCTTTCATATGATTCAGGGATCATGCTCCTTCCATTTTTTGGTCCTTTTTTCCTCTAGAGCCTCAATGTTGTTTGCATTCAGTGGATGGAAGGGGAGAGAGAATGGAGCAGTACCTACTCCTTAGAAGCTTTTGGCTTCTTTGTTTACATTCCATTGATGGAAACTTACTGCATACTAAGGCGATCTGGGTAATGTAGTCCATGGCTGGATACTTGCTTTCCCATTTAAGTACATACTGTAGAAAGGAGAACACAGATTTGTACGCCACAGTTACTTTTAGATAATTAGAGCAAAGATTTGCAGTACATATTTTAGTATATGTGCTGCCGAAGCGAGCACTTGCAGTACATATTTTAATTTTTTCAGAAGACAGTAGACGATAAAAGCTGCTGGTTAGTGCTAGGATAAGAGCATTGACTGCCAATAAATTATTTAGAACTAAAGTCCTCAAGGAAGCTAGGAACTTTACTTAGGAATTTTCACAGTCTCTATTCAGTTATATCCAGAGGTAACTACTATTTTTCACATGTTTAGCTTTAGGAAAAATACATTGCTGTATTGTTCTAGTACTTGTTGATGTCAAGCTGTGGCTTTAACTTGGGTGTTTCAGATATTATTAATTTTCTTTGTGATACCCTCTAATCTTCCAAAGGCATCATCCAGTTATATCATCTTTTATACAGATGTTGAAGGGCTGATCAAGTAAGTAAAGATATGACTGGTACTATCTGTATGTATATATTTGATTATATATATCAATATAATAGTTTTATGAAGTAATTTTTAGGAAAAATGGCCTTTATGTACATACTCATATGTATTTGTGTTACTGTTTATAACTGTTTAAATACATGTCATATGATGTTTTCTACTAGTTTTAATATCAGAGAGGGGACCTAACTTATTTTAATGCTTCTGGCTAAAATACCTTACTTACACTTTCAGTAATAACTGAAATACAGAAAACATGCTTGAGTAAAGGTATCGAGGTATCAATGAGATTTCTGCCTTTATTCACCACAGTAAATTTGGAATGAGTGTGCTTGTACAATTTCTTACTCTGTATCCTAACTTTAAACATATGTAAAGCAGAATCCTTTCCCCCCCACCAAAAAAATTTTAAGATTTCTTTTCAAACTGCTAAAGAAAATTATGTACATATTGATATAATTCCTTATTTGATAGGCTGTGGTCCTAAGCCTTTGAGACAGGAGGACAGAGGAGATTTGTTTCCCTCTGGTGAGGACCTTTGATCTAGTACAGGATTTCTTAAACTGGAGTCAGTGCTAGAATTTTTCGCAGGCATGAACATAAATGAGAATTGTGAAAGATTTGGAATTGATTTTAAATAAGAGGAAGACAATCTAGGGTACTTAAAAGGATTGTTAATGACAATGAAGACTAAATTTGTAGCAATATCACTTCATGTAACTGTTGATTTTCCTCCTGGAGCTCTGTAACCAAATATTAGAAATAGGAATTTACTGTTCAGTAAAAAGAACAAAAACATAAATTGTGATTGGTGCAAGGAACTACTTTTCAGTAGTTAGTCCTTTGAAGTTCTGAATTAGTTGAAACAAGACAAAGACTGATCTGGCATGGATAATCTTAGAAAATATATGTAGATGTTGTGCTGTTTTCAGCATAATTAGGGTAGGATATGAATGTCTCTTAACTGGCTGCAGAAAGGACTCAGCCTAACATACTTCAAAGAAAGATAAAAACTCCATAACCCCTCTTAGAACTCCAACCTTCACTCAGAGATACTTACCTTGTTATATTCTTTGCTAGCTTCTCCTTGTAAATTCTATCATCTTGAAACATTAAACTTGATTGTGCTTAGGTCTTTTCTTTCCACCCATTTTAAATAGATCTGACAAATATTTTTTAAAGAATTTTTTTAAAGTTTTTGTTTGTTTGCCAGAGAGAGAGAGTGCACCCAAGCAGGGGAAGTGTCAGGCAGAGGGAGAAGCAGGCTCCCCACTGATCAAGGAGCCCGATTCCAGACCCTATCCCAGGATCCTGGGATCATGACCTGAGCTGAAGGCAGATGCTTAACCGACCAAGCCACCAGGTGTCCCAGATCTGACACATATTAACCTGTATTTTTACTAAGAAATAAATGTATATATAAAGATTGATTTTATTTATTTATTTACTTAGAGAAAGAGATAGAGCACAAGCAGGAGGAGGGGCAGAAGGAGAGGGAGAGAGAGAATCCCAAGCAGACCTTGCACTGAGCACAGAGCCTGACATGGGGCTTGACCCCATGATCTTGAGATCATGACCTGAGCCAGAATCAAGAGTCAGACACTTAACTGACTGAGCCACCCAGCTGCCCATATTTTATTCCACATTTCAACAAGGAAGAGTATGGTGAACAGAACTGAATGGGGTTATTGTGTGTGATATGACAGGAGCTCATTTACCTATTGTATCCACAGCCTAATTTTGTTTTTCATGAATGTAGCAGTATTTTGTGATTTAGGTATCTTGATCTCAAGCAACACATTAAAGAGAAATATTCAATACTTTGAAACAGATTTTGCCAACTTTATGATAACTCATGCACTAACAGCAAAATTAGCACATTTACACTACAGTTGTCATAATAATCTATGCCATCATATCCACGCATATTTCCTTTTTAAAAAATTTTTTTTATTTAAATTTAATTTACCTAACATACTGTATTATTAGTTTCAGAGATATTATTCAGTGATTCATCAGTTGTATACAATAGCCAGTGCTCAATTATTTCATGCACTCTCGTTAGCCCATCACCAAGTTACCCCATCCTGCTACCCAACTCCCCTCCAGCAACCCTCAGTTTGTTCCCTATAGTTAAGAGTCTCTAATGGTTTGCCTCCCTCTTTGTTTTCTTTTTATTTTATTTTTCCTATCCTTCCTCTACGTTCATCTCTTTTGTTTGTTAATTCCACATATGAATGCAATCATATGGTATTTACCTTTCTCTGACTAACTTATTTCACTTAGCATAATACACTGTAGTTCCACCTACCTTTTTGGAAATGGCAAGATTCCATTCTTTTTGATGGCTGAGGAATACTCCATTATGTGAAAAAAAAGAAAAAAAAATACTCCATTATGTGTGTGTGTGTATATATATATATATATCTATCTATAGATAGATATCTATATATCGACAGATGAATGGATAAAGAAGCTGTAGATAGATGTCCATCTATCTATACACACACACATATCACAGCTTCTTTTATCCATTCATCTCTCAATGGACGTCTGGGCTCTTTTCATATTTTGGCTATTGCTGCTATAAACACTGGGGTGAATGTGCCCCTTCAAATCATTATGTTTATATCTTTTGGATAAATAGTAGTGCAATTGCTGGGTTGTCCAGTAGCTCTATTTTTAATATTTTGAGGAACCTCCCTACTGTTTCCAGAGTGGCTGCACCAGCTTGCATTCCCACCAACAGTGTAAGAGGGTTTCCTTTTCTCCACATTCTCACCAACATCTGTTGTTTCCTGAGTTGTTAATTTTAGCTATTCTGACCAGTGTGAGGTGTTATCTCATTGTGGTTTTGATTTGTATTTCCCTGATGGCAAATGGTGTTGAGAGCATTTTTTCATGTGTCTGTTGGCCATTTGGATGTCTTTGGAGAAATGTCCATGTATTCTGACCATTTCTTGTCTGGATTATTTTTATTTTTAGGGTGTTGAGTTTGCTAAGTTCTTTATAGATTTTAGATACTAGCCCTTTATCTGATAAGACATTTGTAAATATTTTCTCCCATTCTGTCAGTTGTCTTTTGGTTTTGTCATCTGTTTCCTTTGCTGTGCAAAAGCTTTTTACCTTTGTGAAGTCCCAGTAGTTCATTTTTTGCTTTTGTTTCCCTTGCCTTTGACGACTTGTCTAGTGGGAAGATACTATGGCGAAGGTCCAATAGATTGCTGCCTTTGTTCTCCTCTAGGATTTGTATGGATTCCTGTCTCACATTTAGGTCTTACATCTATTTGAGTTTATTTTTGTGTATGGTGTAAGAAAATGGTCCAGTTTCATTCTTCAGCATGCGGGTATCCAATTTTCCTAACGCCGTTTGTTGAAGAGACTGTCTTTTTTCCATTGGATATTCTTTCCTGCCTTGTGGAAGATTGGTTGACCATAGAGTTGTAGGTCCATTTCTGGGTTCTCTGTTCTTTTCTGTTGATCTGTGTGTCCTTTTTTGTCCCAATACCATATTGTCTTGATGATTACACCTTTCATTATAGCTTGAAATCTGGAATTGTGATGCCACAAGCTTTGGTTTTCTTTTTCAACATTCCTTTGGCTATTCGGGGTCTTTTCTGGTTCCATAAAAATTTTAGGATTATTTATTCCAACTTTGTGGCAAAAGTTGATGGTATTTTGATAGGGATTGCATTGAATATGTAAATATCTTTGGCAAGCATAGACATATTAACAATATTTGAACTTCCAACCCATGAGTGTGGAATGTTTTTCCATTTTTTTGCATCTTCCTTAATTTCCTTCATAATCTCTATAGTTTTGAGAGTACAGATCCTTTACGTCTTTGGTTAGGTTTATTCCTCGGTATCTTACAGTTTTTGGTGCAATTGTAAATGGGATTGCTTCCTTAATTTTTCCTTCTTCTGCCTCAGTATTAATGTATAGAAATGTAGCTGACTTCTGTGCATTGATTTTTACATCCTATGACTTTGCTGAATTCCTGTATGAGTTCTGGCAATTTTGGGGTGGAGTCTTTTGGGTTTTCCACAGAAAATAACATGTCATCTGCGAAGAGTGAAAGTTTCATTTCTTCTTTGCCGATTTGGATGCCTTTTATTTCTTTTTGTTGTCTAATTGCTAAGGGTAGGACCTCTACTACTGTGTCGAACAGAAGTGCTGAGGATGGACGTCCCTGTTGTGTTCCTGACTTCAGGTGATAAGTTATCAGTTTTTCCCTGTTGAGGATGACATTTGCTGTGGGTTTTTCGCATATGGCTTTTTGATATTGAAGTACATTCCCTCTATCCCTACACTGCGGAGTTTTAATCAAGAAAGGATGCTATATTTTGTCAAATATTTTTTCTGTATCTGTTGAGAGGCTCATATGGTTCTTTCTTTCTTTTTTTTTATTTTATTATTTATTTATTCGACGGAGAGAGAGAGATAGATCACAAGTAGGCAGAGAGGCAGGCAGAGAGAGAGGGGGAAGCAGGCTCCCTGCTGAGCAGAGAGCCCGACGCGAGGCTCGATCCCAGGACCCCGAGATCATGACCTGAGCCGAAGGCAGAGGCTTTAACCCACTAAGCCACTCAGGCGCCCCGGCTCATATGGTTCTTGTCCTTTATTTTATTAATGTAGTCCACCACATTGATTGATTTGCATATGTTGAACCACCCTTGCAGCCCAAGAATAAATCCGACTTCGCGGTGAATAATCCTTTCAATGTAATTTGGATCCTGTTAGCTAGTATCTTGGTGAGAATTTTTGTATCCATGTTCATCAGGGATATTGTTCTGTAATTCTTCTTTTTGGGATTCTCCTTTTGGTCTTTGGTTTTAAGGTCGAGGTAATGCTCATGGAAAGAGTTTGGAAGTTTTCCTTCCATTTCTGTTTCTTGAAACGTCTTCAGAAGAATAGGTATTAATTTTCTTTAAATGTTTGGTGGAGGAACGCCTGGGTGGCTCAGTCGGTTAAGTGTCTGCCTTTTGCTCAGGTCATGATCCCAAGGTCCTGGGATTTAGTCCCACGTCTGGCTTCTTGCTCAACAGGGAGCCTGCTTCTCCCTCTGCCTGCTGTTCCCCTTGCTTATGCTCTCTGACAAATAAATAAAATCTTTAAAAAAAAATAAATGGTAGAATTTGGTGGGAGACCATCTGGTCCTGGACTCTTGTTTGTTGGGAGATTTTTGATTTCGCCTTCAGTTTCTTTGCTGGTTATGGCTCTGTTCCAGTTTTCTATTTCTTCCTGTTTTCATTTCAGTAGTTTATGTTTCTAGGAATGTGTCCATTTCTTCTAGATTGCCTAATTTGTTGGCATATAGTTGCTCATAATATGCTCTTATAATTGTATTTCTTTGGTGTTGGTTGTGATCTCACCTTTTTCATTCATGATTTTATTTATTTTGGTCCTTTCTCTTTCCTTTTTGATAAGTCTGGCTAGAGGTTTATCGATCTTGTTAATTCTGTCAAAGATCTAGCTCCTAGTTTCTTTGATCTGTTCTATTCTTTGATTTCCTTTTCATTGATTTCTGCTCTGATCTTTATTCTCTTTCTGCTGTATTTAGGCTTTATTTGCTATTCTTTCTCCAGCTCCTATAGGTGTAAGGTTAGGTTGTGTATTTGAGGCTTTTCTTGTTTCTTGAGAAAGGCCTGTATTGCTATACACTTCCCGCTTAGAGCCAACTTTGCTGCCTCCCAATGTTTCTGAACAGTTGTGTTTTTATTTTGTTTCCATGAATTTTTTAAAGTGTTCCTCAATTTTCTGGTTGACCCATTCATTCTTTAGTAGGATGCTCTTTAACTTCCATGTATTTGTGTTCCTTCCAAACTTTCTCTTGTGATTGAGTTGAAGTTTTAAAACTTTGGTCTGAAAATATGTAGGGAATAATCAGTCTTTTGGTACTGGTTGAGACCCTGTGTGTGGTGTATTCTGGAGAATATTCCATATGCACTTGGGAAAAATGCATATTCTCTAGTTGTAGGATGAAATGTTTTGATATATCTGTGAAGTCCATCTGGTACAGTGTGTCAAAGTTCTTGTTTCCTTGTTGATCTTCTGCTTAGATGATCTGTCCATTATTGTGAGTAGAGTGTTAAAGTCCCTTACTATTACTGTATTATTATCAATGTGTTTCTTTAATTCTGTTACTAATTGGTTTATATAATTTGCTACTCCCATGTTGCAAGCATAAACATTCACAATTGTTAGCTCTTCTTGTTGGATAGATCCTTTTATTATGATATAGTGTTCTTCGTGTCTTATTACAGTCTTTGATTTAAAATCTAGTTTGTCTGATACAAAGAGTGCTACCTCAGCTTTCTTTTGATATCCACGAGCATGATAAATGGGTCCCCAACCCATCACGTTCAATCTGGGTATGAGTTTGGGTCTAAAATGTGTCTCTTGTAGACAGCATATCAACAGGTCTTGTTTTTTTTTTAAATCCAATCTGATACCCTGTGTCTTTTGATTGGAGCATTTAGTCCATTTACATTCAGTGTTATTATTGAAAGATAGGGAATTTAGTGTCATTTTATTACCTATAATGTCACTGTTTCTGTAAATTGTCTCTATTCCTTTTCTGGTCTTTGTTACTTTTAGACTCTCTTTGCTTGAAGAATCCCCTTTAAGATTTCTTGCAAGGCTGGTTTAGTGATCATAAATTTTTTTAGTTTCTGTTTGTCCTTGAATCTCTTTATCTCTCCTTCTATTCTTAATGACAGCCTTGCTGGGTAAAGTATTTTTGGTTGCATATTTTTCTCATTTAACACATAGAATGTATCATGCCAGTCCTTTCTGGCCTGCCAAGTCTCTGTGGATATGATATAAGAAAAAACCATGAATGCTATATACTGTTTTCCTCAAGAGCTGAAAGTTTGCATTTCTCCATGATTGGGAAACTTTGTATTAGCTGGATGTTCCTGCTGGTCTTCTGGTGGAGGGGCCAGGTGCACTGATTCTCCTCATGCTTTGCCAGGGAGGCATTGCATCCCCCTTGTCAGGGGGCTGGACTCAATGCAAGTGGCTCTAGATCTCATTATGTGGCCCTATTTTGCTCCCTGAGGGCTTTCAGGACTCTTGGGGGGATGAAAATGGCAGTGCCCACTATCTCTAGTCCGGGAACTGAAATTTCATGCTCCCCCACTCTTCATTGAGCCCTCACAGAAAAGCAGTCCATCACTCTTGTCTCAGAGGCATCCCTCTGAACTGTGTGTTCACCCAACCTGTTACCCAGCATTTTTTTTTTTAAGATTTTTTTTTTTTAATTCATTTGAGAGAGATACAGAGACAGAGAGACACCACAAGCAGGGGGAGAGGCAGAAGAAGAGGGAGAAGCAGATTTCCCGCTGAGCTGGGAGCCCAACATGGTGCTTGATCCCAGGACCTGGAGATCATGACCTGAGCCGAAGGCAGGTGCTTAACCATCTGAGCCACCAGGTGCCCCTCAGCATTTTTATCTTAGGCATGCTACTTGGTTTGGAATCTCCAAACATTAGGCACTTCTACAAAGCAGACCTGCGGTATTCCTCCCCTGGGCTGAAAGGGGGTCTGCCTTTTGCTCAGCCCCTTTTGGGAGAAGTCGCCTGACATACAGTGGTTTGCGGTTTATGGCAGCATCAAGCAGAAAGCTGGTGCCTAGACTCGCTATTTGCAGGCAGCTTCCCTGTTTTGATGGTTAAGAACTCTCCCGCACTTGGGCACCCCTGTTTGTGACCCCAGGGATCCTAATCCCACACGGTTCCATCTGGGATTCTGCCCCACTCGCCCCCTCAGCACTTTTGAGGCTGACTTCTAAATGTTTCAGTTTTGTGCTCTGCTGTTTATAACACTTTCCAGGAGTCGGCTCATGGAGGCTCCCTCCTTCCACAGTTTATCTTCCATAATGTGGCCTCGGATTCACATCTCTGTACCTCATACCTTGCAGAATGTGGTTACTTTTCTGTTTGCAGAACCGGAGCAATTCATCCTTTTTCTCAGATCTTTGGTTTACTTCATAGGTGTTTAGAATGATTTGATAATTATTTAGCTGAATTCTAGGGACCAGATGAAATTAGGGTCACCTACTCTTCTTCCACCATCTGAACTCTTCCCTTGAAAATACCGATTTTGCAATGCTAACAAATCCAACAACACAGAAGAAGTGGAGAAAGTCTTTGAAACATAAAACCTTGAAAACTGAATCTGGAAGAAAAAAGAAAATGTGAACAGATTGATTGCTAGTGGTAAAATTGAATCAATAATAAAAACAAACAAAAAAAAACCAACTCCCACCAACAACAACAAGTCCAGGACCAGATGGTTTCTCAGGCAAATTCTACCAAACATTTGAAGAAGAGTTAATAACTGTACTTAATAACTCAAACCATTCCAAAAAATAGATGAGAAAGAAAATCTTCCAAATTCATTCTATGAAACTAGCATTACTCTCATTTGCAAACCAGGTAAAGATACTACCAAAAAAAAAAAAAAAAAAAAAAAGGAACACTGTATCCCAGTATTTCTGATGAACATAGATGGAAAAATCCTCAACAAAATATTAACAAGACAAATCTGATAATACATTAAAAAATTCATTCAACATGATCAAGTGGGATTTATTCCTATGATGCAGAGTGGCTCAGTATTCACAAACCAATGAATGTGATATATTGCTTTAATAACAAAAAGGATAAAAACCATATCATCCCCACAAATGCCAGAAAAACATTTGACTAAGTACAACATCCAGTCATGATAAAAACCCTAAGAAATGTAGGTTTAGAGGGAACATACTCCTACAAAATAAAGCCATATTTGAATAACACACAGCTAACATCATACTCAGTGGTGAAAACTGAGGGCCTTGCCTCTACGATAAATAGGACAAGAATGTCCAGTCTCACCACTTTTATTCCACTCTCACCACTTTTATTCTGCTTTTATACTGGAAGTCCTAGCCAGAGCAATCGGTCAAGAAAAAGAAATAAAAGGCATCCATATTGATAAAGAAATAAAACTTTCAGTTTTTGCAGATGACATGATTCTATATATAGAAAACCCTAAAGACCACCCAAAACTACCAGAATGGATAAGTGAACTCAATGAAGTCCTAGAATAAAAAATTAGTATGCAGAAACCTGTTGCATATCTTTACACTGGTAGTGACATAGCAGAGAATTTAAGAAAACAGTCCCATTTACAAGTGAACCACAAAGAATGAAATACCACGGAATAAACTTAACCAGGAGGTGAGAGACCTATACTCAGAAAACTATTTAATATTGATGAATGAGATTGAAGGTAACAAACACTTGGAAAGATAGTGGATTGGAGGAACTAATATTGTTAAAATGTCCATACTACCCAAAGAAATTTGCAGATTTAATGCAGTTCCCATCAAAATACCAGCAACATTTTTCACAAAATGGAACAAATAATCCTGAAATTTGTATGGAATTACAGAAGACCCAACATAGCCAGAGTCATCTTGAAAAGGAAAAACAAAGGCAGAGGTACCAAAATTCCAGATTTCAAAGTATGTTATAAAGCTGTAGTAATTGAAATAGTATTGTACTGGCAAAAAAAAAAAAAAAAGAAAAGAAAAAAAAAGGTGCATAGACCAGTGGAACAAAATAGAGTCTAGAAATAAACCCATACTTATATGGTCAGTTAACCTATGACAAAGGAGGAAATAATGTACAATGGGGCAAAAAATTCTTTTTTAACAGATGGTGGTGGGAAAAGTGGACGGCTACATGCAAAAGAATGAAACTGGACCACTTCCATACACCGTACACATAAACTCAAAATGGATTAAAGACTTAAATGTGAGACCTAAAACTATAAGATTCCTAGAAGAAAACATAGGCAGTAAATTCTTTGACCTTCGCTATAGAAACACTTACTAGATATGTCTACTCTGGCAAGGGAAACAAAAGCAAAACTAAACTATTGGGACTACATCAAAATAAAAAGTGCTTGCACAGCAAAGGAAACCATCAACAGAATAAAAAGAGAACCTACTGAATGGGAGAAGATATCTGCAAATGATATGTCTTAACTAGGGGTCAGTATCCAAAATATATGAAAAATTTATACACCTGCACTCCAAAAGAACAAATAATCCACAATCGAAAATGGGCAGAGGACCTGAATAGACATTTTTCAAAAAAAGACGTACAGCCAGCCAAAAGACACATGAAAAGATGCTCAACATCACTAGTTAACAGGGCACTGCAAATAAAAACCACAATGAGATATTATTTTATGCCTCTCAAAATGGCTTAAACAAAAAGTGTAAGAAATAACAAGTTTTGGCAAGGATGTAGAGAAAAAGGAACCCCCATGCACTGTAGGTGAGAATACAATTGATGTAGCCACTATGGAAAACAGTATTGAGTTTTCCTCAAAAAGTTAAAAATAGAACTACCATATCATTCAGTAATTCCACTTCTGTGTATTTGCCCAAAGAAAATGAAAACACTAATTTGAAAAGATACATACATCCCTATATTTATTGATCATTTACAATAGCCAATAGATATGGAAGCGATCCTAGTGTCCATTGATGGATGTATGGATGAAGAAGATGTGGTACACACACAGAGACACACACACATGTAGACATACACACACACAATATTTCCCAGCCATAAAGAAGAGTGAGATCTTGCCATTTGCAACAACATGGATAGACCTAGGATGTAATGCTATGTGAAATACAGAGAAAAACAAATACTGTATGATTTCACTCATGTAGTAGTATTTATGAAACAAATTAACAAAGAATGGTAAAGAAATACAATTAAAAAGGACTCAAAAACAGAGAATAAACTGTTGGTTGCCAAAGGGGAGTTAGGTTGCATCAGTGATGTGAAATCAATTTGGGGATTAAGTGTATGTTTATTGTTTTTTTGGTTTTTTTTTAAAGATTTTGTTTATTTATTTGACAGAGAGAGACAGATCACACGTAGGCAGAGAGAGGGAGGGAAGCAGGCTCCCTGCTGAGCAGAGAGCCCGATGCGGGGCTTGATCCCAGGACCCTGAGATCATGACCTGAGCCAAAGGTAGACGCTTTAACTTAACTCACTGAGCCACCCAGGTGCCCCAATTGTATGCTTATCTTGATGAGCACTGAGAAATGTATAAAATTGTTGAATTGTTATATTTTACACCTGAAACTAATAAAACACTCTACGTTAATTTTACTTCAATTAAAAAGAAAAGAAATTATGTAATTTCCAAAGCCCTGGTAACACCAAGACTTTATAATTTTATAATAGTATTTGTCATTTTGAAAAACAAAATGGTGGCATTTTGAATTCTCAGGAATTTTTTTCCCTGATTAGAAGTAACTCAGGTTACTTTTTTTCTGAAATAGTTATTGTCCATTTACATTTCCTTTAAAAGTCTTTTAAAATTCATTTATGTATATAATGCAGAAACAATATAAAAATTTTAGGGATTGTTTTTGGTATTGCTGTAGTAATTGAGAAGTACAGATTTAATTAGGTAAGAAAATTCTGAAAATGAGTAATGAAAAGCTCACTTTACTAATTGGTAGACTGTATCATAAAGCTACAGAAAATATTAATGTATCTCATTGGTTCAACAACTGGTGGATGGATCAGTTGAACAAAAGCAGACCTAAGTATATATAATATTAATGTTAAAACTATGTTCTGCCTCTTCCTTTCTCTTCACAGTTGACAACTGATGAACAACTTGAAAAAACATATGTTACATCATACCATATCCCAACATCTAGATATAGTAAAATATTAATAAAAATAATAAAACAATTAGAAAAAATATAGATGAAATGCTCTTGGAGTTGAGAATTCTAAAACCATAAAAGCAAACTTAAAGTAAATATTTTACTTGTTTAAATACTGTGAATACTTAACCTTTTAGCATTATTAATATTTATTTCCTGTTTAGTGCTTATCTTTCATGTAAATTTGATGTTAATGTTGCCATTTCAGCATTTCTGTTTCTGTTTATCTTTTGATCTACATCTTTATTTTCTTCTTTTTATAGACCACATTTTATTTTTATCTAAACAATACATGCACATGATTTTAAAAAAATAAAATGGTGCAGTGACCAAAATAGCAGCCCCCTCCCTTTTTCTGCCCACCCTCAGTCCTGCTTCTTAAATTTTTCATTTCTTTTCATTTTTTTTCTTCTGGTATTTACATAACTTTATTTTTGACAGCATTGTGCTAATTGAATAGGATGATTAAGAAGTAGCAGATACAAAAAAAAAAAAAAGCAGATACATTTAAAGCTTTAGTAAGATATATGCGAAGTAGAGGTTGGGAGATAACCCCCTAAAAATCTGGGGTCCACTGGCTATCTCACTAAAGTTTTTGGCCATGCAGTGTTCCTGGGCATGTCATCAAAATAGTGGAGAAGGATGATGTTTTCTGGAATGTAGAGATGATGAAGATGTCTGTGGATTGTTGTGGTGGACAGACTCAGGTGTGGCCCCTAATGACTGCTACTTCCTGGTATTCATGCTCTTGACCCTTTCCTTTGAGTGAGATCTGTGGCTTGCTTCTAACCATCAGTTATAGCCACGATGTTGTAGGGCAATTCTGTGATTACATTATGTTATGTAAGATGCTGTCTTGCTAGCACACTTGCTTTAGGGTTTTTTCTTGTTGGTTTGACAAAAAGTAAGTGATGTTGGAGAAGCCTGAGTGGCAAGGAACTGTTCATATCTTCTTGGGTTGGAGAGTTGTCTTCAGCCACTTGCTAGCAGGAGGTCAGGGTCCTCAGTTCTACAACCAATCACAAGGAAATAAATTCTTCCAACAATGTAAGTTAGCTCGGAAGTGGATTCTTTTCCATTTGAGCCTCCAAATAAGAATATAGAGCAGTGAACACCTTGATTGCAGGCTTGTGAGACCCTAAACAGATTTAGGTGAGCTGTGTCTAGACTTCTGACGTTCAGAAATTGTGCGATTAAATAGATGGCCAAGACAACTACATTATGGCAGGGGGCAGGAGCATTAACATAGTGCAGAAGCAACAGTGGAAAGGTATCCTTATTTGCAATCCTTATGCGTTATACACAATAACAACTTACTTTGAGAGGTCCTTTTTATTTGGAGAAAAAGGCATTAGTTTGGTCAGTAGCTGCATATCAAGTGCTAGGAATTGCAGTTAAAGTGAAAGTCACCACCTGATTAAGTTTATACTAATCCTTAGTTATTTTCTAGGATCTATCTGACTTTTATGTAGGCCAAACTGGTGAGTCTATTGGGGATATAATAGTTTTCACCATCTGTTTTTTGAAGTCTGATTAAATTCTGCACCTACTTCAGGGATGTAACATTAATTTTAATTTATCGTTTTGATAAGGAGAGGAAATTCCGTGAACTTTAGGCATTCCTACCATTATGCCCCTTACCTCATGGGTCAGAAAATCCAAATGTGGTTCTTTAGTTGCCCAGTATGTCTTTTCCAAGTGTATATATAGGAACCAAGGAAATAACCACAGAGTGGGTCCCTGGACTATTTATGTTCACTATCAGTTAGACTTGGTTTACAACCCCGTGTATCACCTGACCACCATAAGTCCCTCATTTAACTGGTGGGCCACAGTAGCGTTTTGGATCGGTAGAAATTAAGATCAGTTCAGAGACAGTGTCTATTTATACATGAAATTTCTAGGTAATTCCTTTTTACAGCGCATCATACCTCCAATTAATAGCTGAAAATCTCTGAGGAAGGATTAGAGGATGTATGGTGTGTGCTTGTAATAGTTACGCAAGGTGTTTCTTCAGGGGACCTACCTGGTCTCCATGTCCTTTAATGTTCTTTGAGTCCGTGAACTAACTCAGGATTGTCAACTAGCGAAGGCTGTAACTCTCCACCATATTGGTTGATATAAGTTAGACTTCTGGGTGCCAGATCTAGGAATTTTTTCTGTTGCATAAATCAAACACTATTATGGTAGGCTTTGACCTTTTTTGTTCCCAGGGGTACTCTAATCATTATCTATTGCCAAAGTTCTCTGTAGGGCAAGGCATTCTGATTACTAGTACATCCCTGCTGCCCTTAACACATGATGTTCCCACCTTATCTTTCATGATTAGGTGTGGCCACTTGGATTGTTACCTTGGATGCCATTATCTCCCTTGAAAATTTCTTAATAGCCACATACCCTATACTCACACCTGGCTTACATAGGAGACTAATCACAGACCTTTATAAGGATGTAGATTCTCCCTTTACCAGTATGGTTCTTATTGCTTTCTGGGCCCTCTTGTAGAACACAGTTGAGGAAGAGTAGGGGTATGAAATTCTTACATGATAAATCCAGTCCCATATTCCTAAATCATTGGATTCTTTACTTCCTCCATATCAATGCCAGGGAAGCTTGTTCAACTCAACCTTTAAAGGGAACTTTTAGCTCACTAAAAAAGGTATTACAGTCATTTCTAGGTACATGAACTAACACGTTATATCTGGAGTCTATAGTTAAGTGTGCTCCTACCCATTAGTTTAGCCTGACGTAGCATTATATTTCATCCCCCTTGGTGAGTTGCTTCTAGAATCCACTCTCATGTATGGCCCTTCAGTTTCTGTTGCGTATTTAAGCTCTTTCCTGCTGGGTCATTATGTGTACTTGTCTTCCTGGAGTATATTGAGATTTTACCCTAGTTATGGACCTAGAGGTAATAGGGGTGGTTGGGGGTCTTAATGAGCATTCCCCTTCAGGGTATCTGCCCACGTGAGATTATCAGAGATTTTTCAAGCCAAAGAAGGCTAGTGTTCTCAGACACTGGAAAGCAAGCTACTTTCACTGGTATTGGAGGCTCCCAGCTATGAGTGGGGTTTGTGGAGGGGGAAATGGGGACAGGTTCAAAATTGTTAAATTTCATGTAGGACAAACCAGGTATCTCTGTTCCCAGTTTCAGGATCCCATTCTTTTCCTGATCCAGGTCCTAATTTTCAAATGAGAAACTTGATGATACTGAATTCAACTGTTGTTGTAATTCGGCAACCTATCCAATTAAATTTTTGCCTTGATTTTCAGCAGTGTCAGCCCCACACCCACGAGAAAGAAGAGAATTCTTTTAGGGGAACCCTGAAAGCTCTCTGGTTCCCTCATTGTGACTGAGAGTTAATGGACTGAGCCTGTCATTTTCTAAGTGCTCAAGTATACACAAAAGGATCTGTCTTATACTACTCTCCTTATAGTTACCATTATTGCCGTAATGGCAAATACAACAGCCACTTAAGCTTTCAAAGATAAGCTTGAGTTGATGTTTCATCACAGTGTACCACAGGTGATAGCTTGATTAGTTTTCTGAAACTACTACATGTCATAGATTACTAGTATCCCTTTTCCTTGCCAAAGAGCTCAGCCCTGTGCTTAATCCCAAAAACATGATCAAACCAATCCCCAAGTCTAATCTTAACTGGTTTATCTTCTTTAACTACTCCTGGGACCAATTCTGAACCAATCTGAATTTAACCCAGAGTCAGAAACCACACAGTTATTTGAATCGGTAGAATTATATGTAATTGATAAATTATGGCAAAGGAATAACTATAAAGATGTAAAGTAGATGTAAACGAGACTCTAGGGTTCAAAGACATTTCTCAAGGGAAGAAGGACTTGGATGTGCCACTTCTCTTCCTGAGACTTGGGTTTGGACCTTGTTGGAGAAGGTGGGTTTGCTGCCTATTGAGGGACAGAGGTTCACTGGATTGCCTTAGCCAGAGCTTGTTCACATTTGCTAGTCAGCAGGAAACAACATTCTGAGATATAGTCGTGTTGCTGTGGTAGACAGTATTACAGTGGAAGATGAGGCACTGCTGCCAGATGAGCTGGAGCATGCCAGTGTCTTGTGTTAGGAGGGCTACATCAAGAGGGTAATCAGTCCCAGGTTGGGGCACAAGAATACCAAAGAACTGCACACTCTTAGCATGAGGATGACATAGACCACCACTGATGGATTATGCAGCGAGAGTAAAAAACACAAAACTCTTAACATATCAAAACCAGGAAGAGAAGTCGCCCTTCCTCCTTGAGTATCCTTTCAGGGCCCTATGCTAATAAAGCTTAACATAGTGTTTACTTTGAAGGAGAAGTGCTTGTAAAGTCTAGTCCATTATTATAGAGCAGATACTGGTGGGGTAGCTTTGGTGCTGAGGCACAGTAAATTGGTAATTGTTGCGCAGAGGTTTTCCTCAAATGTCTGGTGTTTGCAGCTATTTGCTTAAAGAGAGGCATTGAATACAGATGGATGCTTTGTATGTGGAAGTAGAGTTTGTATATGTTGTATTTAATTATGGGTCCTGATATTGATGAGATTTTCTCTTTTCCTTAGAATTCATGAATTTTACCTGACTATGCTTATTTGTATCATTTTCCCATTCTGGCAGGAACTAGATAAGCCATGTATGTGTATGTTAGGACTTAAATCTTTTATTGATGAGGTACCTCTTAAAATGATCAGCTTAATTGTGTTTCTTTTCATTCCTTGTTAAACACTTGTATATGTTATCTCCTTTGTACATCTGCCAAGTATTTTAACCCTTTCCTTATGAATTCTGTTAGTATATTTTTCTTTTATCTTGAGATTTTTCCCCCCACTGAACTTCCAGGACATTAAATTCATTTTCCATAGTGATTATTCTTTTGTTGAACCAATGAGTATTTAAATTTGAAAGTTTTTTATTTTTTTTAAACTTTGAGAATGTCCTTTCCATTCTTTAAATTTTCCATCTGCTTCAAATATACCCGTCTTGGCTGATGAGTGAGTCTTTTAGGCATATTATTTTGATTTGACTTCTTAAGGCTTTTTTCAATTTGGATGGTCAAGTCAAATTATTAGGATCCCTCCTTTGGCCAAATTCATGTGTAATAGGTATTATCGTCTCCATTCCTGTGAGTGTCACATAACTAACAATTGTGTTAATTGGATAGTACTTTTCTAGCCTTAGGAATAGGAGGGAACTCGACTTACCCTAGTGGTCCCTTGCAGTTCCTCTGAGGCCAAGAATTTATAGCAGGCCTTCCTAGGACCACATACCTCAGGTCTTTGACTGTCCTAAAGAAGATTAAGTAATCTCTGAAGGCTCCAGTTTTTGAAGGAAGAAGAAGTAGCAGTCTTTGCAGGCTTTTTTTGTTTTTTCAGGTTTTTTTGGCTGGTATCCACCTATCTCATGCTTAGCTCAGAAAAGTACTTAATTTTGTGCTATTTCTTTTCTCTGACAACCCTTGCAAGAATCCATAGCCTTGCTTGCATCCTACAGGCTTTGCTACCTTGCTTGCCCTAGCAGTTGTTTTGTCCTGAATGGAAGTGTGATGACCAGTATATCAAGAATTCATATTCAGGTTGTCATCTGCAAAATTCCTCACATGAGAACCTCTGCAAGATAATTATCACAAAGGCAAAGACATGTTATGAACCGGAGAGAAATATTATAAAAGCTCGACATTAAGAAGAATGATACTTAAGGTGTCATTTTAATTTTTCTATACCATTTTATTTAGACATCATTATTACAGTATTCAGGCTTACACACTTGTTGGTAGTGTTTTTCTGTTTCAAAAGCAGATAATACAAAACAAAAGAGAAAACTAAGATGAGTATCCAGTGAGATTATGAAATATGCTGTGTATGGGACTTTGTGTTTATTTGTCTGAAATATGGCATTGAAGTGATATTATAATCTGTGATTCCATTCCTAACTATAGAATAAAATCTGGCCTGCCATTGAAGGGTCATACCATTTATCTGAGCTTAAAAATGAATTTCTCTGGATTTATGCAATAATATTGTTGTGTAAAAGGGCAGTGATGGGATCACATTGGCCAGAAACCGCAGTTAGTTAGTACAGTAGAAATAGGAATAGCAGTGAAAGAAATAACATTACATGTGTAGGATCAATCTGTTTTCTTACCCTTGAAATGTTAACTTAAAAAAAAAAGTCTTTGGAGAGCTCTGAAAAACCCAAGAACATTTTAGCTTATACTTGAGGGTAAAGTAACAGTCTAGTCTCATGGCATGATTACAAACTCTCAGTCTACCTGTGTAGTATTTACATTTACATTCACGGAAAACATGTATATGATATTGCTAAAAGCTACATGGAAAAAATCATCTAAATATTAATTATTATATAGTCATTCTCAGTTTGGAAGAGGGATGGCCCTTTAAGATTTCTAGTTAGGGTCTTTAGTTTATAATGTAGTGTGTTATCTTTGCCATCTGCTTGTCTTCCTCTGCAGCAAATGAATCTACTCTTAAGCAACACAGTAGAATACTAATTATCTGTGTCCTTGTCTGCTTAACCAAGGTCTTATCAAATGGCCTGCTGAAAGAGGTATATTTATCTACTAGAGTTGGAAGAATATGCACTCAGTGTACTGTACAGATCCAGATTGAATTGATTGAGCTTTCTTTTAGGTTTAGCTTATAAAAAGCTTAGAAGAAGGCTTAAAACTCATTTTTAACTACAACATTGACTATTTTGTGCCACATATTTGTATTTTCTCTTTGAACCTTGACTTTTTTTTGCTTTTGCTTTAGTTTTTCTTTCCCAGTTTTTAAAATGTTACTTTTCTAAGTACCTCGAATTCCTTATTATACTCTCCTCTATTATAATATGGTAAAATCATTATAGCAAATACAATGATTTTTCTCCTTTTACTGTAAACCGATTCAAATGCTGCATATGGTTTTCTTGTTGAGGATCTATGGCAAAGTTCTTAGAGATCTTTTTTTGTAGTAAAGTCTTAGATTTAAATGTTTTGAAATGAATTGAGGACAAGCCTATCCATGTCACAGTTTGAAGTTTTTCATACCTTTTTCCATGTTATATATATGTATATGTATATGATATTTATTTTAAATGTATAATCATACATATTTTTTTTACTTAGTATGTCGTAATAACCTTTTATATCATTAGTGTTAACATACAGATATAGCTCATTTGTATTAATAGTTATATTTTATTTAAATATATATATATATATATATATATATATACCATAATTTAGTGAACCATTCCTTTACAGACATTTCGATTGCTTAGCTTTTTTGCTCCAGTAAAGAGTATTACAATATTCATGCAGGTGAGTATTTTTTCTGAGGGAAGAAGCCTGTGTATAAATAGTTTTAGCCAGAGGGGCGGCTTTTCGCAGACATGACTGGCTGCTTACCAAAAATTTATTTTTTCCTTTTCATAGTGGAGAAAGTTCAAGGAGACTACTGGCAAATGGAGACTCTGTGTCTCCACTCCCCTTGCATTGAGATGTGGCTAGTTAACAAGTTCTTGCCAATGAAGTGTTACCAAAAGTGATAATGTATGATTACCAAGTCTGAATTATAAAAATCTGCCACGCTTTTCTGTGTTTTGCTCTCTATCAGCTGGATGTTGGTTTCTCAGGGTCAACCTTGGAAGCCTCTTATAGGGGATCTTAGAGCTTCTGTCAGCTTAGGTCCCAGCATGATTGCGTGACTTGAACTTAAAATTCAGATATTCAAAAGCTGTGGCCTTCTCTTTGAGAGACTGTAGGTTTGTTACCGGAAGTGTTCTTTGTGGGGTGCCTGGCTGCTCAGTCAGTAGAGCATGTGAATCTTGATCTTGGGGTTGTAAGTTTGAGCCCCACGTTGGGGGTAGAGATTACTTTAAAAAACAAAAAGTGTTCTTACTGATAATCTTGAAATTATACTGCTTATCTTTCCCTACTCCCTAAATGAGGACAACTTATATTGAAATGTAATAGTTTCTTAAGGTGGAAGTTGAAATCATTGAATTATTTTTGTAAAATATTTTGTAAATATTTAAAGCTATATATTCCTCTCTAAACACTGTTATATTTCTCTCTAAACACTGTTTTAGCTGCATTCTACAGCTTTTGATAATGTATTTTCTTCATAATGTGTATCTTCATGATGAATTTGCCACTTATTATTATAAAATGCTCCTTTTGATATTTGTAATACTTTTAATATTTGTAATTCTACTTTTGTCTGATATAAATAGTCATAACAGCTTTATTATAAAGTTTGCATGATACATATTTTTTCATTCTTTCAGTACAACCTATCTGTGATTCTCCTATATGTAAAGTGTGTCTCTTGTAGATATCGTGTGATTGGGACTTTTTATCCAGTCTGATTGGTCTTTGTCTTTCAAGAGGAATGTTTAGTCCATTTGCTTGGTTTTATTTTAGTTTTCTTAAGTCCGAAAAGTTTTTATTTTGCTTTTATTTGAAAGATATTTTTGCTGGATTAAAAAATGCTGCATTTTTCTTTTTTCCCTCATTTTTATTGAGATACAGTTGACATAACATTGTGTAAGTTTAAAGTGTATAACTTTGATTTGCTATATTTGTATGTTACAAAGTGATTACCACTATAGCATTAGCTAATAACATCCCATCTCCTTATATTACCACCAATTTTTTTTGTGTGGTGAGAACATTTAAGATTATAGAATACAGTATTATTAGCTATAATCCTCATACTTTACATTATCCCCAGAACTTTTTAATCTTATAATTCGAAGTTTATGTCCTTTGACTGATTCCTTCCCATTTCCTCTATCTCCCAGTCCCTGGTAACTACCACTCTATGTCTGTTTCTCTGGGTTTGACTTTTTTTTAGATTCCCTGTAAGTGAAATCATGCAATATATTTTTTTCTCTGTCTGACTTATTTCACTTAGCATTACGACTTGAAGGTTCATCCAGTTGTTAAAAGTGACAGGATTTCCTTCTTTCTGTTGGCTGAAAAGTATTCCATTGTATAGGTACTACATTTTCCTTATTCATTCATCCATTGATTGGCACTTAGGTTGTTTCCGTATTTTGGCCATTGTGAAAAATGATGCAGTGAACTTGAGAGTGTAGAATCTCTACAAGATCCCACCATTCTGGTGTTTATGCTTTTGATGTCACATTTACATTTTTTTATATTGTGTATTCATTAAACTTAAAGCGATAGCTATTTTTATATTTAATATTTTAATATTTTTGTCCTTTATACTAAAATAATTAACACACTACCATATTATAATATTAGGGATTCTGAGTCTGACTATGTGCTTACCTTTACAGTGTGTCATTCATATATTGTCATGGGTTTTTTGTAAAGATTTTATTTATTGGCGAGAGAGGGAGAACAGGTACAGGCTGGGCGAGGAGGAGAGGGAGAGGCAGGTTCCTCACTGAGCAGTGAGCCTGACACAGGGCTCAATCTTGGGACTCCAGGCTCATGACCTGAGCCGAAGGCAGATTGTTAACCAACTGAGCCACCCAGGTGTTCTGTATTTTGTTATGTTTTCGCGTTACGAATAGTGTCCTTTTGTTTCAGCTTAAATCTCTTCTTAGCATTTCTTGTAATGCAGGTTTAGTGGTGATGAATTCCCTCAATTTTTGTTTAGCGAAGGTCTTTATTTCACTTTCAGTTTAAGGACCACATTACTAGGTAAAGTATTCTTGATTGATAGTTTCTTTTAGCACTTTGAATTTATCTTTCCATTTTCTCCTGGCCTGCAAGATATCTGTATCTTGTTTTGGTATCAGGGTAATGCTTGCCTCATAGAGTGAGTTTGGTAAAGTTCCCTCCTCTTCTATTAGAAAGGACTTGTATTAATTCTAATTTGAATGTTTGGTAGACTTCATCAGTGAAGTTGACTTGTGTACTGTTGTTTGTTAGGAGGCTTTTCATAACTTACTTAGTCTCCTTACTAGTAAGTGTTCAGGTTTTCTATTAGATAGTGGTTTGGTCTTGGGAGGTTTTATTTTCTAAGAATTTATCCATTTCTTCTAAGTTGTCCATTTTCTTAGTATATGATTATTCATAGTATTATCTTATGATCCTTTCTATTTCTGTGGTATCAGTCATAACATCTTTTATGTCTGATTTTGAGTTGTCTTTCTTCTAGACGAGTTCTAAGGTTTGTCAGTTTTGTTTATCTTTTCAAAGAAGCAGCTCTTAGTTTCATTGATCTTTTCTCTTTAGTTTCTATTTCACTTATTTTTACTCTCATCTTTATTATTTCCTTCTACTTTGGGCTTTATTTGTTCTTTTTTTTTCCCCCTAGTTCCTTTAGGTATATAGTTAGGTTATTTATTTGAGGTTGAGGGTTTTATTGTTTCTTGATGTAAGCATTCGTCACTGTGAGCTTCCCTCTTAGAATTGCTTTTGCTCCATCCCATAAATTTTGGTATGTTAAATTTCCATTTTCCTGTGTTTTAAGGGAAGAAGAAAAGAATAGAGAAGAACTACAAAGATAGCCAGGAAATAATTAACAAAATGGCATTAAGTACATACTTATCATTAATTACTTTAAATGTAAATGGACTAAATTTGCAAATCAGAAGACATGAAGTGGCTGAATGGATAACAAAAAGAAGATCCATCTACTTGGTGAGAGACTCACCTTAGATATCAGGGCTCTCATGGCCTTAAATCAAAGAGATGGAGAAAGGTATCCCATGCAAATGGAAACTATAAGAAAGCTGGATTAGCTATATTTAGACCAGCCAAAATAGATTTTAAAAACAAGGATTGTAATACGAGACAACAAATCGTGTTACATAATGATAAAGGGGTCAACCCAATAAGATGATATAGCATTTGTAAATATTTATGCACCCAACATAGGAGCACCTAAATATATAAAGAAAATATTAAGAGACCTAAAGGGAGAAATGTACGGCAATTCAATAATAGTGGGGGACTTTCATACCCCACTTACATCAATTCATAGGTCATTTATAGAGAGTCAGTAAGGAAACCTTAAATGACAAGTTAGACCAAATAAATAGTCCTAACAGATACTTACAGGACATTCCATCCAAAAGAACAGAATACACATTCTTCTCAAGTTCACGTGGAACTATTTTCCAAGATAGATCATATGTTAGGCCAGAAAACAAGTCTTAATGATGATTAAAATCATATCAAGCATATTTATTTTATGTCCACAATAGCATGAAACTAGAAATTAATTACATGAAGAAAACTGGAAAATCCATAAATATGTAGAGATAAAACATGCTATTGAACGGTGTGTCAAAAGAAATCAAAAGAGAATTTGATCCATTATTTTTTAAAATAAGCTTTCTACATTTTCTTCTCATTTCCCTTTGGGACTCCAGTGATGTATATGTTATTTCTTTTATCAGTATGCCATAAAGCCCTTAAGCTATCTTCATTCCTTCTCACTCTTCTCTTTGCTGCTGTATTTAGATAATTTTATTTGATCTGTGTTCTAGCTTACTGATTCTCCCTTCAGCTTATTCAAGTTCATTGTTGAAACTCTTATTTAATTCTTTTACTATAGTCATTGTATTCTTTAGCTCCATTGTTCTTTCTTACGTTTTCTTTCTTTGTTAAACTTCTCATTTTGTTATTATATATTTTTTCTGATATCTTTGTTTATCTCTGTTCTCTTGTAGCTCTCTGACTAGGTGTATAATTTTTTTTTTTTAATATGAAACGCTTAATGAGTTTGCATATCGTCCTTGCATAGGGGCCATGCTAATTCCTGTATCATTTCAATTTAGTATATGTGCTGCAGAAGCAAGTACAAAAAACTATTTTGAATTCTTTGTCCAACAGTTTCTGAATCTGGATTTCTTTGGGCCACTTACTGGAGGTATACTGCATTCCTTTTGTGGAGACATATTTCCTTTATTCTTTATAATCCTGAAGCTGTGTTTTCATGTCTGTGCATGAAGAAGCAGTTACCCCTTCCATAAGGGGAGCCTTTTACCTGTGTGTGAGGGCACACTTAATCATGCAGTGACCCTTGGTCTAGTGGTGTAGGATGAGAAATGTGGCATGTGGTGGCACTGGGTCCAGGAAGACATGATGTCTTTTTGGTTTAGGCCACTATGTTCCACTGCATTGACAACCAGATGGTTTTTAGTGAGCACTGTGGAAGATCTGTACTGGCTGCAAGGGCTGTTTGGGTCCTAAGCAACACCTCCAGGTTTGGTATCTAGGGACTAAGGCAGACAGGCATCGTGGCCAGAGCCAGTGGTGTGCACAAACTTAGCTGTGGTGGGTAGCTGCAGTTGTCTATGCAGTGGAAGAGACCTGCCTCAGACATAGTTATAGTAATAAGTATCAGTGCAAGTAGCAAGGGCTAGAGCCAAATATGGGCTCACTGGTAGCTATAGAGGCCCTGGCTGGCAGTATGGTCTCCTGTGGTTGCATACTCCCTCCAGGTGTTCATACTGCGGTGGAGGCCATGGATGGGGCTTGGGCTGGGGGAGGGGGGTTGTGGGCACATGGTACCAGACAGTGACAGAAGGCAGGGCCTGATCTGAGCCTACCAGCAGCTACAGGGTTTCTTGTCTTTTGGTCCACTCACCAGTGGCTGCATATTTGTCTAGCCTTGTGCATTCATGCTGCCAGTGATCAGTGTTAGGCCAACAGTGCATAGCTAGAGAGGCTACCTCTGAGTGTGGGAACAGCATTCAGTGATGGGCAAGTGGCACTAGGCTGGTGTCTTATACTTACCTAGCTGTAGAAGCTCAAGTTGGCAGCTTATGTGGCTCCTTGGCTCCCATGGGACTGCAGAGAGACTCAGGAGACTAGCGTCTTAGACTTCTGCAGCTATAGAGATCCTGCATGGATGTGGGGTAGATGTGGTGGTGGTGGGGTAAGGTTTCAGGGAGAGACTCAGGTAGCTGGTTTCAGCTAACAGAAATATCTGTGGGGAGAAAGCTGGCAAGATCTACAGGAGACCATACTGGCTGTGCTAACCTTTGGCTTTGTCGGTGGTAAAATATGCCAAGTTTGTCTGCAGAGTAGATCTCTGTGAACCATGATTGCTCCTGGTGCTTGTCTGCTATTAATAGCTTTTGCTTTTATTCCTTCTGAGCTAGCTCAGTACATCTATGGATTGCTGATCTAGGGTGAAACCAAAGCTAGACTTCTGCACAGTGCCCTGCAAGGCTGGGGGAGCTGGTTGCTCACCACACTCTTCCTTTCCTAGCAAGAGGAACTCTTTTTAGCTGGGAAGTTCCTTCTGAGCATTGTGAAGCGGTGTTAGTTTGGGAGACAGGATTATGCATGTAAAATGAAGTTGCCTTCCTTCTTGTGTGATGATTCTCACTTTTCTTGTTGTTTAAATGTCCTAAGTGGACTCTAGAGGTCTCCTGGAGTTATTTGTAGATTGCTGTCCAGTTGTTGATCTTTGTGGGAGCACAGGGAAGCTGGGTTTTTTCACCAACAGATGGGCAGTTTTTTTTCTTCAGTACTTAAATATGTCTTTCCATTATCCCTTGGCTTTCATTCTTTTTGATGAGATGTGTGCCATATTTCTATCCTTTGGTCCCCTGTGTGTACCGTATGGCTACTTAAAAATATTTTCTCTAGTGAAGATACCCCACAATTTAATTTTGATGTGTCTTCTGTAGTTTTCTGTTTTATCCTGTCCCCTAGGCCAAGCCAAGGCCTTATATATTATGAAATACTGTATAATCCACTAACCTATGCCCATACTTGGTAGTGCCTCTAACAACCACCAATGTCTGTCAATTCAAGAAGGATTTATCTCTCTGGAGTTTAGTTCTTAAGATTCTTTGGCTTTTACCCCTCTCTGATAACATTTAAAATGTTTCCCTTCAGAAGAAAAACCAATTATACCAGAATCATTTATTAAATTAACCACTCCTTTTCCTCAAAAATTGAAGTATCTATTTTGTCATAGCTTAAGTTCTGTATATACCTGGATTTATTTCTGCACTCTATTTTCTTATATTTTCTAGTCCTGTATTATATTCTATGTTGTTTTTAATACCTTTGTGTTAAATTTTAATATTTATAATGCTCAAGTCCCTGTTTACTAGTTTTATTCAGAATGTTTTTGGACTCCTCACATATAACAGGTAGGATTATACATTCATACCATCACTTTGGTAATTAAAATTTATTCACCATCTTCAGAGTGTTTTGACAATTATGGGCCCCATGTAGAAGTGGAGAAATGGCTTCCTCTTTAGCTTTGTGCCATACTTCCTTACCTTGGTCAGAAAGCATTTCTGCTTGGGCCATGAGTCTTAAAATCACTTGACCTGCTTTATCCATTCCTTGTCCTCACCACCATTATTAGCCAACATGTCCTTGACACATTATTCAGCAGAGCTGAGCCTTGAACAGATATCATGGTATCCTTTCTTTTTCTTTGTATCCTTTTATACGACTGTAATATTCTTTCTAATTTTCTATTTACTTTTATTTATTTATTTATTCATTCATTTATTTATTTTTTAAATAAAGATTTTATTTATTTATTTGACAGAGAGAGAGATCACAAGTAGGCAGAGAGGCAGGCAGAGAGAGGGGGAAGCAGGCTCCCTGCTGAGCAGAGAGCCTGATGCGGGGCTCGATCCCAGGACCCTGGCTTGATCCCAGGACCCTGGAATCATGACCTGAGCCGAAGGCAGAGGCTTAACCCATTGAGCCACCCAGGCGCCCCTCTATTTACTTTTAAAGTAAAACCTTCCAGACACTAATGTGATGAGACAGAAACAGCAATTAAAAAAAAGTCCTCTCTTTCACTTGGAAAAAGGGAATGTGGTTGCTCCTCAGTAGAAGAGGTCATTAAAGAAGGCATATGCTCAAACAGAATGGTTAAATTAATAGTATTGATGATACATAGTAATGGTGAGCATGTGGAACACCCAGTCTCGTACATTGGTAGATTTCATATATTGGTGATGGAAGTATAATTTAGTATACATGTTTTTGAAAATCGTATGGCATTGTCTACTAGCCATCTATACACATGTATTCTATGTGTTAATAAGTTTGCTGCTTGGTATACACACACACACACACACACACACACACACACAACAGAAAAAAGTTTATGTCCATCAAAATATGTACAGTCATGTTTATGGCAATTTCATTCATGATAGCCTTAAAATGGAAACAATAGTCATGTCCTTAAATACTAAAATGGATAGTAAATTACGGTATGTTAATACAATCACATGCTACCCAGCAATGCAAAAAAATATTAATATACATAGCAGCTGATAGATTAAAAGAAGTCAAACATAAAAGATGATAACTATTTATATGAATTTCAAAAACATGTCCATTGTTAAGGTATAATAGTTAAACCCTTTGAGCTGGGAATGGCTTTTGACTGGAAGGGAGCATCAGGGAGCTGTTTCAGTTTTGGAAATGTCTTATATTTTCATGTTGGTTAGGATTACACAGGTGCATGTATTTGTAAAATTTCATCAAGGTGTAACTTAAGTTTCATACATCTTACTGTATATAATTGTATTTCCATATAAAAGTAAAAGTTTAAAAGTATTTAAAAATTATTGTCATACATTTTCTCTGATACCCTATGCCCACCCAAGGAAACCTCAAGCAGTATTGCCTACAAGTATGCTATATGGAATCACATTAAATTTACTTAACAGTTTAGAAAGACTGTTGATAGACCCATAAGGCTTTTTTTTTTTTGACTCTGTATATGAAACTTATTAGGTGGTTTTCTCTGAGTTTCTATAATTTTCTGCAATAACATTTATATCTTTCTTGAATTTATTCCTAGATAACTGTAGTTGTGAACAGGCTGCTCATCCATTTATGTTTCTTATATATTGCCAATATCTAAAAGTTATTTTGTACATTTATCTTTTGTCCCCTGTCTTGTCAAATTTTTTCCATTGTAAGTCTTTTGAGTCGTTTCAGTAGAGACTGTTAGGTATTTTTTTCAACTGTTGGAAAGGGAGAATTTTCTTTATTCCTGTTTTACTCATTTTTGCTTTAACTAAAAACTTAAAACATCCTTGCCTTGTTCCTTTTTGAGCTGAAATGTCTTGAGCATTTCAACAAATATATCTTAATCTTTGTCTTTACCTTGTTTGTATATTAATTTCATCTAACTAGTTTTTCTAGGAGTTGTTTACTAAGCTTGGCTGCACAATTAATATGATCATTTAATTTCTCTCCTTTACTTCATAAATTGAATTATTTGATTTCCTAATATTGACTCATTTTTGCATTCCAGACAAAAATACAGTTGGTTATATATGATTTGTATTCTTTTTATGCAGTACTAATGGAATAGGTTTTTTTGATACTTAGAAACTTCCTATGTGTAAGTGTAATTAGTTCAGCTTTTGTGTTATTTTCACAGTGTGGTTCGAATATTGGTATCTATAGTTGCTTAGTACTTATTAGACTTGTCATATTTATATTGTGGTCTAAACAAATCTTTGAAACCTGGTAACTCATTTTTTAATTACCTTTAAAAATAAAGGAATCTTTAGTTTTATTTGGCTACAAAGAAATGATTAGACACACACAGATAAAAATCACAAACTTTAAAAAAATTTATTTGCTGTAATATCAATTATTTTGAAGTTTTCATTTTTATATTTTTTTTTCTACAGTCCGTGGTGGATGACTGGATTGAATCATATAAACAAGACAGGGACATCGCACTTCTGGATTTAATCAACTTTTTTATCCAGTGTTCAGGATGTCGAGGTACATAATGTTGGGATAAATAATTACATTGAGTCTTTCAGTCCAACAGTGTCAAATTTACTTCATCTTTCTTTAGTTATATATAATCCGTTCTAGAACTATGACCTAATCTTTTTCCGATAAGAAAAATTATTTAAGGATATTTCATCTTGTTTTTGTTCAGTTTTGCTATGAAATAACAGTTCTAAAGATTTATGAAATTTTGAAGAAAATTTAAAATTTGTTTGAATTTGTGAATTGACTTTTTAGATCATAAGCTTTTATAATTAATATTTACTGATGTTATTTGTACTTATGCTCCATATTAGGAGTTTTGCTACTTGCTAGCATTCATTACTTTATATCCTTGTCAATATTTTGGTCTTCATTGTATAGATGAAATACTTCAAGGTTTACTAATTTGCTTTAGGTAGCATAAGTACCAGAATGAGGTTTCTTAAATTTACCATCCATTGGAAATCTGTAGACAGTTTTTTAAAATAAAATGTAATTTTATTTTTATCATATTAACAGATAATTGATAGATATTTTTCTTGTCAGGAATAGGTAAATCTTAACAGATTAGAATGTGTTACATGGGGGAAATCAGTTGGTAAATCAGCATTCTTTGCTTCTCAGTGCAGAAATTACAGTGATCTTTTATTAAGATCACTAATACAGTTGATTTCTTGAAGACTTTTTTATTTCTGTTTGCCACCCCAACAGTATTGACACAAGTAGTTTATCAAATATTTACAGAACATCTATCTTTTACTAAGCACTCTTCCGGAGTATACTCAAGACAGTTTCTGCAGTATTAGAGTATGTGTAATTTTCAAAGGAGGCTTTATTACAAGGAGCAGAGAGGGAAATATACCAATAGTTGAGTTAAGTGCTCATCAGTGCCATCTTAAGAATAATAACACTGGTTACAATTTAATGACAGTATGTGTTAGGCTTTGTGTTTTACATGCATTTGCTCATTTAATGTATTAGTTAATAATCAGATCAGGCAGTTATGATTTTTATAGATCAAGAAACTGGGATTAAAGGGCTGATGTAAGTTTTTGGACATCATTACAATTAAAGTGCCAGACTCGATTCAGAGTCCGGCTTGTCTCAATCTTGTGTCTCTGTCCCTAAGGACAGGACGCTATGGTAATAACAAAGAGGGACTTCTGATTTAGCCCAGGCTTTGTATCTCTATGTATATGTAAATGTTGGAATATTTGTAAGAAAGGGCATGTCAGAGGAAGAAACTCCGTGGTGAGACTGAGGCTGAGAAAAAGAAAGTTAAAGGGGACGAGAAAGGTCCAAGTTAACAGATAATGTATAAATGCCTCAAGACAAGAAAACAGGGTACACTTTTAGACCTAAATAGAGGTTGAACCTGAGTCTGAGAGCGTTGAGATTGGTGAAGAGTGGCAGGAGATTATGCTATTTGGAGGAAGGTGACTTTGTTAATTTTGTAGCCTTAAAATGGGTATAAGGCAATAACTGAGTGATGTACTTTAAGTGTATTATCTAATTTATGTTAAGTGTTCTGTTTGATTCGGTTTTGATTTTACAACAATTGGCAGTCTTTAAATTTTTTCCTTTTTTAATTCATTCCCAGTATTCAAAAGACCAAAAAGATTTAGGATATATAAAACAAGAAGTCTTACTACCTCCTGCCTTCCCATCTATCTCCACAGAGTTAACTGCGTTTAACTACTTCGTTGCATATTCAGTTATCTGTCTGTTGGCATTATTTATCTAATTTCTGTATGTATAAGTAGGAATATATATTCTTTCTTTCCCCACCCCTCTTACATAAAAATTACTCATGTTTTGGGAGCTTTTTTAATACAGCATTATAGCATTCCTTTGTGTGTGTATACAATAATTTAACTAGTCTTCTATTAAAAGACCATTGCATTATTTGTAGTCTTTTGCTATTACAAACAGTACTGTAACGAGTTAATTTGTGTATACCTTATTTGCTCTTTGTGGAAGAATGTCTGTAGAAAAATGTATTTGTAAAATTATATCAGATATTGCCTAACTTCTATAGGAATTGTACTCATTTTTACTCCCATTAGTAATACCTGAGGATGTTTCTTCTTAGTCTTTTCAGCAGTGTTTTTATCAAATTTTGGGGTCAGCCTTATGAAAGATGTAAAAATGATGTGCCAGTGTGATTTTTTTTTTTAATTGAGGTGAAATTACTTAACATACAATTAGCCTATTTATTTATTTATTTATTATAATTAACCATTTTAAATTGTACAGTTCAGCAACTTTTAGTATGTTCACAATGTTGAATGTTAAGCAACCACTTCTCTCTCGTATCAAAACGTTTCATCACTCCAGGAGAGTACCTCATATTTTTAAGTTAATCATTCCCATTCTCCTCTCCTCCTTCAGTCCTTGGCAAATTCTAATCTGCTTTCTGTTCCTATAGATTTGCCTGTTTTGGCCATCTTATATAAAAGTAGTTCTACAACATCTGACCTTTCATGTCTGATTTCTTTTACTTAACCATAACGTCTTCAAGGTTGATCGAGGTAGTGCCATGTATCTATAATTCATTCCTTTTAATGGCTGAATAACGTTGTGGTATAGATCACAACTTTTAAATTTATTCATCTGTTGATGGACATTTGGATTATTTCCACTTTTTGGTTATTGTGAATATTGCTACTATAAACATTTATGAACAAATTCTGTTTGAGTACTTGTTTCTTGATTTTGGGGGTTAAATATATAGGAGTGAAATTGCTGGATCCTATGGTAATTCTATTTTCCTTTTAAGGGAACCATCAAATTGTTTTCCACAGCAGCTGTAACATTTTATATTCCTGTAAAAAATGTTACAAGGATTCTTATTTCTTCACCTCCTCTCCATATTGTTTTCCACAGTGGCTGCACCAGTATATATGCCCACCAACCACATACTAGGGTTCCCTTTTCTCCACATCCTTTCCAAGACTTGCTATTTTCCAATTTTTTTATTTTAATTGTCCTAGTGGGTATGGAGTGGTATCTCGTTGTGGCTTTCATTTGTGTTTCCTTAATTATCAGTGATCTTGAACGTATTTTCATGTGTCTGTTGGCAATTTGTGTATCTTCTTTAAAGAAATGCGTATTCAAGTCCTCTGTTCATTTCTAAATTTGATAGTTTTCCTTTTGTTGTGCATTGTTAAGAGTTCTGTATGTATTCTGAATACTAAGCCCTTATCAGATATATAACTTGGAACTACTTTCTTCCCATTTTGTAGCTTGTCTTTTCACTTTATTGAAGATGTCCTTTTGTGCTCAAAAGTTTTAAATTTTAATTTAGTCCATTTCATCAATTTTTTTATTTTTTGCTCATGCTTTTAGTGTCAAATCTAAGAGTCAGTTGCTAAATAAAAGGGCATGAAGATTTATCTGTATATTTTTTTTTCAAATAGAGACAGTCCCCAACTTACTATGGTTAAACTTGTGATTTTTTTTTTAAATCTTTTTTTAAGGATTTATTTATTTATTTTAGAGAGAGTTGGGGGAGAGGGGCAGAGAGGGATAGACACTCTTTTTTTTTTTTTTTTTTAGGAATAGACAGTCTTATGCAGACGCGACACTGAGTATGGAGCCCAATGTGGAGCTTGATCTCATGACACAGGTCAACAGGTCACCACCCAAACCAAAACCCAAGAGTCCCATGCTTAACTGACTGTGCCACTCAGGCACCCCTCAACTTGTGATTTTTTAACTCTATGATGTTGCAAAAATAATACGCATTTAATAGAAATGGTACTTTGAAATTTGAATTTTGACCTTTTCTCAGGCTTAGAGGTATGTGATAGGATGCTGTCTCCTTAGATACTGGGCAGAAGCAGTGAGCCACCCCTCCTAGTGAGTCACGCAGTATTGGTGGTAAACAACCAATACACTCACGACCGTTCTTTACCTCTGCAATCATTCTGCTTTTCACTTTCAGTACAGCATTCAGTAAATTACATGAGGTATTCAACACTGTATTATAAAATAGGCTTTGTATTAGAAAGTTTTACCCAACTGTAAGCTAATGAAGTGTTCTGAGCACACTTAAGGGACGTTAGACTGAGCTATGATATTCAGTGGGTTGGATGTATTAAGTGAATTTTTGATTTAATATTTTCAGCTTATGTACTTTGGGCTTATCAGGTTGTAACCCCATCATAAGTGAAGGAAAATCGGTAGTTTTATAGTTAAAGCTTTATAATTAGGTTGTTGATTGTGGTTAATTTTTGTATATGGATGATTTTAATTTGTATTTCTCTTATGAGTGAGGCTTGAGAGCTATTTCTGTTACTTTTTCTTTGAATTCTCTGTTCCTATCCCTTGCCAATTTTCCTTTCTAGTATCTTTTTAGTTTCTGAAGAGGCATTTGAAAAAATGGATTTTAGAACATTTGATAAAAGTCATAGAATGATCTTAATGTGATTAACGAAGAAAGCACACTGTCTTTCACATCAGTGGAATATAATAAAAATCCAGAAATATACCCAAATACTAATGAAAATTTAGTAAGTATATTGTAAAACATATGAAAGAAGAGAAAGGCAAATTGCATCTAAACTGAGATTCACCCATCAGATTGATAAATTTAAAAATTAACAACAATACTCTGTTGGTTAAACTATTAGAAAATAGACATTATTACATTGTTCCCTGGAATAAAAATTGATACATCTCTGATGGAAAGAGATTTGGCAATATCTACCAAAACTACATTTGCTTTTATCCAGCCAGCCTTCCTACTTCTGTAAATTTGCCATCAAGATACACCTCCAGATTTAAGAAAATAAAGGCACAGGGTTACTTAATATCATTTTATTTGTTATTACAAAATGTTGGAAACAACCTAAATTCATACATATGAGAGTGATTAAATAAATTGTCATGGAGTTATACAATGGAATTTCGTAAAATTCCACTGTAAAAAGGAATGAGGAAGATCCCCATGGACTGATGCAGGGAGATTTTCAGGATACATTTTTAAGGGCGAAATGCAAAGTACAAGAATGTCTACAGCATGCAACTTTCTTGGGAAGAAAGGGGAAAATGGAATATACATAGGTACCTTCTCTACAGCAAATGGAAATAGGAAAGACCAAACAGAATATTGACTGGCTACCTGCAGGGTGTTGTGTGTGTACTTAAATGAGGTGGAAAGTCTAGAGGGAATTGGGGTGAAAGGATGATACTTAATTTGAATATATGTTCTTTTAAATTGAGGTATAGTTGACATACAGTATTAGTTTCAGGTGTACAACATAATGGTTTCACATTTATATACACTATGAAATGTTCCTCATGATAAACGTAGTTATATCTCTCACCTATACAAAGTTATTACAGTATATTAACTACATTTTCTATGCTGTATTTTTCATTCCTGTGACTTATTTATTTTATAACTAGAAGTTTATACCTCTTAATCCCCTTCTCCTATTTCACCTAATTCTTCCCTCCACCCCTTTGGCAACCATCAGTTCTCCATATTTACAGGTCTGTTTCTGTTTTCTTTGTTAATTGTTTTGTTTCTTAGGTTCCACCTATAAGTGAAAACATAGGATATTTCTTTGTCTGACTTGTTTCACATAGCATTATACCCTCTAGGTCCAACCATGTCATATGGATGTCCATCAGTTTGCCATGCCGATGGCAAGATTTCATTCTTTTTTATGGCTGAGTAATATTCCATTGAGCATGTGCGTGTGCACACCTCTGTGTGTGTACATATATACCATGCACACACACACACACATACATACACATACATTCTTTATCCATTCATCTATTAATGGACATTTAGGTTGTTCCTATATCTTGGCTATTGTAAATAATGCTGCAGTAAACATAGGTGTGCATATCTTTTCAAATTAGTGTTTTCATTTTCTTCAGGTAAATACCCAGAAGTGGAATTACTGGATCATAAGGTATTTCTATTATTAATCTTTTGAGGAACCTTCATGCTGTTTTCCTTAGTGGTTCACCAGTTTATATTCTCACAGTGCATAAGGCTTCCCTTTTCTCCACACTCTTGCCAATACTTGTTATTGGTTATCTTTTTGATATTGGCCATTCTGGCTGGTGTGAAATGATACCTCATTGTGGTTCTGATTAGCATTTCCCTAGTGATTAGTGTTGTTGAGCATCTTTATATATTTCCTGTGTATTCATAGGAAAAATGTCTATTCACATTCTCTGCCCATTTTTAAATCAGATTATTTGTTGTTTGGGGATTGTATTTTATGAGTTCTTTATGTATTTTGGACATTAATTCCTCATCAGATATATGATTGCAAATATTTTCTCCTATTTGTTACATTGCCTTTTTGTTTTATTGATGGTTTGCTTCATTGTGCAAAAGCTTTTTAGTTTGATGTAGTCCCAGTTGTTTATTTTGCTTTTGTTGCCCTTACCCAAAGAGATAGAACCTGAAAAATACTGCTAAGATGTGTTCAGAGGTTTACTGCTTATGTTTTCTTTTAGGAGTTTTATGTTTTCAGGTCTTAGATTTAGGTCTTCAATCCATTTTGACTTTATTTTTTATATGGTGAGAGAAGGTAGTCCAGCTTTCTCTCTCTCTCAAATAAGTAAATATTTAAAAAATCTTTAAAAAGAGAAAGTGGCCCAGTTTTATTCTTTTGCATGTAGCTGCCCAGTTTTGTCAACTTCATTTATTGAAGACTATCTTTTCACCATTGTATATTCTTACTTCCTTTGTCATAGATTGATTGACCATATATGCATCAGTTTATTTCTGAACTCTTTGTTCTGTTCTATCGATCTATGTATCTATTTTTGTGCCAGTACTATACTGTTTTGATTACTGTGGCTTTATATTATAGTTTGAAATCAGGAATTCTGATACATTTGGCTTTGTTCTTCTTTCTCAAGTTTGCTTTGGCTATTTGGGGTCATTTATGGTTCCATATGAATTTTAGGGTTATTGTAGTTCTGTAAAAAAAAAGTGCTGTGTTTGTATTTTGTTAGGGATTGTATTGAATCTGTGGATTGCTTTGGGTTGTATGGACATTTTAACAATATTAAATCTTTGTATCTTTTTATTTGTTTGTGTTGTCTTCAGTTTCTTTCATCAGTGTTTCAATAGTTTTCAGAGGATAGGTCTTTCACCCCCCCTCCCTTGGTTAGATTTATTCCTAAGTATTTTATCCTTTTTGCTGCAGTTATAAATTTCTCTTTCTGCTAGTTACTTATTAGTGTATAAAAACATAACTGATTCTTTATATTAATTTTGTATCCTGCAACATTACTGATTTTCATTATTCTAATAGTTTCTTGATGGAGTCTTTAGATTTTCTATATATAGTGTCATGTCATCTGCAAATAATGACAGCTTAACTCCATCCTTAACAATTTGGATGCCTTTTTTTTGTTGTTGTCTGATTGCTGTGGCTAGGACTTCCGGTTTATGTTGAATAAAGGTGGTGAGAGTGGACATCCTTGTCTTGTTCCTGATCTTGAAGTAAAAGCTTTCAGCTGTTTACCATTGTGATGTTAACTGTTTGTCATATATGACCTTTATTATGTTGAGGAGTGTTTCTTCTGTATTCTCTTCAGAGTTTTTATCATGAGTGGAGGTTGAATTTTGCCAAATGCTCTTTCTCCATTTCTCGAGATGATCATAGGGGTTTTTATCCTTTTATTTTGTTAATGTGGCTTATCACATTGATTGATTTGCAGATATTGAACCATCGCTTGCATCCCTGGAGTAAATTCCACTTGATTATAGTGAATGATCCTTTTAATATATTATTGAATTAGGTTTGCTGATATTTTGTTCAGGGTTTTTACATATATATCCATTAGGGATATTGGCCTATAATTTTCTTTAGTGTCTTTGTCTGGTTTTGGTATATATGTAATGCTGGTATTGAAGAATGAATTTAGAAACATTTTTTTCCTCCTGAATTTTTTGGAATAATTTGGGAAGGGTGGGTATTAACTCTTTTTAAATGGTGGAATTCATTTGTGAAGCCATCTGATTCTGGCCTTTGGTTTTTGAGGAGTTTTTGATTACTGATTCAGTTTCATTACTAGTAATTACTGATTCAATTTCATTACTAGTAATCTGTCCAGATTTTCTTTTTTATTCCCAAATCATTCTTGGAAGATTGTGTGTTTCTAGGAATTTATCCATTACTTTTATAGGTAGTCCAGTTTGTTGATGTATAATGTTTTGTAGCAGTCTCATACTTTTTTATTTCTATGGTGTTAGTTGTAATTTCTTTAATTTCTGGTTTTTTAAAGTCCTTTCTCTTTCTTTTGATGAATGTGGCTAAAAGTTTGTCAATTTTCTTGATCTTTTCAAAGAACCAGATCTTAGTTTTATTGATCTTTTCTATTACTTATTTTGTCTGTAATTAAGTTTTTTCCACTCTTATTGTTCTTATTTTTTCTTTTTACTAATTCTGTGCTTAAAATTGTTCTCTTTCTGTTTCCTGTAGGTGTAATTTTAGATTATTTCAGCTTTTTTGTTGTTTGTTTCTTGAGGTAGGTTTGTGTTGCTATAAACTTCTCTATTACAACTGATTTCTCTTTTCCAAATATTTCGAACTGCTGTGTTTCCATTTGTTTCAGGTATTTTCTGATGTACTTTTTGATTTCTTTGTTTTGCCCCATTGGTTGTTTAGTAGAATGTTGTTTAGCCTGCAGGTGTTTGTGTTTTTTTTCAAGTTTTTTTCTTGTCATTAATTACAAGTTTCATAGTGTTGTGATTGGAAAAGATGCTTGATAAGATTTCAGTCTTATTAAATTTACTGAGACTTGTTTTGTGGCCTATCATGTAATCTATCCTGGAGAATCTTCTATATGCACTTGAAAACTGTGTATTTTGATGGAATTTTGATGGAATGTTCTGTATATATCTGTTAAGTCTGTATCATCTATTGTGCCATTCAGAGACAGTTTCCTTATTGAGTTTCTGGTTGAATGATTTATCCAGTGGTATAAGTGAGGTGTTAGAGTCCTCTACTATTATTGTATCAATATCAGTTTCTCCTTTTATGTCTCTAAATATTTGCTTAAAGTATCAAGGTACTCCCATGTTCAGTACATAGGTATTTAAAATTGTTACATTTTCTTGCTGGATTTATCCCTTTACCATTAGGTATTGTCTTTCTTTGTTTTAGTCTTTGTTTTGAAGTCTGTTTTGTTTGATCTAAATATTGCTACCACAGCTTTTTTTGGGGGGATCTTCTATTTGCATAGAATATCTTTTTCTCTTTATTCATTTTCAGTGTATAGGTGTTTTTAGGTCTGAAGTGAGTTTCTTGTAGTCAGAGTATAGATGGGTCTTTTTTAGTTTACATTTGCCCTGTCTTTTGATTAGATCATTTCAGTCCATTTACATTTAATGTGGTTATTGATAAGTATGTACTTAATGCTGCTTTGTTAACTGTTTTCTGGTTGTTTTTGTAGTTCTTTTTTCCAGGTTTTTCTTTCCTTTTCTTTTCTCTTTTCTATTATGTTAGTCATTATACAGTACTTCATTAGTTTTTGGGTTTTTTTTTCCTTCATTAGTTTTTGATGTAGTGTTCCATGATTATTTGCGTATAACACCCAGTGCTCGTTGCAGTATGTGTCCCCATTTTTTTTTTTTTTTTTAAGATTTTATTTATTTGACACAGAGAGAGACAGCCAGAGAGGGAACTCAAGCAGGGGGAGTGAGAGAGGGAGAAGCAGGCTTCCCGCAGAGCAGGGAGCCCAACGCGGGGCTCAATTCCAGGACCCTGGGATCATGACCTGAGCCAAAGGCAGAAGGCAGACACTTAACAACTGAGCCACCCAGGTGCCCCACGTGCTCTCCTTAATACTCGTCACCCGGCTAACCCATCCTTCCACCCCTGTCCCCTCTGAAACTCTCAGTTTGTTTTTCAGAGTCCATAGTCTCTCATGGTTTGTCTCCCCCTCTCATTACCTCCTCTTCATTTTTTCCTTCCTTCCCCTAATGTCCTCCATGCTATTCCTTATGTTCCACGTATAAGTGAAACCACATAATAATTGTTTTTTTCTGCATGACTTATTTCACTTAGCATAATCCCCTCCAGTTCCATCTATGTCAATGCAAATTGTCCTTTCCGATGGCTGAGTCATATTCCATTGTATATATGGACCACATTTTCTTTATTCATTCATTTAATGAAGGGCATCTGGGCTTTTTCCACAGTTTGGCTATTGTGGACATTACTGCTATGAACACTGGGGTGTATGTACCCCTTCTTTTCATTATATCTGTATCTTTGGGGTAGATACCCCATAGTACAGTTGCTGGATCATAGGGTAGCTCTATTTTTAACTTTTTGAGGAACCTCCCTACTGTTTTCCAGAGTGGCTATCCTAACTTGCATTCCCGCCAACAGTGTAAGGGGGTTCCCCTTTCTCCACATCTTCTCCAACATTTCTTTTTTCCTGCCTTGTTGGTTTTTGCCATTCTAACTAGTGTAAGGTGGTATCTCAGTTGGTTTTGATTTGAATTTCTCTGATGGCTAATGATGTTGAACATTTTTTTTATGTGTCTCCTAGCCATTTGTATATCTTCTTTGGAGAAGTGTCTGTTCATGTCTTCTGCCCATTTTTTGACTTGATTATTTGTTTTTTGGGTGTTGAGTTTGAGAAGTTCTTTATAGATCTTGGGTACAAGCCCTTTATATGTAATGTCATTTGCGAATATTTTCTCCCATTCCTTGGGTTGCCTCTTTGTTTTGTTGATTGTTTCCTTTGCTGTGCAGAAGCTTTTTAACTTAATGAAGTCCCAAAAGTTCATTTTCGCTTTTGTTTCCCTTGCCTTTGGAGACCTGTCTTGAAAGAAATGGCCAATGTCAAAGAGGTTACTGCCTATGTTCTCCTCTAGGATTTTGTAGTTCTGCTTTGTACCTGTCTTCTCTTACTCTCTTGCCTTTTGATTTGATGACTTTCTTTAGCATTATGCTTTTTTTCTTTCTCTTTATTTTTTATGTCTGTTGTAGGTTTGGTTTGTGGTTATCATGAGGTTCATATATAACATCCTATGTATATATCTGTTTATTTTATGTTGATGGTTGCTTAAGTTTGAACACATTCTAAAAGCATTACATTTTTACTTCCCTTTCCATGTTTTATCTATACAATGTCATATTTTATATTTTTGTATTTTATGTATTCCTTAATGAATTATTGTAGGTAAAATTGATTTTAGCATTTTTGTCTTTTAACCGTCATATTAGCTTGGTAAGTATTGATCTACTTCATTTACCATGTGTTTACTTGTGCCAGTGAGATCTTTTCTTTTCACAACTTTTTTACTTCTAGTAATGGTTTTTTTCTTTTCCACTTAACAAAGTCTCTCTACAATTTTAAAGCCCATTTAGTGATGAGGAACTCCTTTAAACTTTTGTCTGGGAAACTCTTTATCTTTCTTTCAGTTTTGAATGATAATCTTGCCAGGTAGAGTACTCTTGGTTGTAGGTTTTTTCTTCTCAGGACTTTGATTATATCACACTTCTTTTGGCTTGTGAAGTTTTTCTTGAAAAATCAGTTTATGGTCTTGTTGGCATGTCCTTGTATGTAACTAATTGCTTTTCTCTTATTCCTTTTAGGATTTTCTTTAAATTTTGCATTTTAGTTATTTGTCTTGCTGTGGATTTCTTTGGGTTCATTGTGTATGGGCTCTCTTTTCTGTCTACCTGGATGTCTTTTTCCTTATCCAGGTTATGAGGCTTTCAGCCATTAATTTTTCAAATAATTTTTTCACCTTTTTCTGTCTTCTTTTGGGATCCTTATAATGTGAATGTTGGTATTCTTGATGTGTACCAGAGTTCCCTTAATTTATTCTCATTTTTTAAATCGTATTTTCTTCTTGCTGTTCAGTCTGGATGTCTTCCAGATCAGTGATCCATTCTAAATCTTCTAATCTGCTGTTGATAACCTCTAGTGTATTTTTCATTTCAGTTATCGTATTCTTTGGCATTGATTGGTTCTTTTTTATATTTTCTATCTCTTTGTTGAAGTTCTCACGGAGTTCATCCACTCTTATCTCAAGTCTAGTGAGAGTCCTTATGATCGTTATTTTGAATTCTTTACCAGGTAGATTGTTTATCACCATTTCATTTAGTTGTTTTCCTGAGATGTTGTCTTGTTTTTTCATTTTTCTGTCTCTTCATTTAGTCTCATTCTGTGTGTTTGTTTCTATGTATTAGGTAGGTTGGGTACATCTCCTGGTCTTGAAAGTAGTGACCTTATGTAGAAGGCATTCTGTGGGGTTTATTAGCTTAATTTCCCGAGGTCACCAAAACTAGGCACTTCAGGGGTTTACCCTGCGTGGACTGTGTGTGCCTTCCTGTTGTGACTGTGCTGTGTCTGCTGTGGTTGTGCTTTTTGGTGTGGCTGGCCTCTAGCCCAGCTGGCTGTGATTAGCATTTTTAGCTACTGTGGGCACACTAGTGGACAGGGATGTCCCTTAACTTGGCTGGCTTAGTGTTCTGGCTGTAGCTTCTGCAGTTGTTTTGTTGGGTGTGGTTAGCCCCCAGCCACAGCTGGCTGAGAGACCTAGCTGCAGCTTTTTGTTAGTAGTGGTGGTGGTGGGGTGGCTGTTTCCCCTTTCCCAGGGCAGGAGTTGCTTTGGAAGGGTGTCAGTCCTGGCCAGGGCTGCCTGTCAAGTGTGACAGGGCAGTAGTCACTTTGTGGGGACACTGGTTTCAACTGAGGTTGCCTACTGGGTGTGACTGATCGAGAGCCGCTTTGGCGGATGCCAGCTCGTGCCAGTCCCCAAAGGATCACCAGGGCATGACAAAGGGTGCCAGCAAGACAGATGGATAGTGTTAGAACTGGCTCTTGTCATCTCATTGGTCTACCTAGGCTGAAGGAGAGCAAGAAAAATGGTGCCTATCAGCACTTCCACTTCTGAAGAAAGTTCCTACAGATTCCTGCTGTTTTGGCACAAGCCCTAAAATTAGTCAGTTAAGTCGTCTTTGCGATGCAGGTGCTTTGCAAACTGCTATTTCAGTGCTGGATCTCAGAATGAGTGATACTGTGTACTATCCCATTAGAGCATTGTCTCAATTTCCTGTAGCACTCTTGCTCTTCTAGAGTTAAGCCCTGTTGATTTTCAAAGCCAGGCACTAATGCGGCCTCATCTTTCTTGTGTAGAGGGCTAGGGTGGTGATGGTGCCTGATATGGGGCTTGATCCCCTCACTCTTCAGGTAATACTTCTGTTCCTGTGATATCCTTCTTGATTGTTGGGCAGTTTCACTATGTTTTTTGTTTGTTTTTTTTTTGTTGTTGTTGTTTGTTTCTGATTGGATCTTTACCCCTCCTACCCTTCTTAAGGTGGCTTTTTCTTTATTTCTTTAGTTCTGGAATAACTGTTCAGGCTTCAGGTTGTTTTCAGAGTGAGTTCTAATATATATAGTTGTAGCCTTGGTATGTCTGTAGGAGGAAGTTATCTCAGGATCTTCAAACTTTGGCATCTTCCCAAGCTCCTGGAATATACTTTGAAATAGTCCTGACTTTTGGAGTTACCTTAATGTTTCACATACTCAAAAAAGCCAAAACACAAAAGTTGTAAGAAAAATCCTAAATCGTATGCAAATGAAATAGATAAACCATATACCATGCCATACCATAAATAACATACCCAAACTGAAGAGTGTAAAAAGTACTAGGTAAAGTAACTTTTGGATTCAGTTGTTGGGCTTTAAAACTAGTAGGAGAATGTTTGAGGAAGAACACAGTATTTGCCTAGTTTCAAAATGTCTTCTTGCAAGATGTCTATTACTTAACATAGGTAAAAGAGTAACCTTACAGTGTATAAACATAGATTCCACCATAACCAGATGATGAAAGCAAATATTTCCAGTTATTGACCTAGTTGATAGCATGTGCTTCCTAGAGTGCACTTAGAAGAACTCAACTTCATTCACTTCCATAGTTTTCTTGCCAAAAGTACAGAGCCTAAATCTGTTCATGGGGAAACATCAGGCAAGCTCAAATTGAGGTATATTCTTTAAAATAACTGTTCTGTACTCCTTAAAAAGTAGTCGTGAAGTACAACTTACTGACTCAGAAACTTTTCTAGATGAAAGACTGAAGAAACATGACAACCCAATGCAGTGCATGATACTAGATTTTTCTTTTGACGTAACATATTATTGAGACAAATACTGAAATCTGAATTAGTTCTGTGGATTAGAACATATGTATTATGTCATTGTTAATTTCATGATTCTGATGATTATGCGATGGTTGTGTAAGAAATTGTTTTTGTTGGGGGAAATATACACTGAAGTATTAAAGAATAAAGGGATACCTGAAGAGTGAAAGAAGGATGAAACAAATATAAAATATTTACATCTGGGAATTCAGAAATTCTTAGTACCCTTATAACTTTTGTGTAAAGTCTGAAAGTCAAAGTAAAAAAAATGGAAAAAAAATTTTTTAATCACAAAACCAACATTATGCTCAAGGGAAACTAGTGGAGTCATTTTCACAAAGTCAGACGAAGGCAAAGTAGCACACTCTCACAACTCCTCTTTAAGTTTGGTGATACAAATCAACACAGACAATGAAATGAAGTTAAGTATTTTGATATCTAATTCAAAATACTACTGAATGTTTAGAAAGTTCAAGAGACCAACAGTAAAATAATTAAGTAAATTATTGGGCTTATAGAGTCAATAAAGATGATTTAAATATGTTTTTTTATATAAGAATAGCCAGTTAGATAATGGAATAAAAGACCCCCTTTTTTTTAAGATTTTATTTATTTGACAGAGAGAGAGAAAGAGAGAGAGACAGCGAGAGAGTGAATACAAGCAGGGGGAGTGGGAGAGGGAGAAGCAGGCTTCACGCTGAGCGGGAGCCTGATGTGGGTCTCGATTCCAGGACCCCAGGATCATGACCTGAGCTGAAGGCAGACGCTTAATGACTGAGCTACCCAGGCGCCCCAAGACCGCCCCCCTTTTTTACATTTTTATTTAAATTCCAGTTAGTTAATACACAGTGTAATAAGAGTTTCTGATGTACAATGTAGTAATTCAACACTTCCATACAACACCCAGTGCTTATTACATTAAGTTTACTCCTTAATCCTCATCACTTACTTCATGCACACACACAACCCCCCCACCTCCCCTCTCATAACCATCAGTTCTCTGTAGTTAAGAGTCTGTTTTTTGGTTTTCCCTCTCTTTTTTCTTTTACCCTTTGCTTGTTTTGTTTCTTAAATTCCATGTATGAGTGAAATTATATGGTATTTGTCTTTCTTTGACTGACTTGTTTTGCTTAGTATAATATTCTCTGGCTCCAATTCATGTTGTTGCAAATGACAAGATTTCATTCCTATTTATAGCTGAGTAATATTCCATTGTATATATGTACCACGTCTTCTTTATCCATTCATCAGTCAATGGACATTTGGGCTGTTTCCATAATTTGGCTATTGTAGAAAATGGTGCTATAAACAAATGGGTGCATGTATCCCTTCGAATTTGTATTTTTGTATTCTTTGGGTAAATACCTAATAGCATAATTCCTGGATCCTAAAGTAGTTTTATTTTTAACTTTTTGAGGAACCTCCATCTGTTTTCCAGAGTGGCTATACCAGTTGCATTCCTATCAACAGTTTAAGAGGGTTCACCTTTCTCCACATCCTCGCCAATACCTGTTGTTTCTTTGTTGTTGGTTTTAGCCATTCCGACATGTGTGAGGTGGTATCTGATTGTAGTTTTGATTTATATTTCCCTGATAAGGAATGATGTTAAGGATCTTTTCGTGTATCTTTTGGTCATCTGCATGTCCTTCTTTCGGAAGATGTTTATTCGTGTCTTCTGTCCATTTTTTAATTGGATTATTTGTTTTTCTGGGTGTTGAGTTTTATAAGTTCTTTATATATTTTGTTTGCTAATCCCTTATCTGATATGTCATTTGCAAATATCTTTTCCCATTCCATAGTTACCTTTTAGTTTGATTGTTTCCTTTTCTGTGCAGAAGCTTTTTATTTTGATGAAGTCCCAGTAGTTTATTTTTACTTTTGTTTCCCCTGCCTCAGGAGACATGTCTAGAAAGAAGTTGCTACGGCTGATGTCAAAGAGGTTATTGCTTGTGTTCTCTAAGATTTTGATGGTTTCCTGTCTCACATTTAGGTCTTTCATCCATTTTGAGTTTATTTTTGTGTACAGTGTGAGAAAGTGGTCCAGTTTCATTCTTTTGCATGTTGCTGTCCAGTTTTCTTAACACCATTTTTGGAAAAGATTGGGTTTTTTTTTGTTTGTTTTTTTCCATTGAATATTCTTTCCTGTTTTGTTAAAGATTAATTGACCATATAGTTGGGGGTTCATTTTTCTGGGTTTTCTATTCTGTTTCGCTGATCTGTGTGTCTTTTTGTGCCTGTGCCATACTGTTTTGATCACTAAAGCTTTGTAATATAGCTTAAAGTCCAAAATTGTGATGCTTCTGGCTTTGCTTTTCATTTTCAAGATTGCTTTGGCTATTCAGGGTCTTTTGTGGTTCCATACAAATTTTAGGATTGTTTTCACTCTGTGAAAAATGTTGTTGGTATTTTGTTAGGGATTGTGTTAATGTGTACATTTCTTTGGGTAGCATAGACATTGTAATCTTTGTACTTCCAATCCATAAGCATGGAATGTCTTTCCATTTGTTTGTGTTATCTTCAGTTTCTTTCATTAGTGTTTTATACTTTTCAAAGTACAGGTAATAGAACCCCCCCCCCCCCCACTTTTTAAAGATTTTATTTATTTGAGAGAGAGAGGGAGAGAAAGAGAGCATACCCACGAGTGTGGAGTGGGGGGTCAAAGGGAGAGGGACAAGCAGACTCCCTGCTGAGCAGGGAGTCTGACTTAGGGCTATCCCATGACCCCAAGATCACAACTTGAGCCAAAATTAGACACTTAACTGACTTTGCTACCCAGGTGCCCCTAAACTCCCTTTTAAGATAAAAATGGGGAAAATGTTGGAAATGATTCAGTCATACTCCTCGCTTGATTGTATATAGGAGGATGAATCTCCAGTGCATCAATAATTTAAATATAAAATGAACAAATAGCAAAACAAAGAAACAATAAATACCAGTAAGAAAGAAGAAAAGCACCAGAAGTAAACATGGAAGAATCCCTTTATTAAGTGGGAAAATCTTTTATTAATGTGACTCAAAATTAATTTTGAGTCAAAATCTGTTAAAAAATAGAACTATATATAAAAATATATAAATAAAAAATTGGTAAGTTCAAAGAACACAAAAAAATATACCACAAAGTTTACATGTAGGGCACAGTATAGGGAAGGTCAAAGATAGAACAAATGGGGAAGAATTTTTTTTATTACAAAAGCCAATTGCTCTATTATTACATATTTAAAATAAGGCTCGTGTTGAAATTCTTGTGTGACATGACAAATTGTAATGTCATGTCATGTGTAAAGAGTCTGGGCAGCCCCTCTTTTTTGTGGCTCTAGTATTGTTATTTTCTCATCTTTACCCTGGAGTCTAGTGGATGTTACTGGCTTCCTACTTTAGCTATCTTAAGTTGCATCAGCACCCCTATTAGTTTCCTTAACTCTGCCCACACATCTGTAGTCTCCTTGTTAAAATCTCTTCATTTGAACCATCTGGAGTGAAGTGTATTTATTGCTGGGAATCCTCAGTTAGAATATAGTGACTAATCTAGTGTGTAATAATAGGATGTGTTCAGTATCAGTGGAGTAGGAAGGATGGGGATGGAAACGTTGATTTAAGTAATATTGACTTAGGGGCACCTAGGCGGCTCAGTTGGTTAAGCGTCCTACTGTTGATTTTGGCTCGGGTCGTGATCTCAGGGTCATGAGATGGAGCCCCACTTTGGGCTCTGTGCTCAGCAGAGTCTGCTTGTCTCTCTATCTCTGTTCCAATCCCCATCCACCCCACTCACACACTTGTGCATGTGCTCTCTCTCTCTCAAATAATAAGTGAATGAATGAATAAATAAATAAATGATACCGACTTAGGATTGCATTTAAATGCTGTATAACTTTATAAACTTCATAGGAATAAATTCCAAGGAAGCTAAGACAATATAGATTGATGGGATATATTTATGATATTATGCATGACAAAGTAAAGATATGTTATCCCTTATTTAAAATGCTATTTTTTAATGTATCTTTGGTACAGGCATATGTATTCAAGTATATGCTAATGCCAATATATAACATATTTCAGAAATATATCAGGGATATTGATAAATAGTTTTTTTGACAAATGTGCTTGTTTTACTTAATAAAGGGTACATTTATGAAATTGTGATTTGTAGGTTAGAAGTACCTTCTTTCACTGTTGCTTATAACAAGTAATGGCTCCATTTTGTAGTGTTTGTACCTACCAGTGGGCTTCCAAATGTGTGAGGTTCTTCTAGGAGTACAGGATTGCTAGAGAATTACTAGGGATCACCTCCTAAGGTCCAGTGATCCTGGAGTTCCTTGAACTTTCCCGTTTTGTGGTCCAGCTAGTGTCTTAGTAATATTTTCTAGTATCTGTACCCAAAAGAAATACCTAACATTTTCTTTTTGAGGTAGTTAGTTCAAACCAATTTATGTCCTAACAACTTAGGAGCTAGTTGGAAAAATAAATATAATGGAAATAATAATAAAAATTGTATGTATCCTTAATCATGATTACTCACTAAAGGATACATGTACCCATTGGGCACTGTACAATTTCTTAAATTTTAGAATCACTCTTCTTTCCTGTTCTCTATTGGTTTTCCAGCAGTATTTGTAAGATCTCAAAGATAGAATATGGTTATAATGAATAAAGTGTGATCTGATGTTGAAACTGTGAATTACCTCATGCTGATAGTTTCTGTCATGCTTGACAAATATTCGACATTGCTGTATTTCCCTTTGAAAATTTAAAATACCCCACAGTTCTGTATAAGTTTGCTTCAGTGGCCAAGGGCCTCTCAGTACACAATTTGGGCACTATAGCTTTGACCATTGACTGCCTGAGAGGTAGTATATAGATACCTCAACTACTTGGCCCCTCAGGTGTGATAACTTTAAAGTACACGGCCTACTCAGACTTTGAGAGTTTCCCAAGGAGTTTAATTAGGCTTCAGTTATCCATGGTAGTGATCGGCTATATAACACACTTCTTATTGTCTGCCTTTCTTAATTTATTTCATTTTCCCACTCCATTACCAGTATTATAGGGGATCTCTTCCCCAAATAAATAATTTTTATTGGTATCCTAACAGTCTCAGTCTCTTTACAAGATAGGAACCAGTGTTTGTTATATATTAATCAGTATGCTGTTTCCAAGTCTGCTTTAATGAATTCTTTGTCCCCTTATATGCACAGTGTATATAATAGATAAGTACTATTTCTCTTAAATCCTTTTTAATTGTGACATCCTATATATACAAAAGAGTAAATAAACCGTAGATATACAGGGTAAATAATATTTATATTATGAATCCCAATGTTACCAGTACTCAGCTCAAGAAAAATAACATTGCCAGGACTTCAGAAGACTCCTCATATGTGTGGCCCTCCTCTATCACAACCACCTCCATTTTCCACAGAGATAAAAATACTACTTTTATTTTGTGATAATTATTTCCTTGCTTTTTTTATAGTTTTACCATGAGTGGATCTATCCTTAAAACAATTTAGTTTTGCCTTTCTTCTTTAGATAATTAACGCTTGTTTTCTTTTGTACACAATTTACTCTCTGTCTTTTTCTGCTCAAATATTCATTCTGTTTTTGAGATTCACTTATGTTTCCTGTACCATATTTCATTTATTTTCATTGATGTAAAGCAAACAATTCTTTGGTGTGGTGGGCTTTCCTGTGCATTGTAGCATGTTTAACAGCATCTCTGGTCTCTATCCCTTAGATGCCAGTTGCACATTCCTGTATCTCCTCCCATACCTGCTTCTCTTGTTTTGACAACCAAAAATGTCTACAGACAATGGTAAATGTCCCCATGGGTGCAAAATTTCTGTGCTGTGAGAACTGTCCTAAAGTATTTACTGTGTGAAAATACTAGTTTATTTAAATTTCCCACACTTGAAGGAAATTGGGTTGTTTCCAGCTTTTGGATAGGACAAACAATGCTACTCTAAGCTGTCTTTGACAGATGTTAATTCAGTGTCCATGTACATAAGATGCTGTAGTTTGTGTACTCAGTGAAATTGCTGGAGTGCAAGAGATGCAACTTTTCTAGGTAATGCCAGACTATTTTGTGACGTGGTTGTATAATTGCTTGTCCTTTTGTATTTTCATGTGTATTTTAGAATTAGATTGTCAAGTTCCACTTAAAAAAAAAACAACAAAACTTAACAAAATGGGATTGGGAGGGAGACAAACCATAAGAGACTCTTAATCTCATGAAACAAACTGAGGGTTGCTGGGGGATGAAGGGCTAGGGATAGGGTGGCTGGGTTATGGACATTGGGGAGGGTATGTGCGATGGTGAGTGCTGTAAAATGTGTAAGCCGGATAATTCACAGACCTGTACCCCTGGGTCAAATAATACATTATATGTTAAAAAAAATCAAAAGCACAAGTGACAAAAGAAAAAATAAATAGGATTTCACCAAAATTATAAACATTCGTGTCTTCAAGGACACCATCAAGAAAATAAAAGGAAAACCTGCAGAATGTGAGAAAACACTTGCAAATCATATTTCTAGTAAGGGACTTTTATTCGTCATATATAAAATAACTTCCAACTCTAATGAAAAGAGAAATAACTCAGTTTAAAGATGGGCAAAGGATTTCAATAGACATTTCTCCAAAGAAGATCTACAAATGGCCAGTAAGGACAAGGAAAGGTGCTCTGCATGACTAGTCATTAGGGAAATCAAAACCATGATGACATACCACTTCACATCCGCTAGTATGGCTATCATAAAAAAAGACAGAAAACAAGTATTTGGAAGGATGTGTAGAAATTGGAGCCCTCTATACCTTGCTGGTGGGAATGTAAAATAGTGTGGCCACTTTTGAAAACAGTTTGGTATTTTCTCAAAATGTTACACCTAGAATTACCATATAGCCCTGCAATTCCACTCCTAGGTATATACCCAAGAGGAAAAAAAATGTATGTCCAGACAAACATTTGTAAAAAAACGAAAAACAAAACTTTTTGGGGAGTTTCAAATAGAATTAAATTTAATTTGTATAACAGATTTCTCAGCCTCCATAATGTTGACATTGGGGCTGAATAATTATTTATTGGGGGGAACTTTCTTGCGTTGTAGAATATTTAGCAGGATCTCTGACCTCTACCCTTGAATGTCAATAGCATCCCACCCTAACCTTCAGTTATTCGTATCTGTGGGGAGTGGGAAGCAAAAGTTGAGAACTGCTGTATAGAAGGAGGGGTGAATAACATCTTTATAAAATCAAGTCTTCAAATTGATAATCATTGCATATATTTCTCTGTTTATTTAGATCTTTATTTTTTTCAGTATCTCAGAGGGTATTTTTATGCATGAGTGAAAAGGTTTTATGTATCTGTTATTAAAATCTGTATTTTTGGACTTAAACATTTTTAAAATTATTATAAATAGTATTTTTTTTGAGTAGGCTTTATTTTTTTAGAGGACTTTCAGATTTACAAAAAAATTGAGCTAAAATTACGTAGTTCCCTCTTCTCTCTGCCAGTTTCTCCTATTAGTAACATATTAGCTTGGTACATTAGTTAAAATTGATAAACCAATATTGATACATTAATAACTAAAGTTCATGGTTTACATTAGGGTTGTCTTTTCGTGCTTCAAAGTTCTAGGGTTTTTACAAATGTATGATGTTATGTATCCACCATTATAGTATCAAACTGAATAGTTTCATTGTCCTAAAAATCCCCACTGTGCTCCTTCTGAAGATCTCTATCCACTCCCAAGTCTCCACCCCTCATTCCTGGGTACCCCTGATTTTTTTTAATATTAAATCTAACATGCCCTCCTGAAATGAATTCACTTTGATCATGATTTATTTTTTAAATTATTGGTTGGTTTGGTTGGCTAATAATTTGTTTAGGATTTTTTATATTTGTATTCTTTGATGAGATCTGCAATTTTCCCTTTCCATTCTTTCCATCTCAGGTTTTGGTATCAAGGCTTTGCTAACCTTATAAAATGGATGGTAGAGAATATTCTTTTTTTTTTTTTTTTGGTTTTCCTGGAAGAATGTATGGGATTGGAATTGTTTCCAGAACATTTGGTAGAATTTGCTATTGAAACCATATGGGCCTGAATTTTGTTTGTTTGTTTTTGTTGGAAGATTTTGAACTACTGATTCAATTTCTTTAGCTGATTTAGCACTATTCAGGTTTATTTGTTTGTTTTTAACAAGCTGTATTTTATAGGAAATTATCCATTTCATTTGAATTTTCAAGTTTATTTAATATGACTGTTTTTAATAGCACCTTATATTTTTAATGTGTATAACTTCTTGTGATATCCTTTTCATCACTTCAATCAAAATGTTTTCTTTTTTGATTATTTATGTTCAGTTAGCCAACATATAGTACATCATTAGTTTTAGATGTATTGTTCAACTTCATCATTCGTTAGTTGTGTATAACACCCAGTGCTCATCACAACATGTGCCCTCCTTAATACCCATCACCCGGTTACCCCATCCTCCACCCCCCCTCCCATCTGTAACCCTCAGTTTGTTTCCCAGAGTCCAGAGTGTCTCATGGTTTGTCTCCCTCTCTGATTTCTTCCCATTCAGTTTTCCCTCTCTTCGCGTATGGTCCTCTGTGCTATTCCTTTTTTTCCAGGTATGAGTGAAACTATGTGATAATTGTCTTTCTCTGCTTGACTTGTTTCACTTAGCATAATTCCCTGAAGTTCATCCATGTCAATGCAAATGGTAGGTATTTATCCTTTATGATGACTGAGTAATATTCCATTGTATATATGAACCACATCTTCTTTATCCATTCATCTTTAAGGACATCTCAGCTTCTTCCACAGTTTGGCTGTCGTGGACATTGCTGCTGTGAACATTGGCAAAAAGGAGTCAAAATGTCTTCTGATTGTTTTTTTTCTTTGATTCATGGATTATTTAAAAGCCTATTTCTTAACTTCCAAACATGTGATTTTCTGGTTAACTTTTGTTACTGATTTCTTCTTAGCTTAATTGAACTTGAGGCCAGAGAAAATGGTCTGTATAGTTCTAGTCCTTTTTGTGTAGGTCATGTGGTCAATTTTTGCAAACATTTTATATATGTTTGAAATCTGTGTTTATTATATGTTTTCTAAATGCAGTCGTGTCCATCAGGTTAAGATTGTTCTATAATTGTGTTAAAATATTTTATATTCTTTTAATCTTTACCTTTCTAGCAGTTACTGAGAGAAGTGTTTTTAAATCCACATCAAGATTGTAGATTTATATATTTCTTCTTGATTTCTCCTGGAAGACTTTCCCCTTCCCTCATCCTCTTTTTCATGTCTTTTCCCTCCTCCATCACGTGTTTTATTAGGTGCATATAAATATTCATGTATTTCTTGTAACTCAAATATTTTACATTTATTTAATGATCCTCCTTATCTCTGGCAGTGCTTTTTTTCTAAAATTTTTTTAAATTGAATTTAATGAAGCTCCTTTTATGGTTTTTGTGGCCCAACTTTTTCTCTTCTCTTTTCATTGTTTTTATATCCTCACCTCTTAGTTGCCTTTTGTAAACAACATATAGACAGTATTTTTTTATTCAGTCTGAAAACTATTATACTCGTATCACTTAATCCTTCTAACATTTAATGTAAACATTGGATGTTTGGATTTATATTGAACTAATGTTTGTTGTTTGTCCTGACTGCTCTTTATGTTTTCTTGTTTTTCTTTCTTGCCTTTAGATTCTTTCAATTTAAAAGAATTCATTTTCCCTCCTCTACTTATTTGGACATTTTTGTACTCTTTATATGCATTTAATGGTTACCCTAAAGATTGTAAAAGTCATACTTAATGTAGCACAATCCAAAGGTAATTACCACCTCCATCCTTTTCCCAGACAGGACAAGGACCTAGAGCTGTAATTCCATTTACTTCCTTGTGTTGTAATTCAGATCTGTTTCATTTTCCCATAGTCATTATTATTTTAAAAAATTAAGTTATTATTGTTTTAGCTTCACCTATTTACATGCCATTTTATTTGTTCTTTTTTTTAACATGTCATATATATCTGAGGTCACTTCTGCCTAAAGTGCAGCACTTAGAAATTCCAATGAGGTTCTATTGGAGATTCTGTAGACTCTGTTGGACTTTGTCTGAAGATTTGTTTAACTTGTATTTATTTTTTAAAATATATTTTGATGAGTATATTGTATAATATTGGCAGTTATTTTCTTTTAGCGCATTGAAGACATTTCACTGTCTTCTGGGTCGTATTTGTTGAGAACTGGAAATAATAATTTTCTTCTCTTTCAGTACCTGTTTTTCCTAACATTTAAGGTTTCTGTTTGTTTCTGGTATTCTGTAGTCTGACTATATTATGTTCTATAGAACATATTTCTTTGGATTGGTGTCTTTCATCTGTTACCCTTCTAAAATATTGCTGCTTCTCATTTTATTTCTCTTCTGTTTCAGAAACTTTGTTTAAACCTTGAATATTGTCTTCTATATACCTATTTGCGTTTTTTAACTTCTGTGCTGCTTTCTGTACAGTATATCCCCTATCTTCATTTACTTACTTTTTTTTCATCTGTGGCAATCTATTTCAGTTACTGTATTGGTCTTTTCTAGAAATTATAGTTAACATGGGTCTCTCTCTCACTCTCTTTTTAAAGATTATTTATTTGAGAAAGAGAGAGAGCACAAGCAGGGGAAAAGCAGAGGGAGATGGAGAAGCAGACTCCCCGTTGAGCAGGGAGCCAGACATGCTCCATCCCAGGACCCAGAGATCAGGACCTGAGCTGAAGGCAGACACTAACTGACTGAGGACTGAACCACCCAGGCACCCCATGTGGCTCTCTTTTACAGAAAAAGAAGTCTGTGAAATTGTTCCCTATGGATATTCATTCAGTCTTGTATTTTCCTTTTTTAACACTGGGAATTTTTTTTTACAATCTGTAGCCGATAATTCTAATACTTTAAGTCTTAGTGAGTCTGTTTCTGAGGTCTTTCTTTTGCTTGTTCTTTTGCGTATCACCTTTCTTGTTGATATGTTTAGTTACTTTTTATTCCAAGCTCCACATTTTCTCTCAAGTTTATTTGAAGCCTAGGATAAAGGTATTTTTCCTCTAGAGAAGATTAAGATTTGCTTGACAAGTGCCCAACAGCACTTCCAGTTGAGAACTATTTCCAACTAAGTTCCATCTGAAGTTTTCTGTATCAGATAAGTGAATTTAGGATATTTCTGAGAGCACTAGTGTTTGATTACCTCTCAGGTATCTGTCTCCTTCTACACAATATTGTAAAAGCTTTTTTTTATAGACCACAGAATATGAGGTGTTAGATTTATTGCTGATTTAGTCTTAACTTACTGATGAAATCCTTTAAATCCTTTAAGCCCCCACTTCATAAAAGAGTTGTTCTTTTAGACCCTTTACCTAGGAAGTCCCAATTTGTGCATTGTATTGTAGCTTAGTAAATATTATCAGAGAAGTGATTTTAGTGCTCTTTTTGTATTTTGGTTTCTGCTTTTAGTTTGTTTTTACCCTACTAATTCCCACTACTTCTTAAGGTTTCAGATTCTTCTCAAAGTGTTTTTCATATTTTCATTAGCATTTCAGGAAGAGGGTTTATATAAAAATATTGTTTATAATTCTACCCTAGTCAGAACTTTTATATATCAATTTAAAGTGATTTCTTCCCTTGGGTAACTATGTGTGTGTGTAAATGTAAGTCATAATTTTGAAACTTCCACACTTTGGACATATTTTGCATATTTATGTTTTATATTGTTATAAGATAATTTCTACTTTTATGGACTTCTAATCTCTTGGGACTAATTAAAGTCTCAATTTCTCATTATTCTTATGTTTTTGGAAGAGCTTTCAAATGTAGAGACATATAGCTACTATTTTAGGAAGAGTGCAGTGAAAACCACAGATAATCCTGATGGGTTCATCATTTAGGAAAAACTGTTGGATGTGCAGAGTATAGGATAAAAATTATTAAAATAAGAGAATGGAACAGGAAATGTTTTGGTATAGTTTATCTTCCTTTTTTAGGTCTAGTGGGTTTCTGAAGAGGTGTAAATATATTTTGTTTTTTAATATATATGTATACGTATGTATGTATATGTATGTATACACACATACATATACATATATGTACAAATTTATGTGCATATATTTATACATAAGTACAAATTTATACATATGTACAAATTTATGTACCCTAAATTATTCTTTAAAAATAATATAAGAATCACATAAATATAGTCAACTGAGTTTTTTCTATGAAGATACAAAGGCAATTAAATAGAGAAATAATCATCTTTTCATCAAATCATACGTGAATAATTGGATATCCATGTGGAAAAAATGAACTTAAGCACAGATCTTACCCCTTTGCACAAAACTTAACTCATGTAAAATGTAAAACTCTTAATTTCTAAAATAAAACATAAGAGAAAGTCTATATGACCTTAGGTTTAGTGGTGAGGTTTTGAGGTTTTTAGAGCTGTAACAGCCAAGAGCACGATCCATGAAAGAAGCAGTTGGCAAGTTGGACCTTACTGAAATTAAAATTTTTTATGCTCTGCAAAAGACATTGTTAAGAAAATTAGAAGAAAAGTCACAGACTGGGAGAATATATTTGCAAGACACATCTATGATAAAGGACTTGTATTCAGAATATACAAAGAGCTCTATAAACTGAATGATAAGAAAATAAATACCCCAAGAAAAAAGTGGGCAAAGACCTGAACAGACATTTCACCAACAAGATATACAGATGGCATATAGACATGTGAAAAGATGCTCGACATCATTTGTCATAAGGGCAGTGCAAATTAAAACCATAAAAAGATATTACTACACAGCTGTTAGAATGACTAAAATACAAAAAACTGGCAATACCAATCACTGTCAAGGATGTCAAGCTATAGGAAATCATGGTTGGTGGGAATGCAAAATGGTATAGCTACTTTGGAAGACAATCTGACAGTTTCTTACAAAAATAAACATAGCCTTACTGTAAAATACAGTAAAAATAAATAGGTATTTACTAACTGATTTGAAACATGTCCACACAAAAACCTGTATGTATTATAGTAATTATATTCGTTAGTTACCCAAAACTGGAAGCAATCTAGATGCCCTTCAGTAGATGAAATGGATAAGTTGACATCCATACAGTGGAATACTGTTTGGTGATAAGGAATGAGCACTCATGCCATGCAAAAAGCATCGATGAATCTTAATAGGTTGCAGAGTCAAAGAAGCCAGTCTGAAAAGGCTACATACTATAATTCCAGTTGATGTCACTTTCTGGTAAAGGGTAAATTGTGGAGGTGGTAAACATATCAGTGTTTGCCAGGGTTTTAGGGAGGAAGGAGGGTTGAATCACAGGGCATTAGGGTGGTGAAAGTATTCTGTATGATGCTGTAATGCTGGATATATGATACTATGCGTTTCCCAAACCCATAGAATTTCTAGACAAAGAATAAACATTGATGTTTGCAAATTTAAAAAAAATCCCTTATGAGGTCATTCCGGGATGAATTCAGACTGTGACAAAAGAATCAAACTATATTACAAATACATGAAATAACGTTGCTGAAGGGGTTTGGGGAAAAGCACTGTCCTAAATAACTGAAGAGTGGAAACTCTAAAAGGCAAAAGGAACTGTGTAAAAGCATGGTACTCTAATTGCAGTTATTTTCCACCAGGGTATGGGCTACCAATTCTGAAGTCACTTTATACAAGTATACTGGAATTGAAAATTTTAGTAAATAGATGGTTGATGGTGGGAACCAGAGTTTTCACTGTTGGAGATTTCACTGTAGGAAATTATAGAGAAAAGCAAGGGGAGGGGTGCCTGGATGGCTCAGTGGGTTAAAGCCTCTGCCTTCAGCTCAGGTCATGATCTCAGGGTCCTGGGATCAAGCCCCGCATCGGGCTCTCTGCTCAGCAGGGAGCCTGCTTCCCCCTCTCTCTCTGCCTGCCTCTCTGCCTACTTGTGATCTCTCTCTCTCTGTGTCAAATAAATAAATAAAATCTTAAAAAAAAAAAAAAAAAAAGCAAGGGAGAGGACTCTAGAATATTCCATGTGGTAATACAGTTAAAGATATTAGTGTTTATATATAGCTTACTATAGATACATATGGCTACATATAGAAATATAGCTATGTTTGTATACACACATATATATTTCCCATTCTTTAAGCTGAGAGGGCCTAAAAGAAATGACATTCCACTAACAGTAACACACTTAGCACATAAATCTTGGTTTCTAATTCCATTCTCTAATAAGGAACTATTCTTTACTGTCACCATATAATTTTTCTCTTCAATTCTCTAAGACTAAAAATATTTGGCTGATATTTTTCCTCTAATGTGTAGTTTTTACATTTGGAGTTCTCAAATTCCTTTAATAATAGCTTGAAAATTTGGGTCTTCACAGAAGTGCATAGACCTAAATTTTCATACAGTTTCAAAACATCCATAGATACTTAAGAATCTATATGCTACAGATTAAGAAGCCCTGCTCCTCCTGAATCATATTAGTAGTAGTTCCCTGAGGTAGCAGATGGATGTTTTAAAAAGTGAATTTACTTTTCTCTTTGTCCTTTCCTTTAATTCTTGTCTTATGTGGACTGAAGATGAGGTTATTTTAATAGTTGTTAAAGATTTGGTGAAAGTGGTTTGAAAAATTAAAGCCCTAGGACAATGCTTGCTTTTGGCCCTGGGCTATACTAGCATGGCTTAACCAACCTCTAAATTTGAAATTCTAATATTTAGTAAATTTATCTGTTCTTGAAATGGATGAAATGTACCCTATGCAGTCTTGAAAGACTAGTCAATTAGTACTCCCATATCATGTGCCAAAATGTGAGTTTTCTTTTTGAACATTTAGTTTGATGTTTCACTTATCTTTTGTTTTTACAGAGGAAGAGGTATATAAGCTTTTTATAAGGAATGTTACCAAGAACAGTTTGCCATTTAGAGACAGACTCATCACTGGAGATATAATCACAATTTCTTTTTTTTATTCGTGCGGGATACCTGTGGAGGCCTATACAACAATTACAATATATTTTTTTAAAGTAGGCTCCACTCCCATTGTGGAGCCCAACATTTGGCTTGAACTCATAACCCTGAGATCAAGACCTGAGATCAAAAATCAGACGCTTAACCGGCTGAGCCATCCAGGTGCCCCCAACAATATCTATTTTAATATATTCTGAAAGATCTATGTTTCCCAATGTATATATTTGTAATAACCTATGAGGTAATTTTTTTCCACTTGTGTACATACTACCTAGACAGACAGCATGTATCACAAGATATTTATAATTAAGCTTAAAATGCTCATTAAAAAGCAACCAAAGTGTCTGTCTCTTTCTTTTCCTTTCCCTCATTCCTTCTCCTCAAATCTTGAGAAAGACTTTTATATGTATGCAGTCACTGAATCTTAGGTAACTATTAAGTTCTATATTCTGGTATGTAATGTTTCTTTAGTAAATACTTCTCGATTTGAGTAGCCTCAGCATTTCTTCTCCTTTTCTGACTTAGACTTTCTCTAGTAATTTATCCATATTTATTTTCAGTCTTTCTCCACTTTATTTTGATATAAAACCTGCTGTCTACTACTTAAAGTAAAAATGAAACAGAAAATGAGGATACGAAAAATTGTCCTCTTATATGCTTGGATTTTCTCTCATTCATCACCAGATTAGATTTTATTTATTAAGACTTTATAATCCACTCTTTAAAAGAAAATCCTTAAAATAGAAAGCTGTTTTCTATATGGAACAGCTAGTAAGAAAACTCTGAGGAAGGTTCTCTGCTAAGTGCTCTTAGGCAATATTTCACCTTAATGAGGTTCACTAATTTTGAAGGTGCCATAATGTTACTGTGTCAAAGAAGGTATAAACCCAAAAGGGCCTTTTGTTATATTTGGATAAATTGATTTGTCTAAATAAAGTCCTGTATACTTTCAGTTTTCTCTTCTGTCTGCTTCTGTACCTAGTTGGAAGGATACAGAGAAGGCTAGAGTTCCTGTTTTGGCTGTCATCATAGAATAGAGGAAGGGTAGAATTGAAAATGAGGAGGATGAGGTGAGACAGTTCTCTAAACCATATGGTTCATGTAAAATGGAGTTAAGAGTTTGTGGGTTCCTGCTTCTTTGACAGCAACTTCTTTATCACCTTAACTCATCTCTGTGGTGGGTTCTAGTCATTTTGGACAGAGATGTTTAGGTTAATGTATGTAATCACTCCACTTGGAAGTGGAGGCTTTGGTCTGGCTGATGGGAAAACTGCTGGAATGACTTTGCCTGGTTCTGGAATAAAAGAGATTACTGGTCTCATTCTTCAGATGGCATTAACCTGGCAACATGTACAGTTAGGAATCTGCCTTTCAGTAGAGCTCAGCTAAGAAACTAGAGCTTTTAGCTTCCCTCTAAAATGGGCAGGTTAATCTACTAAAAAAAATGAATGCTCAAAGTAGGTGAGCATCTTACATGCTGCAAGTATAATATGTTACCTTATTTAGTTCTCATATCCTTAGTCATTTGTTTAACATTTTTTTCAGTGCCTCCTGTGTACTAAGCACTATTCCAAGCACTATGAATTACAGCATTGAACAAAAAAAATTCCTACACTGAAGTGGTATTCTCACCATTTTAATAGAAATCTGAGTTTCATAGAGAACAATTGATTTTTTTTTTCAGTGTCCTATAGTAACTCGTGGAACTGAGATTTAAATCCTACTATGTCTGATGCCAAAGATTTTAAACCACCTAGAATGACTTCTTGAGGGTTTTCTTAAATGTTGTGGTTACTGTAACCACAATTAGTTTCTTTTCATTGTTGTCCATACCACTAATTATGCCAAGGGTATGTTCTCCAGCCCTATTTTCAACTCCATTTTTTTGTATTCTATAATAGCTGGTAAGAAAAACATAAAATTTTGCATTTCTGGCAAGCTTATGTCAAGCATTCTTAGCCTACCCTCCAATGAGTGCATATTGGTAGCGACTACGCAAATGCTTGATGGGCAGAGTTTAATAGCAATCTGTCTTTCAGTTTAGTTTTTAACATTTTATTTTTTATTTGAAATGTATTCATTCCTTATTTTGAGTAATATATTCATACAGTTCAAATTTCAAAAAGAAATGCAAAGGGTATGCAATATAGTATCTCCATTATATCCCTAAACCTCAACCACATATTTCTCTTTCCCTGAGACAACCAATTTTGCCACATATCTGCATATCTTTCCAGAAATATTTTAAAGCATATACAGTCAAATACATATATATTCCTTTTGTCATGTATGAATATATCCTGCAGATCTTTCCATATCCAACACAGATCTGTTTATTGTTTTAGACAGCCCCAGGATCCCATTGATTTTAGTCTGTTAAGAGTAGTGGTTAGTAATGGACCCTCTACCCAGACTGAATGCATATAGACGACAAATCTACTAGGAAACCCCTTTTACAAGTTGCTAGGTGCCTCAATTTCTCTTCTGTAAAATGAGAGAAAAATAGTACATTCTTCATAGGTATTGTTGTGAAGATTAAATATGTTAACTTCCAGGGCTTATTTCTTAGAACAATGCTTGGTAGGTAATGAGCACCCCAGTGTTAGCTGCCACCACCATTATTATTATCATCAACACTTTTAGTTATTAATCAGAATCTTATTTATGGGTATATGTATTTTTCCTTTTGCCTTTGTAAACAGTGCTTCAGGGAATAACATTGTACCTTCATTATTTCATGTGTGTCAGTTTATGGATGCTTTGCAACAAGTACAATATCAAGGCCAAGGAGTATGTAAGTTTGTAATTTCAGTAAACATTTGCCAAGTTGCATACCATAGGGATTGTTTCAAGTTATGTTCTCTCCAGCAGTTTCACATAATTTAAATGAGAACTTGATGGTCGCTTTCTGATGTTATTGTTTCTGAAATTATTCATGGTTACAGATGACAATTTTGAAAGTTCTTCCTTTATCTTCATTAGAAGTATAATCCTGTCAGGAGGGCCTGCTTAAACAATCTTTTATGTTTTTAATATAAAATATGTATGTTGGTAGGTTATTTGAGGAGTCTCACAGATAGTGTTTCAGAGAATGGAAGATAATCTTTTTTTTTTTTCATTCTTCACCTATTTATGTTTCTGTGAATCTGAATTATTTCAGATCTTTAATTTATGTTTATTATCCATTGTCAAAGATAGCTTAAAATAGGAGAGAGAAGACTTAAGATGTCAGGCATTTTTTTGAGGAACTGGGCTAAATACAAAGATGGATAAATAGTAGTCTCTGGTATACTTTTGTCTAGTGGGAGAGGTAGATGGGGGCCATATCCAGGTTAGAAAATGTAAAATGGGACAAAGAAAAATGTGTTGGATAGAACTTTGGAAATTACCTGTATTTACTCAGATAAATGACTAAAAGTGAGTGAAAGAAATCTAAGTCATCAGAGAATACAGTACAAGGATATAGTGTTACAGAAACCAGTATAATGAGCAAATGTTTTAAATTGAATAGATAGGGTATTACTAATGAAAGACTTTGGTGTAACAATCAGCAGATAATAGGTGTGAGGAAGCAGTTGCAAAAGAGTTGTGGCACTGGACTGAAGAAGAATGAACAGTTAGAAAGTACTAATATTTCAAATAGCCGTTGTGGCAGCAGCAGGATTTCCTCTTTTAAAAAAACCTCAATGACAAGCTTCTGTTCATTTTCAAAATTATAGCTTTAAATATCTGATTTTATTTTATTAATAATTGTTACTTACATGTGGTAGTCATTTTTAAAGATGCCAAAGCATGTGGCTGGTTTTTATTTTGCTTTTAATACTAGTTACTATTTTGTTGCCTTTCACTTTATGATACTAAACGAATACAGCAAAACAGTCCTCTGTTTATGAGCTAACTTGCTAGTCCATTGGAATTATAGTTAAGACTCCACTGTATATGAAAACTGCTGTATCAGTCTAGAATTGAACATTATTAATCCTCATATTTAACAGTGACATGTAACTTTTTAAGTAATCTCTAAACCCACTGTGGGCCTTGAACCTACAATTCTGAGATAAGAGTCGCATGGTCTACATACTGAGTCAGCCAGGCACTCCTTGATATGTAATTTTTTACTGAACTACTGTGATTAGCATTGTCCTTTTTCTTGATTTTTTAAAAATCAATTTTACCAAGATACAGTTTCCAAATGCACACATTTTAAGTGTACAGATAAATGACTTTTGAGAAATGTATATAGCCATTTAATATAAATGCTACTCTGTGCAAAATATAAAATATTTCCATCTCTCCGGGAACGACTAATTCTTCTTATGTTTAATAACTTAAAAATCTAATTTTACTTCTTTTGCTTGGTTAGTACTTAAAGAAAATAATTTTGCTTATCAGGAGTACCATGAAACAACTCCTAAAATTAGATGCTTTTTATATATGGGACTCTATTTCAGATTGACAAAATAGTTCATGACCCAAGCAAGGTTAAAACAGTTACAACAGTTTTGTGTAATTTGAGTGATTTTTATTTATTCATTTATTTTTGAGGGGGGGGTTAGGAGCAGAGGGAGAGAGAGGATCCCAAGCAGGCTCCATACTTGGTTTGGAGCCAAATGCGGGGCTCAATCCGAGGACCCTGAGATCATGACTCAAGCCAAAATCTAGAATTGGACACTCAACTGACTGAGCCACCCAGGCGCTCCTAATTTGAGTGATTTTTTAAAAATTAATTTGTTTAATTATTTGTTTCAGGAGTACAGGTCTATGATTCATCAGTCTTACACCACAACACATACCCTCCCCAGTGTCCATTCCCCAGCCACACCATTCCTTCACCCAAATACCACATATATCCCTCAGTTTGTTTCCTGAGATTAAGAGTCTCTTATGGTTTGTCTCCCTCTCTGGTTTCGTCTTGTTTCATTTTTCCCTCCCTTCCCCTATGGTCCTCTCTCTTGTTTCTCAAATTCCTCATATCAGTGAGATCACGTGATACTTGTGTTTCTCTGATTGACTTCTTTCACTTAGCATAATACTCCCTAGTTCCATCCACGTGGTTGCCAATGGCAAGAGTTCAGTTTTTTGATGGCTGCATAATATTCCATTGTATGTATATACCACATCTTTTTTATCCATTCATCTGTTGATGGACGTCTAGGCTCTTTCCATAGTTTGACTATTGTGGACATTGCTGCTATAAACATTCAGGTGCACGTGCCCCTTCGGAACACTACATCTGTATCTTTAGGGTAAATACCTAGTAGTGCGATTGCTGGGTTGTACGGTAGCCCTATTTTCAACTTTTTGAGGAACCTCCATACTGTTTCATTTTGAATGATTTTTAAAGAACGTTTGACAGAAAGTTACTTTTACTTGAGATAATTTATAAGTAGCAACTCAGTGCATTTTTTGTTTATTTAATTTTTTAAAAACTTCTGAAAATAAAGACTGTATTGTAGTGCATAAGCAACCTGTCTTCAGTGCTTTTAAATATTGTCTATGATACTGTTTTTCCCATAAAAAATAAAATCACAATGTAAAAGTTTCCCATTGTATTTAGGAAATTGCCTGTTGGGGAGGAACTCTAAAAATATTTTCCCTTTTCATTCACCTTCCGATCTAGACTCTCATCTCTATAACTGGGTGTAAGGGATACCTGTTGGTGGTACTAAATGAATTCAGCATCCTGAAAATGAACAAGAAAGCTGTACATCAAGTAATTAAAACATGCTTAGAAATGGTTGTGATTAAAAAGTTAAGGGAGATACCATTTTTCTCATTTTATAGATTAATAAAAACTGTCAAATTAAGTTTGATATGCCAAATGTGCCATTGCAGTTTTTTATTAGGCCTCTAAATTAAGAGTATACTTTGATGACTTTTAGTGACTCTACTGCTACATGCTTTTTCCTGTAAGAGTACAGTACACTTCAGAGACTTTTCTCTCTTGTATACCTAAATGTAATTATAATTGGAACTGGTAATCACTGGTGAGGAACCTGTTAGAGGTTATAAAATATTTTCTTATTGATTCATTGAGTGTTATTCTTGTGATTTTTAACTTGAATATTTTATATATATACAGTTGAAACTGAACCTCATGTAATTATTAGACCAGTATTCTCTGTAACTCCAGATTGATTTTGAACCTTATTTCAATTTATTTAAATTATGTTAATTTATAACACATTTTTGGTATAAACCGCTCTATTTTTAGTGATATTGACATAATCATTTTTTTAAATAGAATTTTTTTGAAGATTTTATTTATTTATTTGACAGAGAGAGAGAGAGATCACAAGTAGGCAGAGAGGCAGGCAGAGAGAGAGGGGGAAGCAGGCTCCCCGCTGAGCAGAGAGCCCGATGTGGGGCTCGATCCCAGGACCCTGAGATCATGATCTGAGCCGAAGGCAGAGGCTTTAACCCACTGAGCCACCTAGGTGCCCCGATATAATCATTTTTGAGATAAAAATTATGTAGCTAATATGAAAGTAGTACTAAAGAATGAAATGAGAAAGGGGGTTAGCTTTTTTTTGCTTGATACTTATGTTGAAGTTACCAAGCTATTTTCCATGTTCAGATAAAACAGATTTAATTGACAGGTGTCATTAGATTAAGGAACATTTAGTTTTAATTTATAGAAGAATATTCTGCTGCTAATGAATATCAGAAAAAGGCATGAAGAGAGATAATATTCTCTATACTTGGGTGTTTTTCATACCAACGCAGTCAGCTGTATGCCTGGACAGCACCAGTCAATCCTTAGGGCCCTCCCTACAGTATAAATTTATTATTTTATGTCTTCATCTTTTCCTTTCCTAACACTCCTCACAGTTTTTTTCCCTCATACTTATCTAATTCACAGAATATTCAGGTTTTTAAAAATGTCTAAAGAACTTTGAAGTTCTCAAGGGATTCCTTTAGGGAGGAGTGTAGGGGAAGAAAAACCCCAAACACTTTGATATAAAATTTTTCAAACAGTGGTCAAGTTAAATTTAATGTTTAGCATGGGATAGAAAAAGATTAACTGTAAAATCTGTTGTTCCACAGGTACTGTGAGAATAGAGATGTTTCGAAATATGCAGAATGCAGAAATCATCAGAAAAATGACTGAAGAATTTGATGAGGTATAGCATTTCAATATTTATACAAATTGCCTACTTATACTTTTTAAATGGTAAATATGTTGATTATCTTAAGTTTTATTTTGATTTGGTGTTTAGTTTAAGAGAAGATAACACTATTTCTTCATTTATATATTAACCCATGTTACTAATTCTAAAGTTAATGATCTTTGGCAATTTCATCTCATTGCATGGAGGTATCACTTAATAATGACTAGTAAGTGGTAAGGATAATAAAATTAGTGGAATGATATAGAAGTTGATTCTTGACATTCATTCTTGAAGACCACCTAAAATTCCTAAATTTATAAATGCATCTCCAGTAGTTTTATGTTCTGTGGAATTAGTCATGTTAAATGCTTTAAAGAAAAAAGTGTTTGGAGGTCAAATAAATGTGAGTAGGCTGCATATTATGCCTGTTTTAGAGATTGCCAAAGCACATTCTCTTATTTAAGGCTCTTAGAAATCCTGATGGAAAAATAATCTGCTTAACTTCATTTAATCCAGGATTCCTAAAATTATGTTATGTTTATCTCTCCCTACTGCCCCCTTCCCAACCCCACCCCCATTTGGTGTGTTTGCATAAAACCTAAACTTCTATTTGGGACCATCTACTTGAGAATATTCTGATTTCTACTTAGAATACATGCTTTCTTTGCTAGTCTTCACAAATTAATCAGCTTTACACTGATTCTAAGTGTTGAAACACTTTCACAATTTTATTTGTGTATTCTGTTTATGGTAAACTCATTTTATGTCATGCTTCAGACCACCATTAATTTTAGTTTTAATATTCTGCCTTTTGATTTAAATAAGATTTCTATTTTCTGTAGATGTTCTCTTTTCTTGACTTTCAACACTAACAACAAAGATTTTTTGTTTTGTTTTGTTTTGTTTCATCAATATATAATGTATTAATTTGTTTCAGGGGTACAGGTCTGTGAATCATCAGTCTTACATAATTTACAGCACTCACCATAGCACATACCCTCCTCAATGTCCATCACCCAGCCATCCTATCCCCTCCCACCCCCCTAGCAGCCCTCAGTTTGTTTCATGAGATTAAGAGTCTCTTATGGTTTGTCTCCCTCCCAGGTCCCATCTTGTTTCATTTTTCCCTCCCTTCCCCCCACGACCCCCCCCCCCCGCCCTGCCTCTCAAATCCCTCCTGTCAGAGAGATCATATAATTGTCTTTCTCTGATTGACTTATTTCGCTTAGCATAATACCCTCCAGTTCCCTCCATGTCGTTACAAATGGCAAGATCTCGTTTTTACAACAAAGATTGTTTTTTTCCCAGGTCCGCTCTTTGAGTGGGGTGAGCTTAGACTTTTTTTTTTTATTACAGTAGTAGGAGTATCTATATTTAATTGAAAAAAGTGCTACAAGGGGCATCTGGGTGGCTCATTTGTTAAGCGTCTGCCTTTGGCTCAGGTCATGATCCCAGGGTCCTGGGATTGAGCCACTCGTGGGCTCCCTGCTCAGCGGGAAGCCTGCTTGTCCCTCCCACTCCTCCTGCTTGTGTTCCCTCTCTTGCTATGTCTCTCTCTGTCAAATAAATAAATAAAATCTTTCAAAAAAAAAAGTACTACAAATACATGGTAAAACAAACATATGTTGCACACTATATATCTTTTTCACCAGGTGTTCACTTTTATTCTAGTGGCACACACCAAAACATTTTCGTAAGCATCTTTTTTTTTTTTAAAGATTTTATTTATGAGAGAGAGAACACTAGCAGGGAGCCGGACATGGGGCTCAATCCCAGGACTCTGGGATTATGACCCAAGCTGAAGGCAGACGCTTAACTGACTGAGCCACCCAGGCGCACCTCATGAGCATTTTTACAGAAACATTCTGTCAATGGCTTTCAGACTATTTAGTCACATTCCATTGGAGGTAGGGGAGACCTTGCATTGTGACCCATATATATAATGTCCATAATTACTTGTTTTCATTTCTGTAATCCAGAGCATTCTGAAATTCCAAAGGAATATTTTTCCCCAATTTAATGGTGGCACAACTAGCCCAGCTAACCTAAAGCTATTAAAATTTTTATTTATCTCAGTCATTGCAAATATTTATATGTCTTTCTGGTGAAATATTAATGTTCTTGATGACAGGGGGCTGCCACAGATTCTCTTGGATTGTGATGGGATATAAAGTATATGTACTATATTAACTTCTAAAATTAGAAAATTTCTGTATTCTGAAACATTTCTGTGAAATTACTTTTCATTAAAAAAAAAGGGGGTTTTGTTATAACTTCATGAGTTTATATGTGGCAAATAGAAGATAACAAAGCCAAATTAAGGTGAAAGTGGTAGGGTTATCACCTACTGTACTACCATGCCAGGCTTGCAATACAAGTGATTGAGATCACAGATTAAAAAGTAGTATGCATCTTGGACCTTCAGGAGCTACTAAGAGTTTAAGACAGTAGGGGCGCCTGGGTGGCTCAGTGGGTTAAAGCCTCTGCCTTCGGCTCAGGTCATGATCTCAGGGTCCTGGGATCGAGCCCCGCATCGGGCTCTCCGCTCAGCGGGGAGCCTGCTTCCCCCTCTCTCTCTCTGCCTGCCTCTCTGCCTGCTTGTGATCTCTCTCTCTGTCAAATAAATAAATAAAATTAAAAAAAAAAAAAAGTTTAAGACAGTAGTTCCCAAACCTTGCTGCATATTAATTTCACCTACAGATATTTAAAAACTGATGCCTGACTCTCTCCCTTATCCCCAGACCTTCTGATTTCATTTGTAACGCATGTAACCTGGGCTTGGGATTTTTCAAAGTTCACCAGGTGACTCCAATGGGAGAAACTTTGAGAGAAAAGTTGAGATTAAAGCTATAAAAACACTTTATATAGGAGAATAGAATGAGAGGAAATACAGTGTGGATGAGAGGAAATACATTGTGGATACACATAAAATTTCAAACAGGATATCATCGCTTTGTAGTAAGATTTTGAGATAAGTAGGGGAAGATGAGGAATTCAGCAAAATGAAGATCATGATGTATCTGAGAAAATACTCCTGTGAATATTGTCAAATATTCAGGTATATTACAAGAATAGAAAACTGTTACCAAAAGTGATAATGAGTTAAATGTAGCAAATGAAAATTTTCCAAAAGGTATTTATTTCATAATCTTAAATATTCTTCTCCTGATACATGAGAAAACTGATTAAATCAAAAAAGAATGTTTTAAAAACCACCACTTTATGACTAAGTCATGAGGATAAAAGATACAGACAGCATAGGGAATATAGTCAGTGGTATTGTAATAGTGTTATATGGTTGACAATTGGTAGCTACACTTGTGGGGAGCATAACATAATGTCTGAACTTGTTGAGTCACTGTATTATACACTTGAAAGTAATGTAACATTGTGTGTCAACTGTTCTTCAAATAAGGAAAGAAAAGATTCTAAAGGAAAACATTCCTTTTTTTCCTCTTTGACAGAACAACTAATACAGTTTTTTTATTAGAATATGTTCATTTAAAGCAGAATTACATTTATTATTTTCTAAGGCTATTTTATCTTTAAGCACTTTAGCAAAAAACTGCATTTACATGCTGACCTGTTGTTGAATATACAGTATCTTAATTGTTTTTGTTTCTTAAAAATACTGTATGTGTCTTTTAGTCTCCAGGAGTGGAGGGAGGTTGGTTTTAGTAAATTGTATTTTGTGGCAAAATTCAGAATGATGTGATGACAGGATCCATTGGATCCCAAGACTTTAGAGCAATGTCTGGTTTATAGGGAATAGCTAGTAGATACATTTAGCTCCTGTTGGAGCCAGCCCCTGATACATAAAGCAAAATGTAATCGTATTTCTTCCCCAGATTATTAGAGTCACGTCTCCAAATGTAAACTCTTAAGTATGTTTTCCACAGGTCAGTTTGAATAGTTTTCATACATTGAAATGTGACATCTATGAAGGGAAGCTTTGCAACACAGTATATTTAATGTATTCACTTAGTGCCTTTAATTCTTGTTTGTGTTATTTTGCATTGCTCACAATTACAGAATTTTATACATTGTGCTCTTCTCTAATGATTAGAACTTCCCCAGTGGCTTTTTCTCTTCTTGTTTGTAATTGTATGTGCTTCTATGAATTTGTTTCTTTAGACTTAAGTATAGAACTTCTCATTTGTTTATCCATTTGAGCATTTATTAATCATAGGATTAAAAATGTAAGAAAAGTAAAAATAGTTAAATATTATATAAACTGAGAAAATATGAAGAAAACACAAAAGATATGGTAGAAGAAAGCTCAAATTATCTCCAGTCCCAAATTAAAGTCTAAATTTATATTCCATCAATAAGACATTTTTCCCAAATTAAAGTCTAAATTTATATTCCATCAATAAGACATTTTTCCCAAATTAAAGTCTAAATTTATATTCCATCAATAAAACATTTTTCAGCCTATTGTCTTCATAGTGAATACCTATGATAAAGCTAAAAAATTTCACTTCTCTTCCTCTCCATCACGCTCCTTCTCAGAAGACTAGGGTTCTTATCTTTTGGGGAGAGTGTTTAAGAACTAACTGCCTGGTGATTGTTTCAGACTTTCTTAGTTTTAAACTAAGTCTTATTTTCTAAATATGTGATATATAAAAATAGACAAAAGGCTTTTCTCCTCCTACCTTTGGTAATCAGACCAAATAATAAATAAATCAGGTAAATAATCATTTATTACATTACATTTATTATAAATAATTATTTTACAGGGTAATTATATTACATTTACATATTATATTTATTTGTTCTTTGTATATTTATTCATATTATAATATTTAATTATTTATTATCTGACTGTAGGTTGCAGCATATGTTTATTTATAGGTTAAATGTATACACAACTAGATCATTTTCTTCTCAGATGTCATTAGATCATCATGGCTTTAACTTAGTGGTCTAAGATGAGCCTGTGCAAGAAGTGTTAGTGCTTCCATATTTATTATTCACTTGTGATTACGTACTCAGATTTTTATTTTTGTTTCTGTTTTTCCCCAAAATCTTTCTGTTAACATTTAGTGAAGAGTTAAAAATTATATTTTAAAATATATTTAAATCTATTACATTAATCATATGCAACTTAAAAAATGAATAAACCAGTGAAGAATGCCATTTTTAATATCAGCCCCCTTGAGCAATGAGCTCTTCTGATTGTTCTCTTGGGATACCTCAGATCTCTTTATGATACAATACTATCTGAAATATGGACCTAGTGAGGGCATACAAAGCTATTCTACATACTAAATATTACTAATAATTTATTTTTTAATTTAAAAATAAAGAGAAGTTTTAATATTTTTTTATTAAAAATACACTCAGTTGGTGTTGTACATATCACTTTGGAAACTTTCACATTGCAGAAGGTAAACAGAATATTAAAGAAAGGAAGCAAAGTTGGAAGTGAGAAGTGCCAAAGGACAAAGGCATAATCACATAGAAAAACTCATGAAGACTCAAGAAATTGTAATCATTTTGTATTTGTAATGTGAAAAGGTACAAAATAGGAAATAAGGGGCGCCTGGGTGGCTCAGTGGGTTAAAGCCTCTGCCTTGGGCTCAGGTCATGATCTCAGGGTCCTGGGATCGAGCCCCGCATCGGGGTCTCTGCTCAGCAGGGAGCTTGCTTCCCCCTCTCTCTCTGCCTGCCTCTCTGCCTACTTGTGATATCTCTCTGTCTCTCTCTGTCAAATAAATAAATAAAATCTTAAGGAAAGAAAAAGATTTTACTTACTTGAGAGAGAGAGTCATCTCCTACTTGAGAGAGCAGACTCCCTGCTAAACAGGGAGCCTGCAGCAGGGCTCTATCCCAGAATCCTGGGATCATGACCTGGGCTGAAGACAGCAGCTTAACCGACTGAGCCACCCAGGTGCCCTGAACTGTTTAGTCTTTCAAAGGATATTTTACAGGATTTATATTTGTGTTTATTCAGTAAACATTTATTGAACACTTAATGCCTGTCTAACTTTTAGTTAGGAACTATATACTTAGAGATTAACAAGGTTATAGCTCTAGAAAATGATTTCGTGTTCTAAATGGGGAAGGAACTTTGTGAACTGATAGCAATAATACCTTGACAAGTTCAATAGTTAAGAAATACAAGACCCTATGAGAACCCAAAGGGTGAGTTAATTATCTGAGGTGTGAGAGCTTCACAAATTACTAAGCCCTAAAACTAGGTTTTTAAAGATGAATAGAAGTTCACCAGAAAAACCAGGAAGGAGTTTATAGGGAAGATGGAGTTTAGGATGTATAGGAGAAAACATTGAGGTATGAAGCTGGAGAAATTAGACTAAGTTAATTGTATTTAATACTTATAAATAAGCCATCCCAAAACCATTGTTGTTCTCCAAAGCATACTAGACAGTGTCCTAGATAGATGGTGGAGATACAGAGATAAGATAGGGGATTGAAAAATACAACAGAATTTTTATAGCATTGACTTGTGGAATTCTTCTTTCCAAATGTATTTTATATTACTTCTTTAACTGATGTATATATGCCAGTTGAATTTCCTGATACTTTAAGGCTGAGGTTTGTCAGAATTGAAAGAGTTACCTTAGACTTAATTAGCAGAGGTCTGATAATAAAGAGCATTTTCTCTTTAATTGCCTTATGGCAGTCAGCCAAAAATAATCTATCTAAATAATTAATTTTTGTGACTATTTTAACTTAAAAACAAAAGTTCAAACAATATATTTAATAATAAATTTTATTTAGCCCACTCAGAATTTGGTTTTGTAAAAATGGATCTTTCAGTGGATCTTTCCAAGAGTAAGGAATATCGTTTTCTTTGTTCCCTTGACACATGGTTCTTATGCATTCTGACTTTTTGAGGGAAAATAAAAGTGAAAAACTCTTCCAGTCACTGTGATATAGAAATGCATAGATGTGATTTTACATCTTAAGTGCTGACTATAACATTTTTAGATAATGGTATTCCAGAATTTGGAATTTCTCTTAATGTGTTCAGGAACTTGGTATCCTCAGGGATGTAAATTTGGTAGTTTCAGATACTTTTTAATATACTCGTTTAAAAAAATTATGTGCCATTTGATAGAACAAAGAATATATGTAATATATATATTTATATAAGGTATGTAAATCTGCCCTCCCCAACTTAAGAACTGAAATACTACTGAAATACCTGTGTGTTCCTCCACTCTCCCATTCTAATCCTTCTCCTGAGAGGTAATCAATATCTTGAATTTCGTAAACTTTTCTTTTTCTTATTGATAAATTATTTACCACTCTTAATGAAATGTTTGTGAAAATTCATGGATGAGTAGGGACCAGACATGTGGTGATACTCCATAACTTATTGATGGTGATTTAGAGGAGAACATATTTAAAAGGACTGATTGGTAGTCCCGTTGCTGCTTTGACTTTACATATTCTCCTCATTTCTATTTGTGGCTAAGGAAACAAAAATTGTCAAAATTTATGATTGATTAAGGAGAAAACTATAGGGATCATTTAGATATCCTTCCCATTATTTCTGACCCATACTGACAGTATCATTTTTGTGGTGATTCATTCATTTGGTGAAGTAATAGTTGAATGTTAAACATTCCAAGCATTGAGGACAAAGCACTGAATAAACCAACCAAAAATCCCTTCCCTTGTGGGATTTACATTTTAGCTGGGAGAGAAAGCCAATGAATAAAATACATAGGCAAAATACTATAGTATGATAAATGACAATAAATGCTATGTAGAAAAATAAAGCAGAGAAGGAGGAAGAGATTGGGAGTGGAAGGATGATTTTAAATTGAATGGTCAGGAAAACCTCTCTAAGAATGTGACCTTAAGTAAACACTTGAAAGAGGTGATGTAGCAGCCATGTGTATATGTAGAAGAAGAGAAAATTTAAACTGCGCAAATGGCCCTGAGATAGAAACATACCTAGGATATTAGAGAGACAACAAAGAAGCCTATGTGGCAAAATCACGCTGTTTATATATTGCATTTGATTGTTTTGTTGTCAGTAGTTTTTCAAAATGTAAAACACTTCCTCCACATTTTTTCTTTGCATGACATTAACTTTTAGTTGACAACAACCTAGTTGTCTTATAAAATATCCCACATTTTTGTTTCTCTTTCTTCCTCATAGTTATCATTTAGCTTGTTCCTAAATCCTATATTTTGTAACTGAAAGTTAGATCTAATGACTTCATTAGATTACATTTACACATTTTTTGCGAGGAAATTTCATAAGTGATGCTGTGTACTTCATATTGTGTCACAGTAGATAGTACATAATGGCAGGTTGTCCGTTTATTAGTGATGCTACAGTCGATCACTTACAGTGTGATGACCATTGAACCTTTTTGTAAAAGTAGTTTTCCCTTTGCATGTATCACGTAATTTGGTACTTTAACATTCTGTTTATGCCACTCAACTTGCTATTCAATGGTTTTAATATCCATTGATGATCTATTTCTGAAATTTTGAATTTATTTTGAATGTAGAAGCCAGTGTAGCCTGAAGTCTGGAAATAGGATATTCTTTATCAATCATTTATGAGTTAAAAAGGGTGTTGGTCTCTTATGGGACATAGTAATTAAGCATCCCTAAACAAAAGAGTTATGCCTCAAGAGAGTGATAGGCAAACAATTATTTTTTTTGTTTCCTATTGTGAGTAAATCTACCAGTAAATCAAACCAGAAACAAGTCACTTTTGTCCTGTAATCACTTCAGGATATTTTATTTTTTCAATATTTGAGTATATATCAGATCTCTCCTGTTTTGTCCATCATCATCATTACTATCTTAGGTGCTTTCTGCATTCCCCCTTCATATTTGGATCTGTTGCAGTGTTACGTCTCCTTGCTCCATTTCCTTTGCCTTTACCTCTGATTATTCTCCATGGTGGAACCAAAAATATTTTTTAAAGCTCACATCTATTTATGATTCTTACTTGCTCAAAAATTTTCAGTGGCCACCCATAGCCTCCAGAATAAAGCTTGGCTTTATTTTAATGAAGGCTTTATAAAAAGAAGGTTCCCTATAATCTGGCCCCATCTTTTCTCTTGGTTACCACCATAAAATCTGGTTTAGGTTGCCAAACTTAAAGCAGTTCTGTATTCTCGTTCTATCTTTGTTTCATAGGAATTTGCTAATCTTATTGCTTAGAGTGCTGATGACCCTACTTCTCTTGCCCAGTTGCCTCTGCAGAAAATTGACATTCCTTCCTGAGTAGTACTGTGTACCCTCAAAACGTTCCTATCATTGTACTTAATTCACTTTTCTATTTTTTATGTGTCATTCTTTTCAACTAGAAGTTCTTTGGAGGATGGTGGAAACAGGAAGAAGTTGGTCAAAGAGTATAAACTTCCAATTACAAGATGAATAAGTTCTGAGGATCTCGTGTACAGAATAGTGTTTATAGTTAATAGTACTGTGTTATATACACGAAAGTTGTTAAGAGAGTAGATCGTCAGTGTTTTCACCAAAAAACAAGAAATGGGTAATATAATGTGATGGGATGTGTTAAGGTAATGCTCTGGTGTTAATCACTTTGTAATATATAAGTGTATTAAATCAACTTATTTTATACTTTAAACTTACATACTATGTATCAATTAAATCTCAGTAAGTCTGAAAAAAAATAAAGTAGGAGTTTTTAGGAGCAGATTCTTGGTGTGCTCATCTTTGTATGCCAGAACTAGGGCCTGGAACATAGTTATTACTCAGTAAATACATGAATACATGAATGGTTGGGTGGATGGATACTTTCTCCAAATAAGTATTTACAGATCTCTGTTTTAAACAATAGTAGTATATATCCTTGGGTAAATCTGTTGAAATTAGGTAACCAAAAGCCAATGTTTTACCAAAAATAGGTGATTTTGTGTGTGTGTGTGTGTGTGTGTGTGTGTGTGACATTGTCCATCAGTTGAGTTAAAAAATTCTCTTGGATTTACTCTTAAAGAGTGTTTTATCTCTTTCGATATCTATAGTTTGTGACCAGATTGGGTTCCCAAATATCAAATGCTTAGGGATTATGCAGTTAGCCTTCCACCTCTGGCACCTGTATGAGTTCTACCTTGCAGTGGACCTGTCATAAGATTGTTCTCATCTTAGAGGCTCTAAATATTGTTTTTGTTGATGGCTCTTATCACTGAACCTTGGTACCCTTTTCCTTTTATTCTTCCATCAGTGTCTCCAAAACTTCTAAAATAAACTTCTCCATTAGTTTCTTGTTAGTCTGTTTGGGAGCAGAACCCCAGAGGTCTTCCTTGGAAGAACAATCACTAGACACTCCTGTCCTACAAGGTTCCTGTAGTAAACCTGGTGAAGCTCTATTATAGAGTTAAGAATTCACAGACTTTACAGTCCCAGAACCAGAACCCTATAGCTCTGTGATCTAGGACAAGTTCTTAAGATCTTATTTCTCTCATATTTTTAGGTACTAGTAGTCACCACATTATATAGGTAATACAAAATTATGGATTTGAAATGCATACCATATAAGTGCTAGTTATATCTTTACCTGAAAATTTCTCCCCTTGTATTCATCAAAATGCATTTGTAGAAATGCTTTCTTTCTGAACCTTTTTGGTTTGCTCTGTATTATCCTAGTAGATTTCTGCCTGATATTCTTCCCACCTTGAGCTTCTTTCTGCCTTTCTATACCTGTTTATTGGATATGGTTTACCTTTGCATTCATTTATTCAATAAATTCCTTGTGCAAAGCATTGTAGTAAGACTGCACTCAAAGAATCTGAATATTAGTTGTGGATAAGCTATTTAGGCTACTTGATTATTTTGTTTATTTCGTTATTTTATCTTCTTAGCTCTTCTAAAAAAAAAACTACTGCTTTGTGAAGAAGTTAGATTTCAGTATCCCACTACTCTTCATTTTCTTTTTTCTCTTTTTTTTAAAGATTTACTTATTTGAGAGAGAGCGAGAGAGCGTGCGCAAGCAGGAAGGGTAGAGGGAGAGAGAAAAGTCGGCTGCTTAACTGACTGCCCTCAGGCACCCCACTAGACAGTTGTTTTTACATAACATGTATAAATATGCCTAACAAGGAGATAGTTATAATTGGTGTTAGAGTAAAGCAAGAAACTGTCTTTTGAGGTAGATACAGGAGATTTTTCTTTTTTTTAAAGGTTTTTTTTCCCTTTTTAAAAAAGATTTATGTATTTATTTTAGAGAGAGAATGTGTGCACACACAAGTATGAACAGGAGGGGAGGGGTGAAGGAAAATGAGAGAGAGAATCTCAAACAACTCCCTGCTGATTGCAGAGCCCAAGGCGGGGCTGGATCTCAAGACCCTGAGATCGTGACGTGAGCCAAAATGAAGAGTTGGATGCTCTACTGACTGAGTTACCCAGGCGCCCCCAAGAGGGTTTTTCCTTTTAATCATAATATTTGCACATGGTACAAAAATTGAAAAGGATGAAATGGTATACATTGTTAGTTTAGTTAGGAATTGAGTTAGTTTTGTGTTCTGTTGTTGATGTCATTGTCTTTAGTAAACCACAGTCTTCCGCCCACAGTGGTGGGCTGCTATTGCCTTACACATAGGATACCCAAAGGGGTTTTCTCAGTGTTCATGCTGCACCCTCTCTCTATTTTCCTGTGACAGAGAGTACTCCTACGCCATACTCCTGCCTCTCCTTCTAATGGTAGGCGGGTGTTGCTTATTGCCTGGTACTATAATGAGGGTATAGGAATTCTTTATTATCCTAGTGCTAAGTCTTAAGCATGGCTTTTGTGCTTGGAGCCACCGAGGGACCTTTTTAGCTTTCCTGGCCATTATGTCTGTGACTGGCCTCAGGTGGAGTTTTCTGTCTCTCTCCCAATATAGCAGATCTCTGTTTGACATTGGTATTAGGATTCAGGGTCCAGGACAGTGTTTTGTCTTATTCTCTCCCCCAGGTGGAGGAATTTTTTCCTTCTCCTGGCTGTAGTGGGTCTTTGCCTGTGCTGTGGTGGTGACTAAGTTTGCTGACCTACCTCCATCAGATTAAGTCTTTTAATTTTCAGAAGACAAAAGTCTGGAGAAGTGAGCTGGGCTTCTTACCTTTCCCTCACCAGTTGAAGATCATCCCCTGCTGGTCTGCACCACCAAGAGAGGTGCTCTCTGTTCTGCTCTGTCTCAGAATTTGCTTAAAATACCCAGTCGAGACCTGTGGAAAAGAGCTTTTTTTGAGTGAGTGCAAAGTCCTTGTTCTATCAAACTAGTCTACACTTCATCTTTGACAATTCATTAAAATTTTAGTTTCATATCTTACCCATTTTTGTGGAGACTACCTTTTCCTCTTAAGCTCTGCCACAGATGATAGAGCTTATTTGTTTCATGTCTTCTTGGAGGGGCTTTTTCTTTGGAATGATAGCTAATTCAGCTCAAGATGGGCTCAAGAAAAGTTTTTCTTTTTCTTCTTTTATTTATTTTTTTATTTTTATGGATTCAGCTTCTTCTCATTGTTGGTAGCCTTCTGTATTCTAAATGGAAGCCAAACCCTATTGTTATGCTTTTGACTTGCTTTTAATGTTTTTTTTTTAAATACAAGAATTGCTTTTATATGGATGAATCTGTTGGTCTTCTATGAATTTTGGTTTTTGTATCATATTTAGTAGAAGACTTCCCCACCCTGAGAATATTCTCCTGTGTTTTCCACTATTTCTTTTTTTCCTGAATGTTTTTGAGTGTTTTGATTCATTAGGAGTTAACTTTGTGGGGGCGCCTGGGTGGCTCAGTGGGTTAAGCCTCTGTCTTCGGCTCAGGTCATGATCTCAGGGTCCTGGGATCGAGCCCCACATCAGGCTCTCTGCTCAGCAGGGAGCCTGCTTCCTCCTCTCTCTCTGCCTGCCTCTCTGGCCACTTGTGATCTCTCTCTGTCAAATAAATAAATAAAATCTTTAAAAAAAAAAAAAGGAGTTAACTTTGTGGTAAGGTGCAATCCAGTTTTCTTTCTAATGAACTGCCAATTATACCAAAATCATTCACTGAATAGTTCATTTTCACCCATTGCTTATAATTCTACTTTAACCGTAGGACTGAAATTGTGAGTAGGAGAAAATCTGACCAACGATGGCTTGAATTCACAGGAGTAAATTTGTCTTATGCAAAATAAATTTGGGGATAGACAAAACATGGTTGTTACTGCATTTCAGCAGCATAAAGACCTAGACTTTTTTCGTCCTATCATTTTTATCTGCATACTTGTCCCTTTGTAGTTGCAAAATTGCTGTTGAACATCCAGCGCTATATACGAGTTCTAGATCACTGAGAGAAAGAGACAAAGGACTGAAGAGGTCATACTTGCCTAGTCTGGCCATTTTGAAAGCCTTTTTCAGAAGCCGCATCTAGCAAGTTACGTTTTTTCCTTAGATATTTCTTACACATTATTTTCCAGGCTACTGAGGTATCTCCTATCATTCATAGGACTGTTCTTTCCTTCATTCATCAACTGAGTTGTTTAATTATGAAAGAAAATATTAGATGTATGCAGCTCCATGTTCATCACATTACCCAATATGTGGAAACAACATAAGTGTCTATCAGTGGATGAGTAGATAAAATGTGGCATATATATATGATACAATAGGACATATATATATTTATATTATATTTATATTTAAAGGTATAAATACACACACACATATGATACACACAATAGAATATTATTCAGCCATTAAAAAAGAAAGGAAATCTTGCCATTATGACAACATGGGTGGACCTTGATGGTATTATCCTAAGTGCAAAAAGACAGAAAAGGATAAATACCATATGCTTTCACTTATATGGAGAATCAAAAAAATAAAACCCCCAAAAATAAAGCAAAAAAAAAAAAACTCCACTGAGCTCACAGATAGAAAGGATTAGTGATTGCCAGTGTAGGAGGTTTGGGGGCAGGCAAATGGGTCAAAAGATACAAAGTTCCAGTTATAAAATATGTAAGTCATAGGGATATAATGTACAGCATGATGACTGTAGTTCATAATGCTGTTTTGCATATTTGAAAATTGCTAAGAGAAAAGCTCTTAAAAGTTTTAATCACAAGAAAAAGAATTTCTGTAACTGTATAGTGACAGATGTTAATTAGATTTATTGTAGTAATCATTTCACAGTATATACAAATACTAAATCATTATATTGTATACCTGAAACTAATACGTTGTTATATGTGAATTATACCTCAAAAAATAAATCGGTAAATAAAATATTTTAGCTTCTTAGAGTTTTTTTTTTTTTTTTAAATTTTGATTGGTTTCGTGCTACATTTGAATCTTTTGAAGTATACTAGTTTTATTTACTTCTAAGGGCTTATTTTTCTGCCTTTCCTCTTGCTGTTGGCCTGTTTAGATGGGTTATTTAGATAAATTATATTCTTTGATATTGTGGAGGAGCACTAAATGGCTGAATCTCACACTTGGTATAAAGCAAGAGAAGCTCTACCTTAATGAGCTTTTATGATATAGAAGCCCCAGCAGCCTCTTGAGATAACTGTGAGAAGAAGCTCTTACCTTTCCACTCTTTTACCCTCTCCCAGCTACCCCTGACATTCCCAATCTCAAGGACTAGGAAGATTCAGCCAGCCCCTTCAGTTCCTTTTTGATCTTTTTGAGGCTTAGTAAACCCTCCTAACACTCATATAGCACCAAAATTTTAACTACCTTTTGGGGTATTTGACCAAGTGCTAAGAGCTCTTACCCGTCTCTGCTTTCTGTTCCTTGCTCTTAGAATTTTCTGCTATTCTAAGTATTACACTAATTCTCTTTCCTGAGATACCAACACAGCCCAAGCCTTCCCTCATAACCAATTTCCTAGCAGCAGTTTGATCTAGAAAAAACAGCCATAAATTGAGAATATTCAGATACCATGTTCACAGAATTTCTCACTCTCTGACTTGTGAATTTATATTTCTCCACCAAAATGTTTTAGGCTAGAGTAGGAACTTCTAACTAATTGGGTTCAATGTGATCTTCATTTTTTTGTTTGTTTTGTCTTATTTCAATTCAAATTAGTTAACATACAGCGTATTCTTAATTTCAGGGTAGAATTTAGTGTTTCATCTGTTGCATATAACACCCAGTGCTGGGGCACCTGGGTGGCTCAGTGGGTTAAGCCTCTGCCTTCAGCTCAGGTCATGATCTCAGGGTCCTGGGATCGAGCTCCGCATCGGGCTCTCTGCTCAGCGGGGAGCTTGCTTCCCCCTCTCTCTCTGCCTGCCTCTCTGCCTACTTGTGATCTCTCTCTCTGTGTCAAATAAATAAATAAAATCTTAAAAAACAAAAACACCCAGTGCTCATTATATCACGTGCCCTCCTTATTGCCCATCATCCCATTACCCCATCAAGTTTCATGTTTTAAACAAGATGACACAATCTTGAGCCCATATTAGATTTCTGTTTTTTGAAAAGTTAATGAATCTGCTCTATAAGAGAGAGTTAATAGAACATTTATAGTAAAATTGGAAAAAATTCTGTTTTAAAGAATTGAAAGATATTATGTGATACCGAAAGCCTGATTAGTTTGATCTGAATTCAATCGCAAATATCCTTTCTAGTCTAAACTTTAATTTTTTTTTTTTTTTTTACTTCAAATTATCTCAACCAGGAACCAAATGTATTAACATGGGAACTATTTTTTTTGAATGTTGGCTTAGAATAAGGAATTAAATAGTTGTTCTTTTTTTTTTTTAAGATTTTATTTATTTATTTGACAGAGAGAGACCAGAAGCAGGGAGAGCAACAAGCAGAGGGGAGAAGGAGAAGCATGCTCCCCGCTGAGCAGGGAGCCTGATGCGGGACTTGATTCCAGGATCCTGGGATCACGACCTGAGCTGAAGGCAGACGCTCAACCAACTGAGCCACCCAGGCGCCCTAAATAGTTGTTCTAAATAACAGATTTGAGCACTTCATGAATTATATAGTTGTGAAGGATCAAAACAAACAAACAGGGGCACCTGGGTGGCTCAGTGGGTTAAAGCCTCTGCCTTCAGCTCAGGTCATGACCTCAGGGTCCTGGGATTGAGCCCTGCATCGGGCTCTCTGCTCAGCGGGGAGCCTGCTTCCTCCTCTCTCTCTGCCTGCCTCTCTGCCTACTTGTGATCTCTCTCTCTGTCAAATAAATAAATAAAATCTTTAAAACAAACAAACAATAAATAAATATAAAGCTATCAGTGTACCTGTGTAAGTCACCTTCAATATCTGTCCACATCTACTTCTGAGAAGAAAATGTTCCTTTATAGGTACGAACGAAAACTTTGATCAAATTGATATCATGTGTCAAATTTAATATGTTCTTTTTATTCCTTTTAGGACAGTGGTGATTATCCCCTTACCATGCCTGGACCTCAGTGGAAAAAATTTCGTTCAAACTTTTGTGAATTTATTGGAGTCCTGATTCGACAGTGTCAGTATAGCATAATTTATGATGAGTATATGATGGACACAGTAATCTCCCTTTTGACTGGTTTGTCAGACTCCCAGGTCAGAGCTTTTAGGCATACAAGTACCCTTGCTGGTAAGTAATCAACATTTTATTTCTATTTCGTTTAGTTTTGTTAAATATGTTCTACTGCTGTTTAAATGTATTTAAATTAAGTATTTAATTACTGTGCTCCTGAAAAAATACCATCCTTCCCCTCCCCCAAATTCATCTGAATGGCTTCTGTAATCTGTGTAGGTAAGATGTATGTCTATTTTGATAACTGTCATTTGATTGCTTTGGGAATGGAAATTGAAAATTTTTTTTAGGCTAGCTAATCTGAAGAATTGATGGCTTAGTTTTCACTCTTTTATAATTATCTAGAGAACTTCTCAGCCAAATGTATTTATTTTTTCTTGTTTCTCCATACATAACAAGGCAATTTCATTTATTTAGCAATTGTTCTGTTTTCCCTCAACTACTTTAACTATGCTTACCTAAAATGACTGTTCTTTTTCATCTGTGATGTAGAGCATGCACACATGTGTATAAATAATCCCAGATTATATCCTTTTTAGTAGCTGTAACTTTGTATTCATCTTAAATATTACAGTAACAAACACCAGATTTAATTACATTAATTGCATTTCATCTTGCATTTAAATTAAATTTCTCACTTATTGAATATATTTAAATCATTGGTTCTCAAACTTTTGCATGCATCAGAATCATCTACAGGGCTTACTGAAACAGATTGCATGGCCTTACCTCCAGAGTTTAACTTATGCTGATACTTTGGGGAATACACATTGCAAAGGCGTGGTTTAAAATCTTGTCATTTTCTGGCTTAATCTGTTGCCTGAAGCCAAAATGATAATATTATCTTGGGTCATCCATGTTTTTTCCACTCCTTTTTTTTCTCCCTCCCCCCCCCATTTAATGCAGTTGATCTATATTAGTGTTCATTTTTCTCTTAGTTACATGTCTATATGAAACAAACATGAAACAGTTTTTCAAGAGTAACATTTTCCTTATTATTAGGAAAAGAGGAAGATTACCCAATTTTATCTTTTTTAAAAAGATAAAATAAAAATACAGTTTATTGGTGAAAAAATTTCTGTACAGTACAAACACCAAACAGTTTAAATTCTGTGTTTTGAGATATCTTCTTCCTCATTATTGGGAAGAAGAGATCTTTTAAAAGGTAGTGCAAATACACTATTATTTTTAAATTATCTGATTATTACACATTTTCTAATTTCATCACTTTTAGTATCTTAATTTTAGTTTGCTTTTTTTCCTTTATATATTCCATTTAGTATTCATCTTATTTTCCTGTATGTACAGTAATGCCCATTTAGCTGGTTGTCAGATGCATAGTAAATGCAGCAGTTTGAAATGAACAGAACTTAAACATAAGAGAGAAATTGCTTCTGAATAGCCAAACTTGCTCTCATAAAAAGTTAATTTTTGTTTCATAAGACTAGGAGAGAAAGAAACAACAAGTGAATGGAGGGCAAATGTGAAATGCTCTCCTGCTTTTAGAATTATGAAATAACAATTCATACCAAAAAGAAGACAAAAAATTTTGCTTACAATACCAAGAGAGAACAATCTAGGGCTTCTCTCTTGGGACAGGGTACTTTATTTATTTATTTTTCAGGGTACTTTTTAATCCAGAAATCTGTGTGCATTCTATGTAAAAGATTAAACATAAGCCACTTACTATGTTTAAGAACACAAGAGAAAGAATGATATAGAAATAAGCAGAATAGTTTTACTTTTAAAATGTCTCTGTTTCTTGAAAAATGCGCTTTAAAAACATTTGCATTTGTCCTCCATTTACCACCATGTAAATGAAGTATTACTGTATTTTACTGGCCTCGTAGTGTATTTTACTGACTTTATTTCACCTCCTATCCATTGGCCCATTTTCAGTGGCTTTTATTATTGTATTGTTTTCCCGGTATTTATCCTTCTGGCAATCTATATATGCTAATTTTACATTTACTTAAATATATTTTAATTATAGCTTTCCTCTTATTCCTTTTGAGTTGAGTAGCTTCCTCCTCCTTCCAGTGCCTTTCTGCCTTTCTTTTCCCACAATTTACCTGTGATCATGATAGCTTTTTAAACAGCTCAATAAATGCCATTTTCTTTTCACCTATACTCTTTGTATATCATCATCTAGCCTATTTGAATTTGAAGTTAATTTTAAAAATCAGATATCAAGAAAAATGGAAGGAAATCAACATTATGTTTATTCTGATTTTTTAAAAGTGGTAACTTATTTTTCAGGTCATTTTCAAATTTACTTCCAAAATATTACTATTATTGCTGTGTGTCTATATTCATGATCATATCTTCCAAGGCTCAGTTTCATAAAATGTGGGACTTATCAATCACCTACCCTTCAACAAAACACGGAGATCTTGCTGAGTACTTTAAGTGTAGACTGGATAATAACTATCCATATTTCCAAGTTTTCTTTTTTTTCCCTCATCTTTGCCCTCCTCTCTGTTTTTTGGTTTTTTTTTTTTTTTTTTGGTTTTTTTTTTATGGTATGTATGTAAGGGGTAGATTAAAAGATAATCATTTTTATTCACTTTGCAGGACGAGTCTTGGGGACTAGATAAAATGGGCAGGAACATTTAATCCTCTGCTTCAAAGACTATGTGCATGGACAGTTACAAGGCAGTTATGGCCAGATATGATTATCGGCTTTGGAATAAAATGCTCCTTCACATTGCTTATATCTTAGCTGAGAAGAGAGACAATCAGGTTAGTTGTTCTGTAGGGTACAGATGTGATGAGTTCCAGAGCTTCATAAGTCATTAGAGTGGTCTTATCAGTAGTACTTTTAATTGGTTTTCCAAATAACTCATTTTCTTATTCAGTTATATAATGTATCCCTATTGTCAGTGTTTATGCATTGCATTTAATTGTGTACTTTTACCATATTTTTATTAAAAATTTTCATCATTCAGTAGTTCTTAAGGTCTGTTTATTCTATAGTTAACAGTAGTCTCATTTTCCACTGGAGGTAAACTGTGTTTCCCCTTTTTTTGGAATTCTTTTTTTCATTAAACTGAAACAGACTGTTAGCTATTACATTTTATATTTCCCTTATTTCTTTTTTCTGTTCCCTTATTTGGTATTTTAAAACATACTCTCCCATTTGTTTGACCTAGTGTTTCACATTGTAGTACAATTTTCATTAACTATTAATCTTTAGAATTGATTGCCCGTATTTCTATTCTAAATAGTTACCTCAGTTGGACATACTGTGAATATAATTTATATAAGTAACATTTTATCATTATTTTGGTGTAATTAGAATCTGAGACTGAGCATATTTTATTCCCCACTTTGATGAAATTTTCATGAGGAAGTAGTCTATTTTTCCCCAAGATCAAAATTAGATAGGATTCCCTTTGTTGTACCATTTTGTTGTTTGGTATTATGAAGATAATTCTATTCTCCAAGAGTCTATTTTTTAAATCTATAGTTAAATTATTTTTAGACATTTGATTTAAAAATGTATGCCAATACTTTACAGAGTTTTAATTTTAAATTTTTGTTAGATGGCAATTTGCAGGATAAGTAATATTGATTTCACTTTTTTATTTTCCGCTGTTTTCTCACCTGTATAATTTTCTATGATGTTACAAATAGATTATTATTGACTACTCTCACTACTAAGGTGAAAATGCTAATTTGAACAAAGGGGGATTAAGAATACAAAAATTGTATTAATAGCATGGTGATTGACTTTAATTTTTTCTAAAGTGAAATCTGGGAGAATTAGAAAATGTGGGTAAGGTCATCGTATGACAGTAAAGTGGCCTCAATATGCCAGGAGGCCAGTCTTCATCAGTAGTTAATCATAGATCACTCTCAGACCCTTGAGGGAGTAAACATTTCTTTATACCTTATTGTTTAACATTATTATGTTTACATATGGTTGACTTTATATTGACATATGATTCATTGTTGATTAACATTTCTAACCAAGTCAGAATCTCTGTACTTTTTTAGTATGAGGAAAGATACTGTATATGAAATTGTTTTGTTCTCTAGTCATAGACTGAAAATCATTTTGCTTCAGTAAATTCGCATCTTTTCTTTGGCTCTCAGTTGCTAAAACCATAAAATATAGTGGTTCAAAAAATGGGTTCTGTGCCAGACTGTCCAGATCCATATCCCTTACTGCCGTTTACTAGTTGAGTAACTTGGACAAATCCTTAATTTACCCGGCCTCATTTTCTGTACAAAGTGAGGAGGATCATGATAGCTATCTCATTAAGAGAGCACGAACAATGAATCTTGGAACACTGAAAAAATAAAATAGAATTTAAAAGAAAGAGAGAGAGAGAGAAAGAAAGATAGAAAGAAAAAAAGAGAGAGAGCATGGACTAGTACCTGACATTTAGTGAGCTGTTTCTATTATTCTGTAATGACAAGAAGAGCTAATAGTGTTGTCATTGTTTCACTTCATTCATGTTTTTACTCAGAATATATTGAACACCTACTCTATTTTAGTAATAAAAGACATTGCAAGTGGGGAAATAAGAAACAAATTAGATCTTTAAAAACTATTAAGAAAACTAATAGCATGTGTTTTCATTTTACTTATTTTTTAGCTCATAGGCCCCACATTCTATTTATTAAATTCAACTAAGTATTTTATAACTCTTGACTAGACAGAATATTTTTGGTTTCTGTGGTTAGGACTTGAAAAATTTAGGTCAATCTGGCATCATCAAAAAGTAGACTGTAAAGTATAGATAATCTCTTCATTTTTTTCTTGTTTCATTTTTTCTTATTCTTCTAAAGTCTTACTTTCTCATTGCTTTGTACTATTACTGTTGCTTTTTTTTTTCCTCTTTATCACTTTTGTTTTTCTTACTTCTCCTCTAGAGATAACACTTTCCAGTTGTCCAAGATTTGTATAGAGTAGACTTTAGGGTTCTTATGGGATTAATGCCCAATAATTACCAAATTCATGAATGCCATTATATCTATAACGTTACCCATAAAATACAGTAAACTTAAAAATGCAATTATGTAAATTTGTAGATATATATTTCCTATATGTAAGTGTAGGTATCTATAGAAATTTGTTAAATTTTCTAGTTTAAAGAACCTTCATTTTCTTAGATTTATCTCTTTCTTTATCAAGTATGAAAATTAGCTTTCTTTTGGGGGCCAGTTTTTGTAAAGAAATCATGATTTTAAAATCACTTTACAAATATTGCATATCTTTTCTTCATTAGCTTGTGGAGCTTAGACAACTTCTGTGCCTCACTTTTCTCATCTGTATACCATTAATACTAATAGTCCCATCTTATAGGAATATAAGGCTTAAATGAATTCATGTTAAATGTTTAACATTTACAAGTAACTCAGTAATTGTCTGATATTCTAACTACAATAGATTGACAAAGCTTACTTGGCTTAGTTCTAAAGAGGGCAGAGAAATTAAGAAAATTTTTTTTCTTGTTTTTCATGAACATTTCCATATTGTACACTTAAACATTTTCTGTGCATATAAAATTACTATACTGATTATAGAGTATTGAGTAAAGGAGAAAAGTACAAAAATAAAAATTAGCCATAATTATACCACCTCATCATTGTGCCCAGAACATGTTTGTATTTCCTTTAAGTTTTTTTCTCATAGGCATATTTATGAGGATTTTTTGTTTTATTTTAAAACAAATAATAGTATCAATTTTGTAGCATGCATTTTCTGTGCTTTTAATTATTTATAATCGTCTGATATGGCAGGTTCATTTTCTACAATTTAGATGTCCTTTAAATTATTTAATTTTTCTACAATCGTTTGGATCGTTTGTCTTTTATGGAATCCCTATCATCTTTCACTTTCTTTCTTAATTTATTCTCTCCTTTTTAGTTAGCTTATTCTTTGATAAGGGTTTTTGGGGACGTATGTATTTGAGATTTTACATGCCTAAAAAGTGTATTACATCCTCATGCTTAATTTTCTTCAGAGTTTTTCCTCTAGCTTCCAGTGTTTTCTGCTGAGAAGTCCAGTGCTGTTTCAATTTCTGATTCTGATCTTGTTTCTTGTCTTTGGAAGCTTTTAAATTTTTCTCTTATTCTTGGTGTTCTGAAATATCATGGTGATATACCCTGTTGTGTATATGTATTTTTTTTCCCATTCATTATGCTTGGCACTCTTTGTTGAATATCTGTTGCTTGGTTGGTAGTCTCTTGAGGTTCGTCTTTTTTTTTAAACATTGTTTCATGGATTTAATGTCTTCTCTTAGCTCTTTGATAATGTTATTTATTACTCTGAAGTTTTTTTCAGCTCCCTACTCTTCTGATTCTCTGCTCTTATCCCTGTCTTTCATGCTGGAAACTTTCCTCAAATATCTGTTTCTTGGTTCTCTACTCTTGCTGAGTGAGACACTAAAAAGGCAATTACCAGAGAGGGAAGGCGTGGGGAATGGGGCAGTAGAGAGAGAGAGGAGAGAATGTGTTGTGTTTGACAGGATGAGGCAGTGGCTCTATCTTCTTCGGTGAGCATCACTATAGGACAGTCCTGTCGTCAGCTAGGGTTTTCATTGTAAACCCTAAACTGTCGCTATTGATAATTATTTTCCCTGGGTAAGTTCACCTTCTTTGAGGAAAGATCTTTCAATCTACTTAAGTTTAGTTGTTCTCTACCATTTGGGAGTTGGGCAGGGTGAGACAGCATCCAGCGCAGTCTGCACTTCACATATATCCCTCTTCTGTATCTGATGATTCCAAATTTCTGGCTCATTTTATTGAGGGAACAAACTTTCTGGACTTCCAAGATGGGTGCGTTGTGGAGAAATTGCTTGACTGCCTAAGTTGGAGTAGAGGCTTAGGGATTTAATTACTTATTATACAAACATTGAAATCATACTCTTTTCAGACCTTAACCTCCCTCCATCTTCTGTGGAACCTATTACTTGTAATTCCTGAATGCTTCTGGGTTCTGCACAGGAAAATAGTTTTTTTAATTTTTCTTTTAGATACACATAGTTGTAATTCCTCTTTTGACCATTTGGTTTGATTTGTATGCTCTGCTCATTCTTCTGCTTTCCATGTACATATATTAATATATTGTGGTTTGGGTTTACAAGTATTTTTCTTAATTTATTGAAGATGAAATTTATTTTCTCTTTGTTATTTTGGTTGGGTTTTTAAGACATGGAGGGATTGGTTAAATCTCTCATTTTTGGGTACCCTGCTGGCTCAGTCAGTAGAGCATGCGACTCTTGATCTTGGAGTTTGAGCTCAAGCTGCATATTGGGCACAGTTTACTTAAAAATAAAATTAAATTAAAAATTTTAAAAAAACCCTTGATCATTTGGAAAGTGGATGTTTGTTATAAGCCTTTTTATTTGTGAAAATAAGCTTTTTAAAATTAAAGGAATAGAATCACCCCTCTTAAAAATATAGTTTGTCCCATTATCAAACATATTTCTATGGTGTACAGTGATAGTTTTCAAAAGTATACTAAATATCATTAAATATAAATGAAGTTTTTTAGTTTTCATTTTTATATTTAGGAACACATAAATGTAAATTGTTGGATGTTGATTAAAAGAGTCTTAATTTCAATCATCCTATTTGCCAATAACCACTTTTGTTTCAGTGCTATTCTTTTTTTTTTTTTTTTTAATTAACACATAATGTATTATTTGCCCCAGGGTACATGTCTGTGGATCCTTAGGCGTACACATTTCACATCAGTTCTATTCTTTTATGTTCCCAATTCCAGTATTGTTTTTCTTCTGTTTGGACTTTAAATCCTTTGATACTATATTTTTAGTGTTCTTCACACACTTCATATCTTCACTTCCTCCACTTTTCTAGCTTATATCCTTTCATCCAGATTTATTATAATCATGTCCTTCTTCAGACCCTCAACATCCTTGCCTCTTGTTTCCCTCCATCATACCTCCTTGGAAAACCCTATCCTCCCCTTACTGTTCCATACCTGCACCAGAGCATCTGAAAGTGACTGAAGAACAACACATAATCATAATGGGTAGACTTTAAATTTTTCTCACAAGTGGGCCTTTAATGTTGCCTAGCAATCCTATTGGAGTATTCTACTACATAGATATTCATACTTTATTACAAGATTATTTCATACCTTCTTTTCAAACCTGTGACACCTCCTGTTCTCTTTTTTTTCACACTTAGCTGATTATTTTTGCTTCCTTAATAGAGACAACAGAGAATTCTTCAAGAATTAAACCTCCTTTTCCACGTGCAGCTGTACCCCTATACTCTACTTTTTCTATTACAGGTATCTCTAAGCTTGATCCTTACCCTTGTATAATAGATCTGACCCCTGGTCTCCACCTCAAGAACTTTGCTCTTCAGATTGTTTTCTCTCTACTGACTTCAGTTTCCCCACTTTTATAAGATAATTCTTATCATTATACTAATATGCTATGAGAGCTCTTATCAACTGATTGTAGATGTTAACCATGTCTACAAAATACCTTCACAGTAACACCTGGGTTAGCCTTTGATTAAATAACTGGATACTGTAGCCCAGCCAGGTTGACACATAAGACTGACCATTACACCCTCTCTTGTTTCCTCATGCCCTTCTAGCTACCTTCCCTACATTTTGTTTACGGTAAATCTCAACTGTTTCTATTCACTGTCTTACTCTCCTCCTATTCTCTTTTAAACCCACTCCAGTCAGTTTTCTATTTCTGCCATATCACTGTCTCTTGTCTTGATGTAGTTAGCAATTACCTTCTTACTGTCCAAATCACTGGGAAGCTACCAGATGTCATCTTTTCTCTCAGTAGAGACATAGCTACTTCTTCCTTCTTGAATCACTATCTTCACTTGTTTTCTGGAATACACACTGTCATAGTGGATCTTAGAAAGGTAAACTGTAAATATTCAATTATCTCAGAACTCAATTTTTAGACCTTTTAATCTTTTCTGTCTTTATTCACTCCTTAGTGCATAAAGTAAAAACCAATTCCATAGTTTTATTATTTCTGTCAAAAAATAATGATAGTGGAAAAGGCAATATAGTCACATGATTTAAAATTCAAAATAACAAACTCTATGGTAAAATGTCATTCTTCCACCCATGGCTCTCAGCCATCGAATTCTCTTCCTTGAAGACAACCAAAGTTGCCAGTCTCATATATTTTTTCTGAAGATTATGAATATAATAGCACATACATATTCAGTGAGAGGCAGTATGATGTAGTGCCTAAGAACTTGGACTATGGAGCACGACTGCCTGTAATCAAATTCTGTCTCTGCCAGTTACTGGCTGTGTAACTGGCAAGTCTCTTAGCTGATCTGGGACTCAGTTTACTTCTAGGTACAAAAGGAACATTTAAAATATACTTGATAGAGTTGTGAGGTATATGATGAGTAAGTATGTGTAAAGAGCTTAGAAGAGTGACTAACACATAAAAATAAATAGCACATTCCTTCTTTTTGCATAAATGATAGCATAATATACATACTGACAGGCCTCTTGCTTTTTTTTTTTATCAAGAAATATCTTGTTGTCTTATCAACAAATATCTGGTGGGCTTTTCTTTTTAGCACATAAATTATGCCTCATTTTTTCCAATGGCTGAATAGTTAGTTATGCATTGGATGGATGTACTGTCTAGTTTTAAGGCTCTAAATAACAATGTCTTTGGTGATGGCTTCCAAATGTATAGCTACTGGATAGTTCCACTTAGATACTTAATAAGCGCAAAGCTTTCTAATTACCCTTGCCTTTTCTTTTTATCTTATTTCCTACATTGTAACGTATCTTTTTTTTTTTTTAGCTCTACCTTCAGAATCTCTTTACCTATTGCAACCACTTTAATCTTAGCCAGCATTGCTATACTGAGCTGCTCAAAGCCAACAACTTGAGAATCATCATTGCAAACTTTTGGCAAAATATTTTTAGCTCTCCGTGTTCTTCCATGTGGTCTCCTTTCTTCCAGTTTTACTCTTCTGTAATCTGTTCACACAGCAGTTTTAAATCTAAATCAGACTGTTTCCCACTCACACCATATTTTCCAGTGGGTCTTTCCTCTTTAGATTTAATTTCTGAGTTTTAACTAGATTCTAGTAGAACTCTTACAACCTGGCCTCTTGATTTCTTCCTTACCCTTATTTCCTGTCTCTACCTGTTTCTGTGCTTCAGCCACACTACATCCCTTCCTCTTTTATGAGTGCTCTCCTCATAACATTTTATCTCATAACCTTTGTACCTTTTACTCCCTCTCCCTGGAACACTGTTCTGTCATATGATCACATGCTCATTCCCTCACTTAATCTCATATGTGAGCTCTGCAGAGAAGTCTCAAGCTGCCTGATTACCCTTTTTACTCTCTTTTTAACCATACTTTTTAAAATCATACTGTATTTTTCTTTATAGATTTTTCATTAGCTTTTTTCATTTGTATATTCTATGTTTGTTGTTGCTCCACACTAGATTGTAATAATCATGAGGGTAGGTATTCTGTCTCATTCACTTTTGTACTTCTAGTATGTAGAACAGTGCTAAGTACATGTTGGGTTGATAAATGAGGAAGCCATAAATAAGTGTTTATTGAACTCTCTGTGGTAAAAGACTAGTTTTTTAATTACCAATCTGTCACAACCTAATAGTTCTGTGAAATGCAATAAAATGAAGTATATGTTTCTTAGTGTCATTTTAATATTAAAGTCAATAGACATAAGATCACTGTCAGATTGTTATAAAAATTTCTAAAAACTTACTTTCAAGTTTGTACTGATAATAAACTGTTAACAAACTCTTCGTGGTCACCATCCATTTGCGGACCATATTGTGGGTAGCATGACACTAAATCAAGTTTGCCATTCTGTAGCTGGCATTTAAAATTTGAACACTAAATGAAGTATTTTTCTCTTTGGTAAACTAGGAGAAGCTACTTCAAAGCCAGTGGCACAGAATCCAGGCTGAATTCCTGTAGAATTATTAGTTTATAAAATAGTTCCTTTAGTAATATCAGTAAAATTTAATTAGTGCTCCCTCTATGCAGGAAGGAGTCTTTTTCACTGGACTCAGACATCACAATTCCCATGTTATGTCTATGTCATTAAATTAGAAGTCTCTTCAGTAAGTGTTTAATTGCCAATATGTTGGTATGTGAAATGAAAATTTCAGCGAAGTTTAAGTTTTACAGATCAATAAGCATTTTATCTCAATAAACAGTGCTCTATCCTAATACTCATATGAAAATTTATTGATCATTTTGTGTTTTTGTTTTAGTATATTGATTTTTTATGTTTATATATCTAGGATGGGAGGAGGGTCATTACACAATGGCAGTTGGAGTTTGGAATTTGGGTTCACAAGGAGATATATAGCTAAAAGCAAAAGTCTTTTTTAAAAAAAAGTTTTCATTTATTTGGAAGAGAGAGAGTGTGTGCATGCATGTGCAAGTTGGGAGGAGGGGCAGAAGGAGAAGCAGACTTCCAGCTGAGCAGAGAACCCGATGCAGGGCTTCATCCCAGGACCCCAAGATCATGACCTTAGCCAAAGGCAGACACTTAACCAACTGAGCCACCCAGGCACCCCAAAAGCAAAGGTCTTTAAATTGACGAAAACCTGTGTCTTGACTTCCACTAGTGAATTCCAACTGGGCTTGGTATTAATTTTAATGCTTTCTGACTCCTCGATCTACAAGTCATTTTTTTTTGGGGATCTAGAAGTATATACTCAATTAAGCTCCATCGGATATGATTTTGTATGATCCGGGTAAACTCTGTTACAATATTATCCCTGACTCGGGTAGGGTGAATGCCGCATATCCCTCCTATCTTTGAGCTATTCTCCTTTTTTATACAGATTAATTTAAAAAGTACTTTTAATTTTCATAGTAGTATCAGGTATCTTATTGACAATGTATAAAACATTGTAAAATCATTAGCCTGTATTTTGAAACAAGAATATTTCTCAGTTTACTATATTGAGACACTGTATATTAGGAAAGAAATATTTTTATTAAATGTATTTCTAAGTGGTCACTAACTTAAATACATTTGTTTACATCTTGTTTTATATTTTAGCTTAAGGGCAGTAATCACTATTAATATGGAGTTGGCAAATGAAGTTTCAGGTTGACAAATTGTGTGTGTGTATAGATGATAGGTATAGATAGTATTCTATATATTTATGTGTATAAATAAAGGGAAATAGTTAAGTTTTAAGAGAAATGCATGCTCATATCTAGTTATGAATATGTTTCCAGATAAGTAGATCAGTATTCCAAAACACTGATCGTTTCACTTTTTATTAATGTACATTCATTCATATTTGTAGATCAATAAATAACCTAGAAGAAAAAAAAGGGAAGTTATTTTACCTGCACAAACTCTCTTATTCCTTTACTGGTATTTTCTACACTATAACCATTTCAATAATGAAAATAAATATGAATAGAGAAAAGTTTAAGGTTTTTCAGATGACTTGAAATAGAAGTTTGAAATAGAAGTTTGAAAATATTTAAAGATTTGCAAATATAAGTGAACATTTAAAAGTACATTGTCAAATAGATCAACCAGAAGTTCACAGGATACATTTTTTTAATTAATGAGTTTGGTAGGATCTGTATTTCAGGGTTTGGAGGTTATGCCAGTCACTGAGGTGAGGAACAGCAGGCAGAGAACCGTCTTTCTGGGTAAAGATCATGAATTGATTGTAAATATCGAAGGCATTTTTGAAGTGTCTGAGTTAAAGGTATTAAAGAAGCAATTGTGTATACACAGAATTTGTGGTCAGAATAGAGTTCTAATAGGCTTGATTAGTATGCCCTCACTAGGCATATTTGAGGGTGGAGAAGAGGGGTTGTTAAATCTTTCTTGCTGGTAGTTGGGATGAGGCTGTTTTTAAGTGGGAAATGGCAATGAACCAAGCTATAGAGACACTGAGGCACAGAAAATTATGTTGCAGCCTAAGATGGTGACTTTATTTCTATAAAATAAGTTTTTTTTTTATTGTATGACTGAGTTGTAAACATAGAAACTGACTAGTTTCTTTCCTTCATCCGTTTCCATTATAAATATGTAATTTAATGGATGAAGATCTGATTAATGGGTGAATACCATAATATTCCTTTATTTCATAGCCATGAAGCTCATGACTGCGTTGGTGAATGTTGCCTTAAACCTCAGTATTCATCAGGATAATACACAAAGACAATATGAAGCTGAGAGAAATAAAATGATTGGGAAGAGAGCCAATGAAAGGTTGGAGTTACTTCTTCAGAAACGCAAAGAGGTAAGTTTCGTGTTTTGTACTCTCTATAAAAAGGTGTATGTGTATTTTAAAATTTATTTAAGTTAGATTATGTGATCTCATACTTTTCAAATTAACCTGGAACGTTCAGCCAGTGATTATCTGAGTGCTCTCTGAGTGCTTCCTCCATGACTTCCGTGCATGTCTGTCTCTAAATTTCTCCTTTCTGTAAAGACACCAATCATATTGGATTTGGAGCCCACCTTACTCCAGAATGACCCTATCTTAACTAATTACATCTGCAGAGGAAAATCCTAAAACAGTCCTCCTTTTGAAAGAAGATAGTCTAGGGGTTAGGTAACTGAGGATTATCAGGCTACGAATTCAGAAAACATAATAAATACTAAGGTCAGAGCTGGGGGTCAGCGAAGCTGCATTTCCAGAAGGGAGCCAAAGACTACTTATTAGCTAATAAATAAGGCATTCCTGTGAATAAGGTTGGTTCCAGGTTTACACTGAAATTTTCACATATATGCTGAAAGTGTTTTAAACTGGCTTTTTAGTGGGTAACATTTTTATTTGCCCATTAGGAAATAAAATTTTAAATCTACAGTATTAGTCTGTATTTTGACTTGAAAAAAGAATAATACCATATTGCTGCAAATAAATTATCAATGAATAATGGGTTATAATAGGCATCAGGAAGCAGCAAACTTATGCCTAAATTATTACCCATACTGTATTAGGGTGTTAAGACTGCTATAACAGATACCACAAACTGAGTGGCTTAAAGAACATAAACACAGTTTTGTAAGCTAGAAGTTGAAGATAACTCCCAATTTCTCCATGACTTTACATGTGTTTGTCTCTAAATTTCTCCTTTCTGTAAAGATACCAATCATCTTGGATTGGGGGCCCACCCTGCTCTAGAATGACCCCATTTTAACTAATTACATTTGCCACAATCCTATTTTCAAATAAGGTTTGAGGTGTACTGGGGCATCGGGACTTCATCATATGAATTTCTAAGGAACACAGTTAAAATCATAATACGTACCATACTTGAAATATTGTGCAAGTAAATTTTGGAATTGTGCATCTGTAAGTACTACTAACAACTGTATGCCTCTCGTAAACTAATTTTTTATATAATAAACACAGCAAAAGTAATTTTTAAAACTTGGCAGTAAGATGCAGTAATTTGAATGGTTTACTATGTAAGTATTCCCAATCTTATTTCCATAAACCTGAAATAAAGCATACAGCAAAAGAATAAGTCAGAAATATTTTATTCTTGCATTCTTATATGTAATAAAAGCAAATATTTCACCGAGTATTATCCTTTGTTCTGTGGTAATAAGAAATACCACTTGGAATATAATTTTTGTATCAGTGCTTTTATTCCTGTTGAGCAATGAATAAGCTCAAAGTTTAACTCTAATCAGTAGTTTTGCCTGAATTTTTTATCATCGCTGTACTGTTTCATTTTTTTGCTGCATTCCACTACTAATGGCGAGGATCCTTCCAATCTTCTACTATGCCTTCTATGTTGGGAATTTGGCCTAATCTCAGTTATGGACTAAACAGATGCAGAGTATTATTTGGATACTTTAGGTAGAAGAGTAAGTTTCTTTTTCAGTGGCAAATATCATAATCAAGGCTGAGCTGTTACCAAGAGAGGCAAAACAAGCCAGGGACCTGACTTTGTTGGAAGAGATATAGAAATTAAGTCTTCTTCCCAAAGCAGGTAGTATTTTGGGGATTGGAATTTGGCCACAGCTAGCCACACCACTCCTTGTTAGTCATTGCATGTGTATATAAAGAGAGACAAAGAGATTCTAAAGTCAGTATAGTAAAGCTGTTGAAGTAATGCAAGAGTACTCGTAATTTCCGACATCTGTCGAATAGTAAGTGAGAAAAAGGATTGACAATTACCAAGAATGAGAAGAACAGGAATTAAAAATAACTGAAACTATACATTTCAGATAAAATCAGGATTTAATTTTTTTCTTTTCATTTCAGCTACAGGAAAACCAGGATGAAATTGAAAATATGATGAACTCTATTTTTAAGGGTATATTTGTTCATAGATACCGGTAAGGAATTTTATAAATCACTTTAGATTTTTCACTTAAATAATCTATTGCTTCTTTGTAGTCCTAGGTAATGATAAAAATATGAAACTCCCTAATTACTTGTTTTGTTTTCTGGAAAATAGTTTTGGCTATAAAGGCTAAATAAATATCATACTGTTGTTGGGGAGGAAATTGTACCACTACCACACTCTTGCAAATTCAGAACATATACAGAGGCATTCAGTGTACTTACATTTGTACTAATGGCAAATTAATTAATATGATATTATTAATATGGCCTTAATAAAACATGATTGTCTTGGTATTTGAAAAAAAAATGTAATACCCTACTTCCTGCCTAGTGATACTCATCTTGTTCTTTGGTCAGATTAACCCAATAGTCTTTTAAAAATACCTCTGTGAGAGAAAAAGGCACCTCTGTAAATAATCAACAGCTCTTCTTTACCTTCAGCTATACAAATGAAAATAGAAACAAAGCATTTGCAAAGTATTCTTGTCATATTCCGTGACAAACAAGTTTAGTTTGTCTTTCTCTGAACTTTTAGATTACTAATACATTATTAAACAGCATATTTCACAGAGAATTAATGAATCATATACATATACTTGTTACTTTCTGTTAATTAGGCATGATATGATATGTTTAGGTAGATAGACACAGATAATAGAAGAACTGTTTTTAGACACATGTGAGATTTTAACTGGCCAGTTAATTTGAAATTAGTTAAAACTGGGAAATCCATTTTTTAAAAAAGAAGAAATGTAACTTTGATATTTTAACTTACACATTTTGTTTTAATTCAAAACATAAAAAGATCTTTTGATCTTCTTGGTCTTTATTCAAAGAAGAACAAAACACTAACTCGGAAAGATATATGCACCCCTATGTTCATTGCAGCATCATTTACTATAGCCAAGATATACAAACAACCTATAGATGGATGAATGGATAAAGAAATTGTATATATACAATGGAATACTCTTCAGCCATTAAAAAATAATGATATCTTGCATTTGCAACAATATGGATGGACCTCAAGAGCATTATGCTAAGTAAAATAAGTCAGGCAGAAAAAGACAAATATTGTGGTGGTCCATATGGACTCTTAAAACAAACAAAAAAAAAAAACGAGCTAATAGATACAGAGAACAGATTGGTGGTTGTCGAGTCAGGATGGGTGGGAGAAATGGGTGAAGGGGGTCAAAAAGCAAGAAGAAAAAAAATATGATGCACTACTGAACAACCCATAAAATGATTTATTTTTATCTAGTAATTTGTGGTTATCTTCTATATTATTAGGAAATTTAGGCAAGTTTAATAAACTTGCACTGGACTTCCGTAATGGGTTGTGGAACTTTTAGAAAAAAACCTGGAAGATAAAAACACTGGGAAAATCTGTTCAATAGCTGATTTAAAAAAAGATAATGAGGGGTGCCTGGGTGGCTCAGTGAGTTAAGCCTCTGCCTTCGGCTCAGGTCATTATCCCAGGGTCCTGGGATCGAGCCCCGCATCTGGCTCTCTGCTCGGCAGGGAGCCTGCTTCCCCCTCTCTCTCTGCCGGCCTCTCTGCCTACTTGTGATCTCTCTCTCTCTGTCAAATAAATAAATAAAATCTTAAAAAAAAAAAAAAAGATAATGAGAGAGACTGTATAACCTGGTAGGGACACATATTACACACTACACACACACCCCCCCCCAAAGTTGGAGATATCTGTGATTTGGGGAACTAGTTCAACCAATTGAAAAAATAAAACCACCTGTCTTTTTTTAGGAAACTTAAAAATAAAACAGAATTGTTTTTATTTACAAATTTACCATATTCATCTCTCATATCCGAGTTTCTGTTACCATTTTACTTCAGCCTATTTTAATTTTTGTTTATCTGAAAAATACTTTATTTCACCTAAAAAAAAAAAAATAGGGCCACGGCCTTTACTTTGAGTATGAAATGTTTGGAGTTTCATATCTTCTTGCATAAACTACATATTCAATGAATTATTGAAATATTAATTTTTTAAATTTTTTAAAAATTTTAATTATTTATTAGAGAGAGTGAGTGCACATAAGCAGTGGGGAGAGGGGAGAGGGAGAAGCAGACTGCCTGCTGAGCAGGGAACCTGATGCAGGGCTCAATCCCAGGACCCTGAGATCATGACCTGAGCAGAAGACAGACACTTAACCGCCTGAGCCACCCAGGTGCCCCCTGAAAAATTAATTTTTAAAAAAGCAAGAACTTCCACATACCTGTCATGTGTTTTTTTTTTAATTACAACTTTATAGAGGCTTAATTTACATAAAACAAATTACATGATATGATATAGTGATTCATAAGAAATACATATTTGGTCATTTGGAACTTTCAATCCTACCCTCAGCCTCTGGGGAGTGGAGGGCTGGAGATTGAATCAGCTGTTGGCAGTGACATAGTTAATCATGAATATGCAGTGAAGCCTCCATAAAAACCCATAGGATTGGGTTCAGAGAGCTTCTGGGTTGTTGAACACATGGAGATGCGAGGAGAGTAGCACACCTGAAGAGGGCTGAAAGCTCTTCTCCCCTTTCCCATACGTTGCCTTTTTTATCTCTTAATCTGGCTGTTGATTCAAATTCTTTATCATATCCTTTAATGAATTGGTAAATGTAATTGTTTCCCTGAGTTCTTTGGGCCACTCTAGCATATTAAAAGAAGCTAAGGAGGGGGTGCCTGGGTAGCATAGTTGATTAAGCATCTGACTCTTGGTTTCGGCTCAGGGTGATCTCAGGTTAGTGAGATTGAGTTGGGCTCCATGGTCAGCACAGAGTCCGCTGGTGATTTTCTCTCCCTTCTGCTTACTTTTGTGCTCTCTCTCTCTCTCTGTCTCTCCCTCTCAAATAAATCTTAAAAAACAAAAAAGAACCTAAGGAGCAGGTGGTTGGAACCTCCAATCTGTAGCCTGTGGGTCAGAAGCACAGGTAACAAAAGCCTGAGGCTTGAGACTGCCATCTAAATTGGGGGAGTAGAGGACAGTCTTGTAGGACTGAGCCCTTAATCTGTGGAATCTAATGATGTGTCCAGGTAGATAGTGTCAGAATTGAGCTGAATTCTCAGAAACTAGCAGGTATTGTTGGTGTGTGTGTGTGCAGGGGAAACCCATGCCCCATATTCAAATTGAGCCCAGGAATGCAAAAAGAGTTGGTATCAGACAGTTAAGTGCATAAATTGATGAGTTTTGACATATATACAGTTGTAGAACTACAACAGGCAAGATATATCCATCATCCTCAGAAATTTTCTGTTGCCATTTTGTAATTCCTCCCAACCTTGCCAGTCTCCCCCACCTCCATCCTCAAGCAGTTCTTGATTTGCTAACTGATTTGTTTATATTTTTAAGGGTTTCGTAGAAATAGAATTGTACAGTATATGCTCCTGATTTTTGTTATTTTGTCTTTATCTGACTTTTTTCACTAAATAAAATTAGTCTTTCATCATTAAGACTGTTAAATGTAAGTTTTTCATAGATGCCCTTTATCAGGTTGAGGAAATTTCCCTTCTATTCCTAGTTTTCTGAGGTTTTTAATTAGAAATGGATCTTGAATTTTGTCAAATGCTTTTCTACATCTGTTGAGATTGGTATATGCAGTTTTTCTTCTGTAAGACTATTAATATGAATTCAGTTGGTTGAATTTCAGATGTTAGCCTTAAATTCTTGAGGTAAAACCCTCATAGTCCTGATATATTATTCTTTCTATATATTGTTGCATATGATTTCCTGAATTTTCCTAAGAATTTTGCTTCTTTGTTCAAGAGAGATATATCTCTTAACTTTTTTGTTTTTATTGAATGTCTCTGACTGCTTTGAACCATGGTAACGCTTTTTTGAATGAGTTGCAGTGTATTCTCTCCTTTTTAATTTTCTGGGAGAGTTTAATAGTATTGTTACTATTTTTCTTCAGTTAGGTATTATACCATTGGGGCCGAGAATTTTCAATGTAGGGATGTTTTTAAGTGCAAATTAAATTTCTTTAATAGATACAAGACTGTTCATTTTATATCTACAAGAAAATAATACATTGATCTAAGTTATTAAATTATATTCCACAACTCTCAGCATAAAGTTGTCCATAATATTGGTGGTTTCACATCTCTTGTAGCAATTGTATTTATTTTTCTTAAAAATTGAGATTTTGGGGGGGAGGAGTTAAGATGGCGGAGGAGTAGGGGGACCTTAAGCTTGCCTCCTCCCTTGAACATAGCTAGATAAATATCAAATCATTATGAACACCCAAGAAATTAATCTGAGGACTGAGAGAACAGAACTGCAAGTCTTACAAGTAGAATCGTGAAAGGTAGGAGCTGTGAAGAGTTGACTTGGGGGATATAAAAACTATGGGTGCTGCAGAGGGGATGGATCCCTGCTTATGGAGACTACTGGAAGGTATTATAAGCAGCAGAGCGTAAAATCTGAAATTTTAGAAGCCCGTGACCACAGGAGTCATGCCTGCCTTAGTGGTGCTCCTGTGGGGAAGGAGAGCAGAGACCCATGAGCAGGCAGTGTGATCTGAGGATACCCTGAGTCACAGAGAAAGTTTCCCTACTTGGAGTGCATTTGGTAGAGGTGCCATTGAGCTGTCCCCTTCCCCAGCAAAGGAACAAAGATACCAGGTCAGAGCAGCAAACCTTGGCTCCAGGTTTGTTCTCCAATTTACCATAAATTCCTAACTGCTTCGTGGTCAGCCAATGTTTTCTGGGACAAGCCAGCACTAGCCACAGCACAATAAAACCCTCCTCCAGAGGATCAGCACAGGTCCCTGTATGGGGGTGGGGGGAGGGTGGTCTCTGAAATTTAGGGTTTTAAAACACAACTTCACCTGAGGTAAAACATAGGGGCGCGGTGCCACCTGGCATGTGGAGAGCTCAGGCACTGACAGGCTGACGGGATCTGATGGAAGCTGGGGACACAGGAGGGGTGATTGTTTGCTCCTCTGTAAGGTCTTCCTGAGGAGTGGCCGGCTTGAGCTCCACTCTCCTGAAACCAGAGAGCAGAATAAAAGCCATTTCCACCCCACACCCACAAGCACCAACCAACCTCACTGAGAAAAACAGCTCCACCAAGGGGAGACCTGAGCCATGTAAACCAAGTCCTGCCCCCCTCCCCTGCATTCTATAAGTGCATCTCCACTAGGTCAAGTCCCCCTGAGAATCGGAGTATCGAGCCCCTCCCTGAGAAGACCAGCACAAACCACTACCCATACCAAGTCTACTGATCATAGAGTGCTGGAAAGCTTCAGCTCTGAGAGAAATAGGATCTAGCTTCCTTTTTCTTTTTCTTTTTTTTAATTGTTGTATTGTTTTGTTTTTTTCCTTTTAAAAATTTTTTTGTTTAAATTCAATTAACATATAGTGTATTATTAATTTCAGAGGTAGAGTTCATTGATTCTTTAATCTTACATAACACCCTGTGCTCATTATATTATGTGCCCTCCTTAATGTCCATCACCTAGTTACCCCATTCCCCCACACCCCTCCCTTCCAGCAAGGGAGGTAAAGAGAGTCTTGTTTCCTTTGGTAAAGAGAGTCTTATGGTTTGTCCCCCTCTCCAATTTCATCTTGTTATATTTTTTTCCTTTCTTCCTCTATGATCCTCTGTTTTGTTTCTTAAATTCCATATATGAGTGAGATCATATGATAATTGCCTTTCTCTGATTGACTTATTTCATTTAGCATAATACTCTCTAGTTCCATCCATGTCATTGCAAATGGCAAGATTTCGATTTTTTGATGGCTGAGTAGTATTCCATATATATATATATATATATATATATATATATATATATATATATTTTTTTTTTTTTTCCCCCCCTTTCTCTGCACCCTTGCCAACATCTGTCCTTTACTGACTTGTTAATTTTGGCCATTCTTTTTTTTTTTTTTTTTTAACATATAATGTATTATTTGCCCCAGGGGTACAGGTCTGTGAATCATCAGGCTTACACATTTCACAGCACTCACCATAGCACATACCCTCCCCAATGTCCATAACCCAGCCACCCTATCCCTACCCCTCTACCCCCTAGCAACCCTCAGTTTGTTTCATGAGACTGAGAGTCTCTTAGGTTTGTCTCCCTCCCTATCCCATCTTGTTTCATTTTCCCCCCTACCCCTCACAACCTCCTGCCCTGCCTCTCAAATTCTTCATATCAGAGAGATTATGTGATAATTGTCTTTCTCTGATTGACTTATTTCACTTCGCATAATACCCTCTAGTTCCATCCATGTCGTTGCTAATGGCAAGATTTTGTTTCTCTTGATGGCTGCATAGTATTCCATTGTATATATATATACCATGTCTTTATCCATTCATCTGTTGATGCACATCTAGGTTCTTTCCATAGTTTGGCTATTGTGGACATTGCTGCTATAAACATTCAGGTGCACGTGCCCCTTCAGATCACTACATTTGTATCTTTAGGGTAAATACCCAGTAGTACAATTGCTGGTTCATAGAGTAGCTCTATTTTCAACTTTTTGAGGAATCTCCATACTGTTTTCCAGAGCGGCTGCACCAGCTTAGTTTTGGCCATTCTGACTGGTATGAGGTAGTATCTCATTGATTTTGATTTGTATTTTTCTGATGTTGAGTGATGTTGAGCATTTTTTCATGTGTCTGTTGGCCATTTGTATGTGTCTTATTTGGAGAAATATCTGTACATATTTTCTGCCCATTTCTTGGTTAAACTATTTGTTATTTGGTTGTTGAGTTTGATAAGGTATTTATAGATCTTGGTTACTAGCCCATTATCTGATAGGACATTTGCAAATATCTTCTCCCATTCTGTTGGTTGTCTTTTGGTTTGTTAGAACACTCATGAAAGAAATTGAGGAAGGCACAAAGTAGTGGAAAAACATTCCATGCTCATGGATTGGAAGAACAAATATTGTTAAAATGTTTTTGCTACCTAGAGCAATGTATACATACAATCAAAATACCATCAGGTTTTTTCACAGAGCTGGAACTAATAATCCTAAAATTTGTATGGAACCAGAAAAAACCCTGAGTAGCCAAAGGAATATTGAAAAAGAAAACCAAAGCTGGTGGCATCACAATTCCAGACTTCAAGGTATATTACAAAGCAATAATCAACAAGACAGTATAGTACTGGCACAAAAACAGGCACATAGATTAATGGAACAGAATAGAGAACCCAGAAATGGACCCTGAACTCTGTGGTCAACTAACCTTCGACAAAGCAGGAAAGAATATCCAGTGGAAAAAGGACAGTCTCTTAAACAAATGATGTTGGGAAAACTGGACAGCAACATGCAGAAGAATGAAACTGGACCATATTCTTACGCCATATACAAAAATAGACTCAAAATGAATGAAATACCTATTTTTTAAATTTTCTTAATTTAATCTTTTTAATTTACATTTTCTTAATTTTTTAAAAATGTTTTTCTTGTGATGAAAACTTTTTTTTAAGATTTTATTTATTTGAGAGATAGAGCATGAGTGGGGTGAGGGGCAGAGGGAGAGGGAAAAGTAGACTCCCCCACTGAGTGGGGAGCCCAATGTGGGGCTTGGTCCTAGGACCCTGAGATCATAACCTGGGCTAAAATCAGACATTCAACTGACTGAGCCACTCAAGCACCCATATTTTTATTTTTATTTATATATATGTGTATATATATATTACTTTTATCTTTTGGATCTAGCTTTAACAAGTGGAACAAAACACACCTAGGATCTAGATTTGTTTTCTTTTTATTTTTAAGATTTTATTTATTCATCTGAGAGAGGGGGCGAGAGAGCACAAGCAGGGGGGAGCGTCAGGCAGAGGGCAAAGCAGGCTCCCCGTTGAGCAAGGAGCCCGATGCGGGGCTTGATCCCATGACCCTGGGATCCTGACCTGAGCCGAAGGCAGTTGCTTAACTGACTGAGCCACTCAGGCGCCCCTAGATTTGTTTTCTTGAACAAAATGACAAGATGGAGGAATTCACCCCAAAAGAAAGAACAGGAAGTAGAAGTAATGGCCAGGGATTTAATCAATACAGATACAAATGATATACTTGAACTAGAATTTAAAACAATAATTATAAGGATACTAGCTGACCTTGCAAAAAAAGTATAGAAGACACTAGAGAATCACTTACTATAGAGATAAGCGAACAAAGATCTAGTCAGGCCAAAATTAAAAATGCTCTAACCGATATGCAAACCCAAATAGATGTCATAACAATGAGGATGGATGAATCAGAGGCCTAATCAGTGATACAGAAGATAAAATTATGGAAAATAATGAAACAAGTGAAGAGGGAAAGAAAGGTATTGGATCACAAAGGTAGACTTAGGGAACTAAGTGACTTCTTAAAACATAATAGCATTTATATCATAGGAGTCCCAGAAGGTGAAGAAAGGGAAAAAGGAGCAGAGGATTTATTTCAGCAAATTATAGCTGAAAACTTCCCTAATCTGGGGAATGACATAGACATCAATCCAAGAAGCACAGAGAAGTCCTATTAAATTCAACAAAAGCTGGCCATCACCTAGATATATCATAGCCAAATTCACAAAATACAGATACAAAGACAGAGTCCTGAAAGCAGCAGGGGGAAAAAAATCCTTAACCTACAAGGGAAAGCATATCAGGTTTGAAGCACGTCTGTCCACAGGAACATGGCAGGCCAGAGGAGAGTGGCAGGATATATTTAGTGTACTGAATGGGAAAAATATGCAGCCAAAAATAATGTATTCAGTAAGGCTATCATTCCGAATAGAAGGAGAGAGAGAGAGTTTCCCGGAACAAGAACTAAAGGGGTTTGTGGCCATTAAACCAGCCCTGCAAGAAATATTAACACGGAGTCTCTGAGTGGGGGGAAAAAGACCAAAAGCAACACAGGATAGAAAGGAACAGAGAATATCAGCAGAAACCATCTTTACAAATAATACAATGGCACTAAATTCATATCTTTCAGTGATCTCTCTGCATGTAAATAGACTAAATTCTCCAATTAAAAGACAAGGGATACCAGAATGAATAAAATAAAAAATAAGACCCATCTATGTGCCATCTATAAGAAATTCATTTTAGGGGGCACCTTGGTGGCTCAGTCTGTTGAGCATCTGACTCTTTGTTTTTTTACCCCCAAATACTTTTATTTTTTCAGTGTTACAAGATTCATTGTTTATCTGCCACACCCAGTGCTCCATGTAATACGTGCCCTCTGCAATACCCACCACCAGGCTCGCCCATCCCCTCACTCCCTTCCCCTCCAAAACCCTCAGTCCATTGCTCTGGCTTCACAGTCTCTCATGGTTCTTCGCCCCTCCGATTTCCTCCAATTCATCCCTCCCTTCCCTAGCATCTGACTCTTGATCTCACGATTGTAAGTGCAAGTCCTATGTTGGGCTCCACACTGGGTGTGGACCCTACTTGAAAAAAACAGAGAGAGACTCATACCTAAAGACACCTGCAGATTGAAAGTGAGGGGAGGGAGAACCATCTATCAGGCTAATGGACGTAAAAAGAAAGCCTGAGCAGCCATACTTATATCAGACAAACCAGATTTTAAGGCAAAGACTGTAAAAAGAGATGAAGGGCATTATATCATAATTAAGGGGTCTATCCATCAAGAACATCTAAAAATTATATGTATTTATGCTCTCAACTTGGGAGCACGCAAATATATAAATCAACTAATAACAAACAAAGATACTCATTGAAAATAATGGTAGGGGGCTTCAACACCCCACTTAATAGCAATGAACAGATCATCTAAGCAGAAAATCAACAAGGAAACAAGGGCTTTGAAAGACACACTCTACCAGATGGACTTAACAGATATATTCAGAACATTTAATCCTAGAGCAGCAGAACATATTGTTTTTGAGTGCACTTACAGCATTCTCTAGGATAGATCACATACTGGCTCACAAATCAGCTCTCAACAAGTACAAAAGGATCACAAACATTCTATGCATATTTTCAGACCAAAATGCTATGAAACTTGAAGTCAAACACAAAAAGAAATTTGGAAAGACCACAAATATGTGGAGATTAAAGAACATCCTACCAAGGAATGCATGAGTTAATGAGGAAATTAAGAAATTTTAAAAAGTGCATGAAAATGGAGGACATTGGGAGAAGGAAAGGAAGGGTGCATTGGGGGAAATCAGAGGGGGAAATGAAACATGGGAGACTGTGGACTCTGAGAAACAAACTGAGGGTTTTGGAGGCGAGGGGAGTGGGGGGTTGGGTGAGCCTGGTGGTGGGTATTGAGGAGGGTATGTATTGCATAGAACAGTAGGTGTGGTGCATGAACAATGAATCTTGGAAAACTGAAAAAATAAAATTAGGGAAAAAAGAAAAGGAAAACACAACAGTCAAAAATCTTTGGGTTGCAGCAAAGTGAGTCTTAAGAGTGAAGTATGTTGCAATACAAGCCTATATTAAAAAGCAGGAAAAGTCTCAAATATACAACCTAACTTTATACCTAAGGGGGCTAGAAGAGGAACAGCAAATAAAGCCTAAAGCCAGCAGAAGTAGAGAAGTAGTAAAGATTAGAGCAGAAATAAGTGATATAGAAACAAAAAATACAGAACAGATCAACGAAACTAAGAGCTGGTTTTTTCAAAGAATTAATAAAATTGATAAACCGCTAGCCAGACTTATAAAACAGAAAAGACAACAGACCCAAATAAAATCACAAGTGAAAGAGGAAGGATCACAACCAACACCACAGAAATACAAATAATCATAAGAGAATATTATGAAAAATTAGATGCTAACTGGGCAATCTGGAAGAAATCGTCAAATTCCTAGAAACATACAAATTACCAGAACTGAAAAAGGAAGAATTAGAAAATCTGAACATAACCAGCAAAGAAATTGAATCAGTAATCAAAAATCTCCAAATAAATAAAGTCTGGCACCAGATAGCTTCACAGGGGAATTCTACCAAACATTTAAAGAAGAGTTTAATATCTATTCTTCTCAAGTTATTTCAAAAAATAGAAATGGAAGGGGCACCTGGGTGGCTCAGTTGGTTAAGCGTCTGACTTAGTTTTGGTTCGGGTCATGATCTCAGGTTCTTGGGATTGAGCCTGGCATCAGGCTCCACACTCAGCGGGGAGTCTGCTCTTCTCTCCTTCTCTCTGTCCTTCCCCCCCACTCATGTGCTCACTCACTCTTTCTCTAAAATAAACAAATCTTTAGAAAAAATGGAAATGGAAGGAAAACTTCCAAACTCCTTCTACGAGGCCAGCATTACCTTCATTCAAAAACCAGACAAAGACCGCATTAAAAAGAATTAAGGGCCAATATACCTGATTAACATAGATGCAAAAATTCTCAACAAGATACTAGCAAATCACATCTAAACTACATCAAAAGAATTATTCACCATGATCAAATAGGATTTATTCTTGGGCTGCAGGAGTGATTCACTATTCATAAATCAACTAACATGATATACCACATTAATAAAAGAAAGCATAAGAACCATATGATCATCTCAGTAGATGCAGAAAAAGCATTTGACAAAATAGAGCATCCATTCTTTTTTTTCTTTTTAAGATTTTTCATTTATTTGAGAGAGCCGTGAGCATGAGAAGGGGAGGGGCAGAGGGAGAGGGAAAAAGCAGGCTCTTGCTGAGCAAGGAGCCCCATACTAGGTTTGCTCCCATGACACTGGGATCATGACCTGAGCCTAAGGCAGTCACTTAACTGACTAAGCTACCCAGGCACCCCAGCAGCATCCATTCTTGATAAAAACCCTCAACAAGGGGTGCCTGGGTGCCTCAGTTGGTTAAGTGTCTGCCTTCAGTTCAGGTCATGATCCCAGAGTCCTGGGATCAAGGCCCCACATTGCCCTCCTCAGCCTGCTTCAATCCTAAAATGTGTATGGAACCACAAAAGACCCCTAATAGCCAAAACAGTCTTGAAAAAGAAAAGCAAACCCAGAGGCATCATGATTCCAGACTTCAAGCTATATTACAAAGTTGTAGTTATCAGGATAATATGGTACTGGCACAAAAATAGACATATAGATCAATGGAACAGAATAGAAAACCCAGAAATGGACCCATAACAATATGGTCAGTTAATCTTCGACAAAGCAGAAAAGAATATTTCCAATGGATAAAAGTCTCTTCAACAAATTTTGTTGGGAAAACTGGACAGCAACATGCAAAAAAATGAAACTAGACCACTTTCTTATACCATACTCAAACATAAACTCAAAATGGATGAAAGCCCTAAACGTGAGACAGGATACCATCAAAATCCTAGAACAAAACACAGGCAGTAACGTCTTTGGTCTCGATTGTAGCAACTTTTCACTAGACACATTTCAGGAGGCATGAGAAACAAAAGCATAAATGAACTATTGGAACTTCATCAAGATAAAAATCTGCCCAGCGGCAGAAACAACAAAACTAAAAGGCAGCCTATGAAATGGGAGAAGGTATTTGTAAATGAAATATCTGATAAAGGGTTAATATCCAAAATCTACAAAGAACTTAGCAAGCTCAACACCCAAAAACCAAATAACCCAGTTAAGAAATGAGCAGAAGACATGAATACATATTTTTTCAAAAAAGACATCCAGGGGTGCCTGGGTGGCTCAGTGGGTTAAGCCTCTGCCTTCTGCTCAGGTCATGATCTCAGGGTCCTGGGATCGAGCCCCACATCAGGCTCTCTGCTCAGCAAGGAACCTGCCTCCCCCTTTCTTTCTGCCTGCCTCTCTGCCTACTTGTGATCTCTCTCCTCTGTGTCAAATAAATAAATAAAATCTTTAAAAAAAAAAAAAAAAGACATCCAGATGGCTAACAGACACATGAAAAGATGCTCAACATCACTCAACATCAGGGAAATACAAATGAAAACCATGATGACATATGAACTTACACCTGTCAGACTGACTAAAATTAACAACACAAGAAACAGCAGGTGTTGATTAGGATGCAAAGAAAGGGGAACCCTCTTGCACTGTTGGTGGGAATGCAAACTGGTGCAGCCACTCTGGAGAACAGTATGGAGGTTCCTCAAAAAGTTAAAAATAGTACCCCCTACAATCCAGCAATTGCACTACTAGATATTTAACCGAAGAATACAAAGATACAGTTTCGAAGGGGTACGTGTATCCTGATGTTTATAGCAGCATTATCAACAGTAGCCAAACTGTGGAAAGAGCCCAAATGTGTATTGACTGATGAAGGGATAAAGAAAATGTGGTGTGTATATATACAGTGGAATATTACTTAGCCATAAAAAGAATGAAATCTTGTCATTTGCAAGGACATGGATGGAGCTAGAGTGTATCATACTAAGTGAAATAAGTCCAGGAAAGACAAGTACCATATGATCTCACTCATATGTGGAATTTAAGAAACAAAACAGATGAAACCAAGAAATGTTTAAAAAAAAAAAAAAAAAGAAACATAAATATGTGGGTGGGGGAAAAATAGAAAAAGAGAGAGAGAAACAAACCATAAGAGACTCTAAGGGAACAAACTGAGGGTTGATGGATGGAGGTGGGTAGAGGATGGGCTAGATTAGTGATGGGTATCAGGAAGATACTTGTTATGATGAGCACTGTTTGTTATATGTTAATTGATGCACCACTGAATTTTCCTGAAACCAGTATTGCACTATATGTTAACAAGAATTTACATAAAAATTTGAAAAGAAAAAAAAATGAGATTTTGGTTACAATGAACTTCTCTATTTTTCTGTTTTCTGTTACATTGATTTTTGATCTTCTATTTATTATTTCCTTTTTTTCTTCTTAATTTGGGTTTCATTTGCTCGACTTTTTCTCAAGGTGAAAAATGAGGCAATGATTTAAGGCTTATTTTCTGATATTAGAATTTACTTTATAAATCTGTTAGTACTGCTTTAGTTGTATCCCCTAAATTTTGGTATGTTGTGTTTCCATTTTCATTCATCTCAGAATGCTTTCTAATTTCCTTTTTGACTTGTTTCTTTGACCTATGCTTTATTTAGAAGTGTAGTATTTAGTTTACAAATATCTGAGATCTTTCTGTTACTGACTTCTAATTTAATTCCATTGTAGTCAGAGACTATACTTTGTATAATTTGAATGGTTTTAAATTTGTTAAGATTTGTTTTATGGGGGCACCTGAGTGGCTCAGTCAGTTAAGCGACTGCCTCTGGCTCAAGTCATGATCCCAGGGTACTGGGATCAAGCCCCGCATTGGGCTCCCTGCTCTCCCTGTTCTCCCTGGAGAACCTGCTTCTCTCTCTCCCTCTGCCTGCTGCTCCCCTTACTTGTGTTCGCTCGCTCTCTCTGTCAAATAAATAAATAAAATGTTAAAAAAAAAAAAAAAGATTTGTTTTATGACCCATATCGTGGTCTAGATAAGTGTTCTATTTACTCAGGCAAAAAGTACATACTGTGCTTTTGATTTTAGGTCAAAATCATTTGGTTGTGTTCAGGTCTTTTCTATCCTTTAATGGTTTTGTCTATTCTTACCATTATTGAGAGGGTTTTTGTAGGAGTACTTTTGTATACTTGATACAAGTCCATTATTACATAAATGATTTGCAGTTTTTTTCATGCCTTTGGCTTTGTTTTCATTTTCTTAATGATACCTTTTGAAAAACAAAAGTTTTCAATTTAAATGAAGTCTTTTATTCATTTTTCTTTTCTGTATGTGCTTTTGATACATCTGTGAACATTTTGCCTAACCCCAGATTTTCGTCTGTGTTTTATTCTAGAAGTTTAATAGCTTAATATTTTAAGTAAAAGTATATGGACCATTGTTTAAGTTAACTTTTGTGTATATTGTGTTATAAGGTGTACCTCTACTTTTTACATAGGGGTATTCATTAGTCCAAGCACCATTTGGTGAAATGCTCCCTTCCTCCAGTCGAGTTTCCTTGGAGTTTTTTATTTTGTTTTTTTAAATAGGCTCTAGGGCCAGTGTGTAGCCCAACAAGGTGCTTAACTCCCAAGCCTGAGATCAAGACCTGAGCTGAGATCAAGAATCAGACATTTACTGAGCCACCTAGCCCCCCCCCCCCCCGCCACCTTTTTCTTAACTGATCACTACATCCAATGTGGGGCTTAAACTCACAACCCATAGGTTAAGAGTCCCATGTTCATGTTCTACTGACTGAGCCAACAAGGTGCTCCTCCTTGGAGCTTTTCTTTAAAACCAAATGAACACAAATGAAGAGATTAATTTATAGAATTTCTGATCTGTCTATCCTTACACCCATACCATCTATATTGATTATAGTAGCTTTAATTTTTTTTAGGCTTTGAAGTGTAATTGATATCGAATATGTAAGTTTAAGTTGTACAATGTGATGGTTTGATTCACATATATATTGTGAAGTCGTTATTGCTATAAGGTTTCTTAACACCTCAGTCATCTCACATAAATACCTTTTTTTTTTTTTGTGGTGGTGGTGATTACATTTAAGTTTACTCTCTTAGCAACTTCCAAGTATGTAATAAATACAATTTTATTAACTGTAGTCACAATGCTGTACATTAGATCTCCAGAATTTATGCATCTTATAAGCAGAAGTTTGTACTCTTTAACTAACATCTCCCCATTTCTCTTACCCCCCAGCCTCTGGCAACCATCATTCTACTCTATTTCTATGAGTTTGGCTTTTTTAGATTCCACATATAAGTAGAACATATAGTATTTGTCTTTTAGAGTATGCTTTTAAAATTAGGTTGTGCTAAATCCTCCTACTTTGTTCTTTTTCAGAATTGTTGTGACAATTACAGATGCTTTGTGTTTCTGTATAAATTTTAGGGTCAGCTTGTAAAATTTTTACGTAAAAGTTTGCTGAAATTCTGATGAAAAAATGACTGTGTAGACGAATTTAGAGAGAATTGAATTCTTCACAGTATTGAATCTTCCAACCTGTGAATGTAGACTGTTATCTCAATTTGTTTAGATAGTCTTTAATTTCTCTTAGCTTGTGTGTTTTCATTTTTTATTCTACTGTAAATGAGATTGTTTTCTTAATTTCGGTTCTAGATTCTTCCTTATTAATATATTAAAATGCAGTTCTTTTTTATATTCCTCCAGAATTGCAAGATACTTTCATTTGTTATATCATTTTGAGATTGTGTTTGTTTTAACAGGTTATTTAAGATTTTGCACATACAGATCATATGTGAATAAAGACCGTTTTTATTCTTACTTTCTCAGTCTGAATACTTTTTCTATGTCTTTACTTTCTTTTTTTAACCTTATTGCTTTGGCTATAGAATCTCCAGTACAATACTGAATAAAAGTAGTAAGAGAGGACAACTTTCCATTTTTTCTGATGCTGAAGGGAAAACAATCAGTCTTTAATGCCATTAGCTTTTAAGTTTTACATTGATATCCTTTAGCAGGATGAGGAAATTCCCCTCTAGCCTAATTTTGTTTGTTGTTTTTATCATGATTGATTGATTTTATTGTTTTGTTTCAGTTAAGATGAAAATACAGACTTTTTCCTTTATTCTGTCCTATTAATTGATCTTCAGATATAGGCCAGTTTTGCATTCTGGGAGAAATTCTACATGATCATGATACATAATCTTTTTTTTATGCTGCTGGATTCAGTTTGCTAATACTATGTTAAGGAATTTTGTGTCTACAGTCGTAAGGGGGGTATTAATCTAGTTATTGGTCTTATAAAATACTCTGGGAAGTGTTCCCCTCTGCTCTATTTTCTGAAAGAGTTTATGAAAGTTTGGTATTATTTCTTTTTTTTTTTTTTATTAACACATAATGTATTATTTGCCCCAGGGTACATGTCTGTGGATCCTCAGGCTTACACACTTCACAGCACTTACCATAGCACATACCCTCC
>CM052898.1:80420197-80618236 GCA_028534135.1 Potos flavus | reverse complement strand
GTCTTTCAGACTATCTGTCCATTTCATGTATAGTGCAGATTTGATGGCATAGTGTTGCTTATGGTATTTCCTTACAATCCTTTTCATTTCTTCTTCTTTTTTTAAAGATTTTTATTTATTTATTTTAGAGAGAGAGAGGATGCACGAGCAAGGGAAAGGGCAAAGGGAGAGAGAATCTGAAGCAGACTTTGCGTTGTGCGCGGAGCCCGCCATGGGACTCAGTCTCAGGACCACAAGATCATAACTTGAGCCAAAACCATGAGTTGGGACACTTAACCAATTAAGCTGCCCAGGCACCCCACGATCCTCTTCATTTCTGTTTATTTCTTGTTTGTAATTTTTGTTGTCTTTCTTGTCTTGGTCAGTCTAGCTAAAGGTTTATCAGTTTTATTGCTCTTTTTTAAAGATTGAACGTTTGGTTTCATTAAACATTCTTTATATTTTTTTTATTTCATTGATTTTTTTTTTGCTTAATCTTTATTATTTCCTTCTGTCTGATTGCTATAGTTTTAATTTATTCATCTCTTTAGTTTCTTAAGATAGAAACTCAGGTTACCGATCTTATATTCTTCTTCCTTATCTAGCATTTTAAGCTGTGAATTTCCCACAAAGCACTGCTTTCGCGACATCCCAGGACTGTTGATATGCTGTGTTTTAATTCTTATTCTGTACAAATTATTTCCTTATTTCTTTATTGTGATTTCTTCTTTGATGCATGGCTTATTAATATCAAGTCTTTTAATTTTCATATATTTGGAGGTTTTCCTTAATTTCTATTGTTAATTTCTAATTTAATTTTATTGTGGTTACTAAACATACTTGAAAGGATTTCAGTCATTCTGCATTTAATGGGACTTGGTTTTCCCCAACTAATTGAATTATTGGAAAAAAAATTTTCTGTGCCAGAATGCCATAGATTTCTGCTGTCTTAAGACAAAGGTTAATAACTTTTTATGAATAAATGCTACTCAGTTATTTTTGGTTGTTTGCCAGAGAACTAAAATGGTTGTTTCTATGAGGATAACAGGTTGATACTTTGGCAAGACTCAATAAGGGTGAATCTCTAAAACAAAAACTACATTATTTTAGTGCTGAAGACCAAAGTAAAATTGTAAGAAATAATACATATTCTGTACTCAAGACTGCATGGCTGAGTCATGATGGACACGATTTATATATCTACTTGAAAAACTGCATAAAACATAAAATAATGGTTTTTAGATGGCAGAGAAGGAAAGTAATCTTTGAGAGGTAATAAGGTAATTCTTAAGACAAATAAGGTTATACTTGTGGGCACCTGGTTGGCTCAGTCAGTAAGTGCCTAACCGTAGCTCACGTTCCTGCAATAGAGCCCTGTGTTGGGCTCCCTGCTCAGCGGGGAGCCTGCTTCTCCCTCTCCACCCCCTCACTTGTGGTCTCTTCCAAATAAATAAGTAAAATCTTAAAAAAAAAAAAAAAAAAAAGACAAGCTAATTCTTAAGACTGCACCAGATTGGTACCTGCCAGGTAGCACTACTGGCAGAGGAACCTAGGCAGAGCCTTGGTATATACCTTGAGGAGAAAGAGCTGGGACTCCAGAGGACAAAGTGGCTAGATTTTTACAAGGCATAATAAAAAGAGGGGAGAGATGCACAGGGAGAGTAAGCTCTGAGGATCTGCACAAAGATCCTACCACCTCTTCAACTGAGTACTAACGAGCATACACAATGTGAACAAACCACTCAAGCCTGGGGAAAAAATGGAAGAGGAGACAGCACACAAAAGACTTGGAATATATTGTGTTCCATTGAGCCAGAGCAGAAAAACCCTGTAATTCATAGGGTATTGAGTCAAGTTCAGAAAATGTTATTATCTTAGTAGCAGGAGGAAATCAGTCTTAGACAAAATGGTAAGGAGTAAGAACAAGTGGATATAAAAGTAGAATTTAAAATATTGCTTATGAAAAACATATTTGTGATACATACATAGTTAAATATTTAGCGAACAAGATATATACTCTTAGACTGTTGAAGGAACATTCAATGAATTAGAATATAATACCGAGAAACTAAGGTGAAGGAGGTATGTAACAACGTTTCTTATACATGGGGGATTGTTTGAGAGGCTTCAAAATTCCTTCACATGGGATTTCAAAAGAAAAGAGAAGCATTGGAAAGAAGTAGTACAAATGAGATAACTGAAATTCTATAAAATTGGTTTAAAAAAATAGAATTTTCACATTGGAAAGACTTAACAAGTGTTGAGGTTAAGAAAAATATTTCATGTCTACACATACCATAATCAAAGTACATAACACCAAAGATTATGAGAAAGTCTTAAAAGCTACCCAAAATGAAAGAGTGTCTGTTATTTCAGTGATGGTGAAGAGTTAAAAAGTTAGTAGGCCATAAGAATGAATAATGGAAAAAGAGATAACTTAGGAAAGATTTCAACAGTTTTGAAAAGATGAAAAGTGGATGTCTGTTGTTTTCTAGTGGTCTTTCATCTTTTTATACTATGATGAAACATTTTAGAATAATGTCTTCAGAGCAATTCTTACACAATACTGTGATATGATTTATTCTGAGCAAATGGCCATTTTAAAATTTTAGTTGTCTTCCTAATATTTCATTTTTGACCTAACCTGTATGTCAGGTTGATAGTTAAAATATGAATAAAGTTAAAGATATTGTTCTTTAAAATTTAATGTATTCTTGACATTCAACTTTTAATCTTATGCCTAAACTTCTGTTAATAGTAAAATCGTAAGGAGTAATGCAGGTAGCAGATAGCCATGTCACCTTCTCTGTATGAGACTCAGTGATGCATTGCCTTTCTGTGTATTTTGTCACTATTTTCACTAATAGATAATGCAACAAAAATGAGATAGAAAACATTTCCAATTTTTTATTATAAAGCTATTAACATCTCTAATGCTTTTAAGTAGCTCTGATCATCCTGAAATAATTAAGTGAAAGATAAGGATTTAACTAGCAAACAGGAGAGTTTCAGCTTTTCTGATCTGCTTTTAAATGTTGCTGCCTCATAGAAAACTTCCTTGACCCCATCTTCTGCCCCTCATCAATTTATGTGCTTCTGTGTTCCCTGTACTGCCCTTTACTAACGTTTAACATTTGCTAAATATAATATTTATTTTAATCATCTTTCTGTAAGTTAAGGTCTTTATTCTTAAGTTCTTGTTTTCAGTCTAATAAAGGATACAGTATATCTTTTCACTAATTCTTTAGCTGTTCTTTTCTCTCTTGGGCTTTTTTTTTTTTTTTTTTTAATTCTCTATAGTTCTGTTTTGGAAAATCTAATTTTTTAGCCAAATATTAGTGACAGAATTAGTTGTGACATGAATTCATTTTGTTCTACAATTCAGACACCAGCCTTCTTGGCACTTGTAATTATTTCTCACTCTAGAGCTCTCATGAGATTCCTTGTACATAAGAGATAATTTTAAGTGTCAAAACGCCCATATTAGCCAAGAGTTATTCTCCAAAATTTATATTGCAGTCACTTTAATTTAGTCTACTTCCTTACTGAGAAAGCATCTGTAAGAGTAGTATAAGAAACATTTCATTAAAATTCACTAGAGTTAAATTTCATTCTGTTGTAAGCAGAAAATGATTTGAATTCCATCTGCCAAGAAAGTAATCCAAAATGAAAATCTAAAGTCCAGATATTAAAGGGTCACATCTCCCAAAAAGGCACACTAACTCTGAGGATCAGTAAATTAGATAAGTTTTTCATAGAATGAACATAATCATTTTTTATGCTGTAAAATAGAGTTACAACAACAGAATCTATTATTATTTTCTAGGTTTTTTTTTATTTTTGAGTTCAAAAGTAGTGTATCCTGACTTCAATTTTAGTTATTCATTTCAGGGCCCCTACACTAGAATTAAGATAATTAGTTCATCTTATGAATGCCATTATACCTTCCCCCTGTTGTAATTTTTTTACCCCCTACTTACTAATTTTTGCTTTGGAAACTCCCAAACATCTACAGGTTAAACATTACTTTCTAAATGGAGTGAGGCTGCTGGAAATAGAGATTAAGATGTTAAAAAGAAATTTAATATGAAAATCAAGGATTAGAGGAATATTTCAAAACATACGCATTTTTGTTTTACACTTCATCTACTGAAATAGAATGTTAGTTCATAGAGGGCAGAGAAGCTATATGTGGTAATAAAAGGATATGACAGAACTAACACCACAGGAGCTTGAAAGACTAATCATTGTTTTATTTAGAGCAAAATGAAGGCATTGTAAGCATAGCGATGACCACAGATATGTAGATACTGATGCATTTGAGCTCTTTGGACTAAGGAAGAACTCATTCATAGACCACACTAGAAGTTTAGTTATTGGTATGGGTCTTCAATAATAGTAGAAAGTAATAATATCTTTTGCCATTAACAAATTATTACAAAACTTGGCAAAATAAAACAACGAACAGTTTTTACTTCATAATTTCTGTGGGTCGGGAATTTAGGAGCAGCCTACCTAGGTGTTTGGAGCATAAGTCATCACTGGATCAGAGTTAAGACTTTGGTCCAGACTACAGGCCTTTGAAAGTTTGACGGGGTTTGGAGTACTTGCTTGTAAGATGTTTTACTCACATGGCAGTTGGTAAAAGACCCCAGTTACTCACCATGTGGAGTTCTCTGTAGGACAGCTAGAATGTCCTCAAGACATGGCTTAGAGAGAATGATCCAAAAGAGAGAACAAAGCACAAGTCACAGTCTTTTATTTGACCTAACCTCAAGAGTCAAAATCCATCATTTCTACCACATCATGTTTGTTAGAAACAAATTACTAAGTACCCACATTTAAAAAAAATAAGAATTTGTCTCCATAAAAACTATTAACAAAGAGTACTTGGACATATTTTAAAACTACCACAAAGGAGTTCTACTTTTATGTATTATCTGTGATTACATAATATAATTACCTGTAGAGAATGATTAATCTCGCAGGACCGTATCAGAAGGCAAAGTGGATTGGAGTTTTAGAACCTAAACAGGAGACAAATCACCTAGGGATTTTTAATAGTAGCAGAATGTGTTATCTGACCACATATAATCAAATTGTAAGTCTAGAAGGGATATTAAAAATTTTAAAGTTAAGGTGGGAGGGGTCAGACTGGCATCTGAAACGAGTATGATTCCAAAAAAGACAAGTTGTATCAAAGTGTTGGCAGTGCACACAGAGAGGATCTGTGGTTTAAGAGCATAGCTTTTAAGAGTCTAGTAAACATGACTAAAAGTCATTAGAAGCTAGGCTTAGACATAGAGGTGATTATAAAATAAAAGATTTTGAACAGGATTTCTCTACTGAAAGCTAAGCCTTTATATTCGCTAGCCTTAGGAATTAGACACTCAGTAATCTCAATTCCAATAGTAATGGTATTTGTAATGGTAATACCAGTGGTAATGAGTAGAAGAATGATTTAACTGTCTTTATATGCAGTTACCATACTTAGTAGTCTCTGTAGGTTTGGGTTTTGTTTTGTTTTGTTTTTTTAAGATTTTATTGATTTGCCAGAGAGAGCACGTGTGCACAAGCAGGGAGAGTGGCAGGCAGAGGGAGGAGCAGGCTTCTCACTAAGCAAAGAGCCTGATGCGGGGCTTGATCCCAGGACCCTGAGATCATGACCTGAGCTGAAAGCAGACGCTTAACTGACTGAGCCACCTAGTCAGTTAATAAAAGGAAAAACATGGAAATAACCTAAATGTCTGCCAGTGAGAGAATATATAAATGGTTTATAATTTCTCTGTATGCAAATAGGAAAACTGAACATGAGTTAAAATTAATTATTGGCTCTGGAGCTATATAAATCAGTTTGTATGAATTGCAAAACATGGTTTGTGAAAACAAGTTGGAGAAGATATCTACAAGACATTATTTATCTAAAGTTTTAAAATATGTAAAACTATACATAAGAAGTTTAAGCATAAAGATACGGAAGAGGGACGCCTGGGTGGCTCACTGGGTTGAGCCTCTGCCTTCGACTCGGGTCGTGATCTCAGGGTCCTGGGATTGAGTCCCACATCGGGCTCTCTGCTCAGCGGGGAGCCTGCTTCCCCCCTCTCCCTCTGCCTGCCTCTCTGCCTACTTGTGATCTCTTTCTCTCTGTCAAATAAGTAAGTAAAATCTTAAAAAAAAAAAAAAGATACAGAAGAGAATGGTAGCCATTGAACCAAGAATAGTCATATGCTCTTTGGGAGGGAGTTGTGTCAGTAAGAGGTATACAGGAAGTTTCAACTATAACATTTTATTTCTTAACTGAATAGTGGATACACATATATTCATTATATTGTCTTCTGTATATTCAATGTTATAATCATCTAGGAGCATTCTTTCACAGTTGTAGTAAAGCAATTTCTTCTGCTGTATTACCTGTAAATGTTTAGATCGATGGCACTTAAAAGATTATAACTGTAAACATTTATGGAAGGTTTAGTAGATGCCAGGCATAGTTCTAAGTATTTTACTTTTATTAAGTGATTCATCTCTGTGAGCACTAGGCTAGGTACGATTATTATTCCTATTTTATAAATAACAAAATCTAAGAAAGGGAAGTAACTTGCCTAAAACTACACAGCTAGTAAATAGTCGAACTAGGATTTCAACTTAGTATGTTTTGCTCCAGAGCCATTAGCCTCAATGCTGTAGAATCTCTTAAGAAGAAGGTATTGAGGTGGCTTTGTGATTCAGTCAGCTTAAGCCTCTGATTCTTCAGTTAAGTTTCTGCCTTCAGCTCAGGTTATGATCCCAGCGTCCTGGGATGGAGTCCCGCATTGGGCTCCCTACTCAGCGGGGTGCCTGCTTCTCCTTTTCCCTCTACCGCTCCCCCTGCTTGTGCTCTCTCTCTCTGTCAAATAAATTAAAAAAACAAAACAAAACAAAAAAACTTCTAACTCTTGATTTCAGCTTAGGTCATGATCTCAGGGTCACGAGATTGAGCCCTTCATCGGGTTCGTGCTCTTTCTTAAAAAAAAGGGGGGGGAGTATTAAAAAATGTAGGAAATCTAAAGATTGTGATTTAGTAGTATGGCTTTGAAGAGAAAATTTCTTACATTTTTATTCTTGAGCAATGACAGGGACTTAGAAGAAACTGATGTTTATTACAGAATTAAATACCAGAATGCTAGCACCTTATCTATTTTGTCACAAAAGAGAAACTAAAAAGCTCCTTAATTAACATTAAAATTCTACCTAAGTTATTGCCATATTAACAATTTAATTGACGGACAATTGCCTTATATAAATTGGAAAATTAAGAATTACCTAAAATTTTAACTCATTTATGTATGGTAAATAATAAACCTTGAAGATCCATCTACAAAATAATAAACCTTGAAGATCCATCTTGATTTACCTTATCGTATTTAATATGATTTTTTTAAAGCTATAGCTAATAACTTGTTGAAAGATCAGGTAAAAATATTAAAATTGTATTTGTTCATGGTTCACAGATTTTAGAGTAAGAAAATCATCCCAGGAGGGTTATATTAGATGCTTATAGTGAGATGAAAAGCCATCTGGGCATGGTGCCAAAAACCTGACTTTTGGTACACTTCACAGTATAGTCACCAAGATTGTTCCCATTGTGACTAAATGTGAATTATTAGTATAATTACTTTGAGGTTTTGGTTTTGTGAACTGTTGCATATTTTCAAATACAGGCTTCTGTCATTTTCCCTTAAAGATATTAACTTGTGTTTTGGTCGTATTTATTTTCTCTTAATCCAGTAGATGTGTACTAACTTAAATTCACAATTAGAGAAACAATTTTTGAGTTCTACATTATTCTGTATTTGAATGGTGGTATGCTGGTTTCCTCAGATTTAACATGTTTGTTGACTCCATAATAGTTATGAGGCTTTCACAAAGTTCCAAGTGCCATTTCCTAGTCCAGTGAAAATAGAGTGAAAGATGATTTCCATAGGGGTGCCTGGGTGGCTCAGTGGGTTAAGCCTCTGCCTTCTGCTCGGGTCATGATCTCAGGATCCTGAGATCGAGCCCCACATGGGGCTCTCTGCTCAGCGGGGAGCCTGCTTCCCCCTCTCCCTCTTCCTGCCTCTCTGCCTACTTGTGATTTCTTTCTCTCTGTCAAATAAATAAATAAAATCTTAAAAAAAAAGAAAAGATGATTTCCAGAGTTGTTTTTTAGTTTGATACTAATAATTTTTATTTTATAGAAAACATCTAGGGGCGCCTGGGTGGCTCAGTCGGTTAAGCATCTGCCTTCGGCTCAGGTCATGATCCCAGCATCCTGGGATAGAGTCCTGCATCAGGCTCCCTGCTCAGCAAGGAATCTGCTTCTCCCTCTTCCTCTGCCCCTCTTCCTGCTTGTGCTCTCTCTCTCAAATAAATAAATGAAATCTTTAAAAAAAAAATAGAAAAAAAGAAAACATCTAAAAAAACAGAAGATACTCAAATTGTAGGACTTTTGAGAATGCATTAGGAATAATATTTATTACTTGCTGAAAATTAGTATGAAATACATTCTAGTTTGGGATGTTAATCTGAGGTTTGTCTGTTTTTTTTCCTCCTCCAGTGATGCTATTGCTGAGATTAGAGCCATTTGTATTGAAGAAATTGGAGTATGGATGAAAATGTATAGTGATGCCTTCCTAAATGACAGTTACCTAAAATATGTTGGCTGGACTCTTCATGATAGGGTAAGTTACTCTGTTCCAGACTTTCATAAAAGATATGCTTGTACAAGGTACTAGAATGCTAGGAATTAAGATGGCAGTGGTTGGTTTTTAGGAGTTGTAATAATATGGAAATTGAAGATGATACCAAGTGAACACAGTTGTTCACTTGATGGCCATGGCAAAACTTGAGACATTGGCCCATGTGAAAACTCTGTCTTACTTAGTTGTAATACTGTCTTAAACCAGCATGACAACTGGTACATCTAAAGTTTTAAGAGAATATAGCATCCTAAGAAACTAATTATAATATTTTTTTAGTTTGGAATCAAAAGAAATTGTTTCTCTTAATATATAACAACAAAAAAACTTTTTTCTTTTGAATTTGTTAAGGTCATACCAGTAGAGTGTTTTATCAGAGTTGAATAGATTTATTCGATTCTAGAATATTTGATCTAAATATCTATTTTTATTTCTATGCCTTTAGAAAAGGTTCTGATTTTAAAAGAAATCCCACGTTATCAAATCCTGAATAAGTAATCCTCAAAATAACCAAGGGTAGGAGTGACAAATTATTGGAATTTTTATATTGAATGACCTGACAGTCTATAATTTGAATTGTCAGATATTCACAAATACGGAAATCTTACAGTTCATTTTAAACTGTTATCGTCCATTATTTGAATTGTTAAAAGTATCATAGCTATTAGAAGATATTTTTTAGTGCAATTATATCCTTAGACTTTTAAGTCAATTTTGGTGATATTCTAAAACTTATTTTCTATGTATTACCATTAACAGCCTGTAGAGCATTTACTTTTTAAATAGCACCATGCTAGGGGCACCTGAGTGTCTCAGTCGGTTGAATGTCTGACTCTTAATTTCGGCTGGGGTCATGATCTCGAGGTTGTGAGAAGGAATCCCATGTCAGCTTCAGCACTAGGCAGGGAGTCTGCTTGAGATTCTCTCTCTCCCTTGACCTCTGCCCCTCCTAGCCCCCATCAAGAGCACGCCCTCTCTCTCTAAAATTAATAAATAAATCTTTCTAAAAGAAATAAATAGCAGCATGCTAAGTATTATCAAAGACAATTTGAAAACCACAAAATTACATATCTTATAATAAAACAGCCCTTGGGAATTTTATAGGCCATTTTTGCTATAAGAGTTCAGAGTATAGGGAGATCATCACAAGTTGGCTTTTTAACTTCACAATTACTTATTTTTTTTCAGTGTTCCAAGATTCATTTTTTATGCACCACACCCAGTACTCCATGCAATACGTGCCCTCTTTAATACCCACCAGCAGACTAAGCCATCCCCCCACACCCTCCCTTCCAAAACCCTCAGTTTGTTTCTCAGAGTCTGTAGTCAGTCGTGCTTCGTCTCCCCCTCTGACTTACCCCAATTCACTTTTCCTTTCCTTCTCCTAATGTCCTCCATGTTATTCCTTATGCTCCACAAGTAAGTGAAACCATATGATAATTGACTTTCTCTTCTTGACTTATTTCTCTCAGCATAATCTCCTCCAGTCCTGTCCATATTGATACAAAAGTTGGCCATTTATCCTTTCTGATGGAGGCATAATATTGCCTTGTATATATGGACCATATCTTCTTTATCCATTCATCTGTGGAAGGGCGTCTTGGCTTTTTCCACAGTATGGTGATTGTGGCCATTGCTGCTATGAACATTGGGGTACATACGGCCCCTCTTTTCAGTACATCTGTATCTTTGGGGTAAATACCCAGTAGTGCAATTGCAGGGTCATAGGGTAGCTCTATTTTTAATTTTTTAAGGAATCTCCACTGTGTTTTCCAAAGTGGCTGCACCAACTTGCATTCCCACCAACAGTGGAAGAGGGTTCCCTTTTCTCCACATCCTCTCCAACACTTGTTTCCTGTCCTGATAATTTTGGCCATTCTGACTGGTGTAAGGTGGTATCTCAGTGATGTTTTGATTTGAATTTCCCTGATGGCTAATGATGATGGACATTTTTTCATGTGTCTGTTAGCCATTTGTATGTCTTCTTTGGAGAAGTGTCTGTTCATGTCTTCTGCCCATTTTTTGACATGATTATCTGTTTTTTGAGTGTTGAGTTTGAGGAGTTCTTCATAGATCTTAGATATCAGACCTTTGTCTATAGCGTCAGTTGTGAATATCTTCTCCCATTCCATGGGTTGCCTGTTTGTTTTGTTGACTGTTTCCTTTGCTGTGCAGAAGCTTTTTATCTTGATGAAGTCCCAAAAGTTCACTTTCACTTTTGTTTCCTTTGCCTTTGGAGACATGTCTTGAAAGAAGTTGCTGTGTCCAATGTCAAAGAAGTTACTGGCTACGTTCTCCTCTAGGATTTTGATAGATTCCTGCCTCACGTTGAGGTCTTTCATCCATTTCGAGTTTATCTTTGTGAATGGTGTAAGAGAAATGGTCGAGTTTCATTCTTCTATACATAGTCGTCCAATTTTCCCAGGACCGTTTATTGAAGAGACCATCTTTTTTCCACTGGATATTTTTTCCTGCTTTGTCGAAGATTATTTGACCATAGAGTTGAGGGTCCATATCTGGACTCTCTACTCTGTTCCATTGGTCTATGTGTCTGTTTTTGTGCCAGTACTGTGCTGTCTTGGTGATCATGGCTTTGTAATTTAGCTTGAAATCAGGTAATGTGATGCCCCCAGCTTTGTTTTACTTTTCCAACATTTCCTTGGCGATTCGGGGCTATAGCCTGTGCCTTCAGACTGTCCTGTGTCTTTTCGAATGAGCTGATAAAATTCCTTTTTTTTTTTCTTAAGATTACATTGTAACTGTAGATTGTATTTTTTCAGTTTTATTGAGATATAATTGACATTATATTAGTTTAAGGTGTACAACATAAAGATTTGATACTCCTGTGTCTTAATTTTAGAATATCAATCTACCCTCCTCAGTAAGACATTTTTTGATACTGCCAATTTATATGTTTTAGTCAATAGAAATACAGCAATTTCTAACAGCTAAAGGGGTTATTTATTAGAAATTCAGTGTGTCTTTCTGTTGACCAAAGCATATTTCTAAATTCTCTACCCATTGGTTTTTTAGTTATTTCATTGTTGGTGACAGAATAGGTCTAATTTAAACACAACTATAGTAATCTCTGTGTTCTAGACTAAATATCTTAGTCTTTTTATATTTATGCTCATGACACTTGATTACCTTTCTCTTTCCTTTACGGTTTGTCAGTATTGCTCTGTATTGCTTTCACTTTTAGCTTATGTGTACAGTTCTACTTTTTAAGTTTTCATTTATTTTTTTGGAGAGTGGGGAGGGGCAGAGGAAGAGAGAGACTCTTAAGCAGGCTCTATACCCAGCATGGAGCCCGACACAAGGCTCGGTGTTACAACCCTGAGATCATGACCTGAGCCGAAGTCACGAGTTGGACACTTAATGGACTGAGCCACCCAGGCGCCCCCAGTCCTTCTACTTTCTTGTATATGCTTGATTCTTCATATCAAAATCTCTTAGAGCTTGGGTGGGATCTATTTTTCTGTTAGTCCACCCTATTTCCTCTTCTCTGTGTTGACTCATCCCATATCCTATGTCTTTCAAGTTTCCCCAAAACCTTTTTAGTTCTGTATTTGCCAAGCAAATGACACTTGATGCCTATCACCAGAAGTAGAAGTTCTAACACTTGTGCCCACTCAGTCTTGATAACAGGTTCACCGAGGAAAACACAACACAGTCAAGCACTGCATCCAGTACTTTACTTACATTTGAGGGGGCAGGGCAAGATTGGTTTCACTAGTGGGCATTGGTTCCCCAGGGCCAGCAGGTTCCAACCAGCAGTCAACATAGGGCACTTTCCTTGCATGCACCTCTCTTACACTACAGAACTAAGGACCCTGTCCCCTCCCCTCAGGAGATAGATTTAGTAGTGAGTTTGACCAGGTGCCATATGACTTACATATGTGAGCAGGACAAGAGAACCCACACTGAGTCTGAAATAGGAAAGATATTCCCACACAAGGCAATTACCCCAGCCATGATTGCAAAGGCTTATCTCTTGATAAGGAAATGTTCCATGACCATGGCCCATTCCTGGCAGCCAAGTAGAGGTCAAAAGACTGTATACAGAGGACTGCCTTTCCCAACAGTCCACACCTCACCCTTGCTTAGCCACTGAAGTGGCAGATAAAGCATATCAAATCCTGTAGGACCATTGCCCACCCCAAACTTGGAGCCGGAGTTAGGTCTAGTAGGGTCCTTGAGCAACCTGTATAGATCTGGATTTCTCATAAAGCTTCCCTGTCATTTGGATGGCACTTTACCAGAGTGATTAAGAGAGCCAGACCCAGGAGGATGATTAGGCTTCGTTTGAGAATTATCTTCAAGTAGGAACCTCAGGTGTCTGGATCAAGCCAACTAAAAAGGTTAAAAAACGAGTCTGAGGGGATTGTGAATGTACTGCTAATAACCATCCCACCTGTGTGTGGATATTCACCAGCTCATTTTTTAACTTACCTGAATTATTGACATATACACAGCAGAAAATGCTGGCAGTCACACAAACACCACCCTCTTCTGCCACCAGATGATTGAGGGCTGTCTATTACCATGTAGGCTGGTGAGTTCACTGAGTCTTGTTGATCTTGTATGGCTTAGACAGTAGCATTAACTATTTCTGCCATGGTTAAGGACAGGTTATATACCATTTTTTCTAGGGTCTGTGTACTTATACCCAGTATTAGAATTTGGATAATTGAATGAAACCAGTGGTTAAATTGTCTTCCCAGGAGGGAACTGTGCACTTGGTAGTGTGTTAGCAAAGTGGGTCCTTTCCAGCCCTCTGTGCAGTTCCTGACATGGATATGAGCCAATAAAATCTTTCCCTTGGAGGCATACATTTTGTTGTCCATTGGAATCCACAGAGAAATATGTAACCCAAAGGGATGCAGGTGACATCTGCCAGGGATTTGTTCTCATAATACTGACTAGTTCAGTTGTATACCGTCTCAGCCTGCTTTTGCCTTGTGGTTGCAGAAGGAGAAAATTTACGTATTAGACTTTGAATTGCAAAATGTCAGTATAGATCAGTAATAACCATTCTGGTACAGGGGGTCTTTTTCTGTCACATCATAGATAATATTAAAGCAGGGGACTCTGGCATATGCCTGCATCTGGACCTGTATTGAAGGACTCATCTGGTGATTTGACCCAGGGATAGCTTGAGGAAGGTCTCAGTAGTTGTGTATTGACCATGCCCATTACAGTGGGAGTGTAGGATAAGAGGAACTTTATTCTGGAGTGAAAAATCCAGCATTGGTTAAATTTGCCTTCATTTACTATGGCTGTACTGATTTTTATCAAGGTGTTGTTGTACCAGGCATTCTGTACCAGAGGATTCTGTAGAAATGAGAAGAAAGAATAATATTCCTACCAGTCTTTCATTCCATGAACCTCCTGAGGTCTGAGATGGCCTGGTTTACTATTTGGGGGGCTAGTTGCCTGGGTATTGCAACTCATGCTCTCTGTCCCAATCCTGATGGTACTGCCTTTTTGAGCACCCAGTGCATTGTTGCTTGACCCAGACTTATTCTTCTCAGTTGGCCAGTCCCAAAAGGGAGGCCATGTGCTGCACAAACTTGATATGTCCAGTAACGTCACCCACCTGATTTGAAGGTTCAGATGTTCCCAACACTACTAGAAGGACCCTAGCACCATGGTACTTCTTGGTTTTGTCTCCCACCCTTGTAGTTTCCCATAGAAGGAAGGTGCCCAAGGGAGGAATCATCACATTCAGATTAGAGTCAGGAGGCCATGTCCAGTGTGCTATGACAGCAGAATTGCAAACCACCCCAAAGATGTACACTCCCAAGTGAAAAAAAGAATGATTGGTATACTGAAATTGGGATATTGTAGGCACAGTCTGAACAATCTGAACACCTATCTGCCTACTCCAGCCCTACCCCATCCAAGCTCAGTATTTCCCAGTATGCATTGTAGGGCCATGTTTCCCTTGTACTAAAGTGCATTGTTCAGTAGCCATACAGCCCTAGTCAGATGAGGGTACCAATCCACTAGTAGGCTGTCTTGGTATTCTTTCTTTAGTTGTTGTGTAAATCAACCATTTATTCATTTAGTGGCTCCATTGGCATGCTGGTGATAGTGTGCATGGAAAGTACATTTCCATGGGAATATGCTTTTTGTCTTACTTGGGTAACGAAGGATATGCCTTGGTCAGAATGAAATCTTATAGGGTATCCAAAAATATGACATAAGTTTTATTCAAGGACAGCCGTGAGAGTTTCAGCCGGCATCCAAATGTCAGATTGGAATAACAGTACTATAGCCTCAGTATGTGTTAATGGCCATGAGGCATCATCTGTGCCCATGGCTGTGGTTTGGGGGTACAGTGTGATCAATCTCCCAGACCCAGGTTGGTCCCAGTCCTTGGTTAATATGTCCCAGTTCTCCTGGATGATATGAGTATATTGAGAAGAATCACAAGATTGCACTGCATCATTAGTCTTGGTGTCTTCCAGGGTCATCTGTTGGGCTTTATCACATTTTTGGGCGTAGAGGGGGGCTTTATCAGATTTTTTGCATCGGTAATGGACTCCCATGTCCAGTTCATAGATGTACCCAGTGGGAGATTATTGCAGCCTGCTAGGCACAAGCTGAATTGGCACAAGAGTGCTATTTATGTTTTTATTTTAAAAGGTCTTCTGCCATGAGTATCCACATGAGTGACTTATATGTTTTCATCTCAGACAGTAAGCTGCTGCCTTAGTTCTTTTCCACATACGGGACATCCCTTAATAGTCCAGTCCTTTAGTTGCCATTCTCCTGACCATTGGTAACAGCCCATGAGTTGATGAAAATGGGTCAAGGCATTGTGGTAGGGGTGACCTGCACAGCCATCACCATAGCACAGGTCTTGGCCCATTGGGTAGAATGTCCACATCTTGTCTCAGTCAAAAGATTGAACTCACCATTTTGGTGAGTTCAATGATGATTAAAATCACCATTGAAGTAATAGTGATAATGTCAGGGGCCCAAGCAGGAACTTCCATGTTGAACCTGTGATTATCTGTCAGCTTCTGAGCTCCAGAGGCCTTCTTGACTGGCCAGACTGGGCTATTAAATTTTGACAGGGTGGTTATCAGCACCTCTGCTTATCTTAAGTGTTGAATTAACAGAATAATGTCCTTTTCAGTATTTTTGTTGAACAGGGTACCATGGTTTGGGCATGGAGTTGGTAAGGAATATACCTTGTCCATTATGCTTGAGTCTGCCCTTATTGTGGTGCCTACCCCTTGAGGTGGTGATGGTGTTCAGTACTGCACACAGCCAAAATGTTAATACCTATTTATGTACTCAGTGGTGGGAATCACAATCATTAGCATCCAAAATGGTCCAAAGGACTCCATCCAGAAGCGCATGTAGACTTACCTATCATAAGTAACAACACCCTTCTCAAAACTACAGAAGCCGCTGTTTTAATTGTACTCCTATGGGGACCTAAAATTATTGCCATTGGGGCACTAATACCCAAGGGCCCCCAAATACATAAGTAAAAATCTTTTAAAAAACTAGTTATTGAGGAGCAGGTATGTGTTAGGCACTATGTTAAGCAGTATTCATATTTCAATCAGATTTTCTGTAATGGAAAAACAACAAAGCTTTTAGATAGTATAATAGAAATAACTTGCAGAGTATAGTTGAGCCCCAGAATAGAGCAGTTACCAAAAAGGCAACTGGAGTTTTCATCTAAGTTATTTTACAGTTTTCTGAAGTACTATCATGGGTACCATCTTATTTGTTAAGTTTCTGTAGTGTAGGCAGGGCATATTACAGATAAAGAATCAAGATTTAGGAAGAGAGGTAGTTGATAGGGCGGCATCACTGGACAAAGTAGAGATAAAATTCAATTAATGTCTCTCCTCTACCTATAATTGGATGTGTGAACTTGGGTATATGGATTTATTTCATCTTTGACGGCCTTATTTTCAAATCTGTAGTTGGAGAGAAGTGAGGAAACTATTTACATGCTATCTTAGATCTGGGGTTGTGATTTTATGTTGGGACAGCTGTCCTTAGTCTTTTTTGCTCATCCATTGTTGATTTCTTGTGAGTATATGTATCACATAATACTTTTGTTGGCTTTTCCCCTATTTTGCCTTCTGGAAGACCATGTGCTGTGAGCCATTTCCATAGATTTCTGTGGACTGCCCTCTGACTTTGCTGTCCATTAAAGTTATTATGCTTCCCCCCACCCCAGCTTCTACTAGTTATGAGATTCTACCTTGTCTGTGCTACTCTATGCTCTTATCTCCATTGCTATCAGAAGCTAAATTTTTTTGAGTGTCTTCTGTCAGCCCTAGACTACAGAACACACTGTGAATCTTCTCAGTAATGTCTGTGTCTGCATCACTAGTAGTTTCCTTTAAACAGAGTATTCTCTGAGCCCTCATGAGAAACATACTCAGCTGGTAGATCTTCTTATCTTAATAATAGATCCTTTCTGGCATGCTTTCCTGTCTTTAAAGTCCTTCCTTCACAGTCTGCCACAATGATTTTGGCATCTCTGTGTCATTTAATATGCACCATTGCTTTTTCCTAGAGCTATCCAGTATGATGTTAGGCCATTTCCAAAGGCCCTTACAGAGCCTTACATCCTGTTTCAAAGGAGAGCGCCCTATATCCAAGAATTCTCCCATACCCTGTTTTCTCTTCCCACACCCTCAGCAACCACCAGCGTATTTTCCTGGTTCTTGCTGGCCTGGTCCTGCAGCACTCCGTAGCATATATTCAATTATTAATTTCATATTAAATGGTTATTTTAGAGGTTGTCCTGCCCTGAAACAAGGGCCACTGGCTGTGGGCCTCACCCTGGAGGGAGGGAAAGGGTGTAGACAGGAGCCTAGTGTGGAGCGTAACCTCCCAGCAATCTCTGTGCCAGGTGATTCTTTTTCAACCATGGTCAGTTCTCTAGGGAAAGATGTGGATATGAACCATTAGCAGTCAACACAGGAGCAAGCAGGAAGATTAGCCTTGTATAGTAGAATATGGGGATCCGATTTGGGCATCAAGAGCATCTACTACAGGTATCCCAGGTACCTCCTATGTCCTAGTGATTTTACCAACAAACATCTCATTCAGTGGTGTACTAGAGATAACTTGATCAGGTTGCAAGAGAGTTATTATGCACATCCCTTTGCAAATATGAGTTCAATAACATTTCACTGGTAGCTCGAAATTGTGGATGGAGTATTTACATCACAGAAATATGCAAATGCAACAGTTCAGGGCCCCACCCCTCAGAACTTGCACCATCTGAGTGACTTAGTCACTTAAGTGTCTGACTTTTGCTTTTGGCTCAGGTCATGATCTCAGGGTCGTAAGATTGAGCCCCTCCCCCCCTCAGGCTCCATGCTGGCTGTGGAGCCTGCTTAAGATTCTCTCCCTCTGCCCCTCCTTCCTCTCTAAAAAAAGAAAATAAAATAATAGGGACACCTGGGTGGCTCAGTCAGTTAAGTGTCTGCTTTCGGCTCAGGTAATGATCCCAGGGTCCTGGGATGGAGTTCCACATTGGGCTTTTTGCTCAGCAGGGAGCCTGCTTCTCCCTCTGCTTGCCACTCCCCCTGTTTGTATGCTCGCTCTCTCTCTCAAAAATAAAATCTTTTAAAATAATATTAATATCATTATTAATAATAATAAATAATAATAAACCATTACCAGCATGCATCTGCATTTAATCCTTGCTAAACCTTATGAAGTTGGTTATCATTTTATAAATGAGAAACTGAGTATCAGGGTGATTAATATACTTGTCATCTTTCTTGTTGCTAATAAGGTATGGAATTGGAAATAAAATCTAGTTTTGTTTGATTCTAGAACTTGGACTTCTGTTATAGCACATTACTTTTTTTTTTTTTGAAATAGAAATTTCAGTGCCCTTTGAATACATTGAGAGAATTGGCTAAATTTCTAATGATCCTGAAGTGGCTAAATTTCTCATGAACTACTCCAAGTTAATGACTTTATTAAAGATACTCCACTAATAAATAGCAGCCTCAGGACATTTCACTCTTATCAATTTTCCTCTGTTCTAAATATTCTTCCCTTTACCTATTTTCCTAACTCTCCTCTTTCTGGAATATAAAAGGAACCCAGAAAATATTTGTTAAATGAATAAATGATGATCCTATAATATGAAGTTAGTTTTTTCTACAGGATTATTTAGTAGTTATATAAAGGGCAAATCAGCATACCCTTCTCAAATTAAAATCATAGGTTAAAAATTTTCTCAGAATGCAACAGTACAACATGGGAAATACTCCATGTTGAATCAGAGTTAATAATATTTGAAAACAGTGTAGCTTACTCTCAAGTAACTATGGGGTTTCCAGTGCATTTTTAATTAAATAGAAGTACAGCACAGACTACAATTACTAAGTTCCACCCTTTGTTGAATTACAGTATGATGTAAATTGAATGGATAAATGATAATTACTCTTCACGTAGGCTTAAATCTTTCAACTTCTGTGGCATAGAATTGACTACTTCTGTTGTGTTTTTATTTGTATTTCTGAAGCAAGGAGAAGTCAGACTGAAATGTTTGAAAGCTCTACAGAGTCTATATACCAATAGAGAATTATTCCCCAAATTGGAGTTATTCACTAACCGATTCAAGGTAAGCATCAAAAATGCTTAGTTTATTTTGTTTGTTACTTTTGAAATGCTAAAGATAGCTTAGCAAATAACATTACTATAACAAGTGTTTAGTTCATATTCTTTACTATGTATTCTTAAATAAACCTGTCTTAAATAGACGAATGAATTTCTGCTTTACAAAAGTTATTACCAACATGAGTTCTTATTTATTGCCTTCAACAGAAGGCTCTCCTGCTTAAAAGAACATTTTCTTTATAAACAGCTTTTTATAGTTATATTAATTTTGCATGTTAAAGTTTAATCGTCTCAGTGTTAAGGAATGCTAGTTGATGAGAACGATTTTAGATTATGAACATTTATACCAATACCTCCTTTGTATGAGTATGACAGTGATAATATGGGTTTAAGAGTAAAGCTTTCCATTTAATCTACCATTAGTCTTGCATGTACTCCCCAAAGATACTGCCTTAGAGCTGTCCCATCTTATTTTCTGCTCATGTTTGGTTTGATTTTTAATTTTTCTTTCAGGATCGCATTGTATCAATGACACTTGATAAGGAATATGATGTTGCTGTTGAAGCTATTCGACTGGTTACTCTGATACTTCAGTAAGTATATTTGTTAATAATTTAATATTGGGAGCACCTGGGTGGCTCAGTTAGTTAGGTATCAAACTCTTGATGTCAGTTCAGTCTTGATCTCAGTGTCATGAGTTCAAGCCCTGCACTGGGCTCCATGCTGAGTGTGAGCCTACTTGAAAAAAAATTTTTTTTCCAAGAATTTTATCTTGGTATTTTAATGTCTTTTTCTTGGCATTATTGATGTACTTCACGTATATAACACTAATGTATGTCTTATCACTTTAGGTTCTACTTTTACACTTTAGGGTTAGGTTCGAAACAAAATGTTTGCTGTTTTTCTTTTTCTGTTTTTTATTTTGACTGTTCCATGTAAAAGGTCTCTTATGCAGTCCAGAGAAAATACCAGCAAAGTAACATACCTTTCTGTTTAAAAGGAGGAAGAGAGAGAATGCCTCAAAAGGGATAGGTTTTTCAAATAGGCTCCTTTGGAATGGTATAGAACTATGAGAAAGGAAATCAGGCATTTAAATTGTGTCATTCATATGATGGAAAATTTTAAATAGCAATGATTATCTATAGAGATTTAACTAAAAACTGGGAAGAATGTATGTGAGAGAATGTAGGTCTTAGCTAAGTCATTACAAATCCTCCTCCCAATTTGTTACGCTGTATCTTTCACATTCCAAATACCATCTATGTCAGGCTGTTGTTTTGATCTTTCTTTTTTTTACCCCTTTCCGCTCTAGTACCTATTCTTGATCATTACAGCTTTATAATACAGTACATGTTGTAAATAAGCCCTCCTCTTTTTGGTTGATTCCTTCTCTTTGCTTTTCTTTTTAAAATCCACTAGCTACTTTTGGATTACTTTTCTTCTGTATGAACTTTTTTTTAAGTATGTCTGTCTAATTCTTCCAAAACTTTTGCTGGGATTTTAAATATTAGGACTGCATTTGTTACCAAACTATCTGTCATAACCGCTAACTCAGGAAACAAATGGGCAAACCCTGGTGTGCTGCTATAGCCAAACTCCTCCTTTCCTGGGAATAATGGAGAGGCTGGACAAATCAAAAGCATGGCTCCTAGCTAGTCTTGCCAACACTATTGCTGAACAAATTCAGATAAACTCATTGCAAGAGAGGCCATTAACTCTCAAGAGATAAGGGTTTGGAAAAGAGAAAGGGAGCAGGGACATGGTAGGCTCAGGTCTTAACAACCAACCTCACCAGCAGATGGAACCTAGAATTCTGTAGAGAGAGGTTCGGGGATGTATGTGCAAGAGAGCAGGCAGAGAGCACGCAGTCATGGGTGAGGCTCAGTATGTGTTTAGCTCACATAATGGGCAGGGAAGGGGACATGTGGGATGTGGTCTTCCAGGCATTCTTTTGCTACCAGGGCTTTTTTGGTCTACCTGTAAGGGATGTTCCAGTCAATTGCAAAAACACCTTCATCAGTGCCTCAAGAAAGTGTAATAAATCAGCACAGTGGGTTTTGGTTAGAGCAAGTTTGGTTAGAGTTAAGCTGTCTTGTCTTGTTTCTGGTTTTAACTGTTGGGATCTGTGGTTGAGGAACAGGGCTCTCTAATAACACATCGAATTTTATGATAGATTTAGGAAAGAATTCAATTCTTTATAATTATATATCATTAATGCATATATCTATTCATATCTCATTAGGTATTCTACATAAGGTTTAATTTTTTTCATTTATTAGATTAATTCTTAAATATGGTTTTGTAATGTGATTGTATTTAGTGTTAAAGATATTTTCTACTTGATTATTACTGGGACATAGAAATGTTTAATTTTTATGTTAGTCTTATATGTGCAACCTATTAGAAGTCTTACATATTCTAATGGTTTGTTGATTCTCTTGGATTTACTATGTATATTATTATATATCACCGGCAAACAGTTTCAGTTCTGTCTCGTTTTTTTAACCTTAAAATTTTTGCTTCATTCTCTTCTTTTCATTGCATTAGGCAGGACTTTTAGCACTATAAATTTACCACTGAGAGTGGATCTTTTTGTTCTTGTTCTAGGAAAGTATTTAAAGTTCTCTGTTGCTGTAATTTCTGAGATAGATTTTTGATATAAGATAGAAATTGTTTTGTATTCTGAGTTTTCATATCTTGATGAGTGTGAATGAAATTGATAATTGTCTAATGGCATACCACCCATGTATTTCTAGAATAAATCCTATTTGAATATAATACATTTGGTTTTATTGTGTTTTGCTTGAATACAATGTTATATTTAAGATCTTATTTAGGATTTTCTCATCTATGTTTATGTGTAAATTTGACAGAATATTTTTTGTCCTTTATCCAACTTTGAAATCAAGGTTATACTTTCTTTGTAAAATTTATCTTCAGTAGTTTCTTGCCCTTCTTTTCTGAAACAGTTTTCTTCTGTGGCAGAGATTAATTCTTCCTTGAAATTTTGAGAGAATTCTCTTGTTAAAGCCATGTTAGTTTTGAATTTCTTTTAAGGAAAAGGCCTTTGATTACCATTTTTACTTCTTTAGTGGTTATCTATCTAACTTTTATTTCTTACTGTACTAATTTTGGCTTTTTATAAACTTTTTTAATATATCAATTTCATCACAGTTTTTAAATTTTGTAGTTAATATTTTTATCTTTTTTATTTTGTTTTAATATTTTATTTATTTATTTACCTATTTATTTATTTGAGAGAGAGAATGAGAGAAAGCATGAGAGGTGGGAGGGTCAGAAGGGAGAAGCGGACGCCCTGCCGAGCAGGGAGCATGACGAAGTCCTGCTTGATCCTCGGACTCCAGGATCATGACCTGAGCCGAAGGCAGTCACTTAACCAGCTGAGCCACCAAGGCGCCCTGTAGTTGATATTTTTATTACTTCATAAAATTGTGCTATTACTTATTAATTTCTCTTCATCCTTTATTTGCATCCTCTTTTTCTTGATTATCATGTCAGAGGTTTGTCTATCTTACTATTCCTTTTAAAGAACTAGCTTCTTTTGGCTCATTTGTTTCTTGTTTTCTAATAATTATACTTAAAGTAGTAAATATACCTTTAAGCACTACTTTACTACTTTCCAAAAGATTTGAACATAAAGTATTTTCATAGATATTCAGTGATAAATACTTTGATTACATTTACGATTGCTGGTTTAATTATGCATTATTCAGTAGTATGTTTGTTCTTTCCAAATCAGATTTTTTAAGCTGCCATTTTGTGTTGTATTGTATTGTCTGAGAATGTGTTCTGAGTGGTTTGGTCAATTTCTGAGTTTTCTAAATATGTTTAAAAAATAACTAGGAGCACCTGGATGGCACAATTGGTTAAGCCTCCACCTCTTAGTTTTGGCTCAGATCATGATCTCATGGGGTTGGGAGATTGAGCCCTGCATTGGGCTCTGTGCTCAGCACAGTCTGATTGAGATTCTTCCTCACCCCCTACCCCTCCTGCTCATGAGCTCAAACTCTTTCTCTGTCTCAAATAAATTAATCTTAAAAAAAAAAACCTCTCTAATTGCATATATAGTTCTTTATTTACGTTCATTACTTTGAATTTATTTAAATTACCTATTCCTTTGAAGTGTTTTTCTTTCCAAGTCTGTTTTTAAAATATTTGACCCCCTAGTTACTCTTTCCTTATAAATTTCACAAACTTACCAGGATCTTTCCCTCAAACAAACAAAATACTTGACACTCCACTTACCCACCTGTTCTGTTGGAATTGTCTGAAGTTTAAGATCTGTATTGTTAATGATACACCTGTGTCCTCGTTCATTTCATACATCATTAGTTATTGATGTAGTGTTCAATGATTCATTAGTTGCATATAACACTCAGTGCTCATCACAACATGTGCCCTCCTTAATACCCATCACCCAGTTACCCATCCCCCTACCTTTTGTAACCCTCAGTTTGTTTCCTGGAGTCCAGAGTCTCTCATGGTTTGTGTGTCTCTCTGATTTCTTCCCATTCAGTTTTCCCCTTCCTTCCCCTGTGGTCCTCCTCGCTATTCCTAATGTTCCACATATGAGAAACTGTAGGATAATTGTCTTCTCTGCTTGAGTTATTTCACTTTAGCATAATCCCCTCCAGTTCCATCCATGTTGATGCAAATGGTGGGTATTCATCCTTTCTGATGGCTGAGTAATATTCCATTTTGTATATGAACCACATCTTCTTTATCCATTCATCTGTTGAAGGGCACAGCAGCAGTGTCCACAATACCCCTTTTCTTCTTAATTTACTACCAGGGGTTGCTCCAGTCAGCTTTTCACATTTATACTTTTTTAAGCTCTGCACCAGGTACCATTTCCTAAACCTCCTCATATATAAGGGATGTTTATAAAGTTTTTATAGTGGTTCTCTGAAACTTTGTCCTCTAATTTCACTTCGAGAGGTTTCAGAGTTACACGGTACTCTGACATTTTCTCTTGAAACATATTCTCTCTATCCATTGTATTGCTCCGTCCCCTAATTTATATATTATTTTGGTAAGTAATGAACTAAGGATCACAAAACCAGCTTTCTAGTCTTTTACTGCATTTGCATGACGTGATCTGGCCTTATTTCTCTTGGCTTATGGGATCTTTATCAAAACAACAGGTAAAGTCACGTGTAACATCCTGTTATATCTCCTTAAATTCTTTTTCTATCTCTCTGCTAATTTTCCTTCTTTTGGCAAAGATTATTTTCACTTACAAGTTTGGATTCCTGAGATATCTTGTTAAATTTTGTTTCCTGTGAGTTTAACTTTCTCCTTAGGGTTATTAGCTAATTTAGCTGATGATGTATAATTGGATTGAGTAAAACTCAGGCCTTAGCTTTGTGCCCCTCCTCGTAATTTAGGGGTATGAGTTGGGCATGGACAAAAACACTTCTGCTTCAGGACAGAAAGCCTGTGTTTGTAATTTGTAACTCCTCCTCATCAGTCTTAAAACTGTCTCCTTCAGGGGCGCCTGGGTGGCTCAGTCAGTTAAGTGTCTGCCTTCAGCTCAGGTCATGATCCCAGGGAACTGGGATTGAGCCCTGCATTGGGCTCCCTGCTCAGCAGGGAGTCTGCTTCTCTTTCTTCCTCCACCCCTCTTTATGTTCATGCTCGCTCTTGCTTGCTCTCTCTCAAATATATAAATAAAATTAAAAAAAACAAAACAAACAAACAAAAAAAACCTGTCTCCTTCGGTGATAGTTTCATGACCCTCAGGATATGGAAGGGAAATACAGGGACAGTGCAGGTCATGGGCAAGCCAATCTACCTACACCTCTTGTTAATTTCTCAATGCTTCTTGGTTCCAGCACAACCCTAATGATAACCTCCCACACTATCTTTGGATACTGTTTTTGCTTCACAGTAGAATTAGAACAGACTTTGTTGAGGTGTGGGGGGATCCGTGTACTTTAAAAAAGTGCTCTAACCTGTGTCCTATCCTTGATAGCCAGCTCTTTTTCATTCCCAACTATATTCCCTTATACTGTAATGCAACTACCTTCTTTTGCTGTGTAGGTCACTCTGATTTTATGTTTCTTTGAGAGATCCCTCGACCTCCTGAGGCATCTCTAGGATTGAATTCTGAGGAATGAACTTATACCCACCCATTCATCTTGTCAGACCCTGTATAGCCCAATAATTCTATGCTTTATCTAGTTATTGTTAATCTCTAATCATATCAGACATTTTTAAGCATATTAATAGGAAATAGATGTTCCTTTTGAGGGGAAAAAACACATTCTGGCAAAGTAAGAAATGACTCAAACTTTAAGAATACGTAAGTGGCTGAGTACGTGGGTGGCTCAGTTGGTTAAGTATCTGCCTTCGGCTCAGGTCATGATCCCAGGGTCCTGGGATCAAGCCCCACATTGGGCTCCCTGTTCAGCGGGGAGCCTGCTTCTCCCTCACCCTCTGCTTGCCGCTCTGCCTAGTTGTGCTCTCTCTCGCTCTCTCTTTGTCAATTAAATAAATAAAATCTTAAAAAAAAAAAAAAAAGAATACATGAGTGGAAAGATAGGAAATTTGTGTTAGTAAAGGAATGGTTGTGACCTCTGAATCCACTTTATATAGAAAGAAGATTAAGCGGTATTGTAAGTATGGTGATAAAATATAATTTAAAACAGACATTTCTCCGGGGCTCATGGCTGGCTCAGTTGGTGGAACATGTGACTCTTGATCTCGGGTCGTGAGTTTAAGCCCCACATTGAGCATAGAATTTACTTATAAATAAATAAATAAATAAATAAATAAATAAATAAATAAATAAATAAAATTAAAATAGACAATTCTGTAAAGAAGAATTACATAGTATAATAATAATTTAACTGTGAAACAGATATATTCCCAGTGCCTACAAAAATGTTATGCACCTTTAAAGAAATTGAGCTAATTTGGGCTATGTATATAATCCAATGGTACCATGGATATCCTTTGTGTTGGAAAAAATGTGGACATTTTATTTACTTATTTTATCTGTATTTTCTGAATTTTATATAATGATTATAATGATGAGGTATCTTATAATTAGAGAAATGTTACTTTCAAAATAAGATTAAAAAGATGAAAAATCAGTATGCCTTGAGCTTTTATAATGAACTTTACAAAATTTAAATAAAGATAGAACTGAGAGTAAACATTTATTTTGGCTCAGTTGTTGCTTTGTGAATTTTTCAGTGGAAGTGAAGAGGCTCTTTCCAATGAGGACTGTGAAAATGTTTACCACTTGGTGTACTCAGCACATCGCCCTGTTGCTGTGGCAGCTGGAGAATTCCTTCACAAAAAGTGAGTTTATTATCTTTGAAACCAGATTCTACTTTTGTATTTTTGTTTTGTTGTTGTTTTATAATTAGTAGAAGAGAGTAATAGTGAGTAAAAACAGTGTTGGAAATGGCCGCTTCAAATTCTGGAGGTTGTAATATCCTTTCAGCCTATGTGCACATTATGAATCAAATCCCTGAGAACGATGTCCCTTATGACCTACTCCTTTTTCCTGAAATCTAAACGGACGGTTCCCAGCTAGGGTGTGAGTAAAGATTGGGGAAGTACATGAATTTTATAAAAGCTTTCGCAAATAATTTGTATTTCATTTCACCAGTTTTTTTTTCCTTTTAAAATTCTTAGTTCTCATCTTACCTTCTCAACAATTGTAATCTAAAATCACTTTCAAAATGCCTCCCAACCTTTCATGTTTTTTTTAACTCTTTCTATGAGAGTGAGGATTATTTTAATCAGTAATCTGTAGTGATTCTGAAACCTATATATATAGAGTCGCAGTTTAATTAAAAAGCAAAACCTCATCTTTTTTTTGACAAAGCATGAAGCTAATGAGAGTTAATGAATGTAATTAAGTGTTCTTATGAAATACGTTTTGATGTTGTTCTTCTACATGGTCTATAATTTATTAGTAAGTTAATTCATTCTGAAAGTTTAAACATATCTGGGGGCTGTGTTTTACTTTTTGTTTGTTTATAGATTTAATTTAGTGACTTTGATTGTTGGCAGGTGAACCCAAAAGTCTACTACATGTAGTCATTTGTGATTATACTAAGCACAGATATAAATCATGCATTGGGCAACTGTTGTACATGGGTGATTAACTTTGATAATGGCCTGGCCTTCTATTCAATATCTGCATCTCAGTGCTGCAGCAACAAGCTGGCTTTATTTGGTGATACTTCTCAAAATGGGAAAAGTTGTTTCTATGTAAAATATCTTTCTTTAAGAAGGAAGCTGGCTACTACTGAGTGCTGGTAATGAAAGTAAGGAAGAAAGTCAGGATTTTCAGGCATGACTTTTAAAGTAATATATTGAATTTGCCACTGACTCTGACATCAGTGGCTAATAGTATAGTGCTATTTCCATATTTATCTTGAGGTGTTGACTGTCACAAATATCAAGGGTGTACTATAGTCTTAACTTCTTTTCCTTTTCCAGGACTGTTATATTCTAGTTAGTCTCTATTCTCTACTTAACTTTTCAAAAAGCTTTGTATTTTTAGAATTTATTGCTTTTATAGTTTCAATGAAAAAATAGATTACAGAGGGTTGTTCTCTACAGAATAGAGGTCATAAACTGCCAGCACTTGCATCAGAAAGATGCTTGGATATATCTTACTTTATCTGCATTGTATTTTTCTAAGTTTGAAATACTTGCTAAAAAGTTTAAAATTGGAATGTTTTACATAAAAATCCACAAATACAAGCCTTTGGTATTTCTTTGTGAAAATGAAACCAATTCCTATTCAAATGGAAGGTTCACTCCATAAGCTTGTTTTATGCCCTTGCCCTGGAGATACTCACAGTTTGAGAACTTTTGATTCCTAATGATGTCTTTGAGCATTCTTCCATCATTTAGTATTGTGATCTTTTCGAATCTTAGCAAGTAAGCTTTAGTATAGCCTCAGGAGTTCTATGATTAAGTTTAAAAGAAAAACATGCAAGTGTGCACATAGACACTTAGTCTGTTTTATATTCTAATTTTAAGCTGTTCACAAGCTTAACCACACATCCATAAAATAGTAAACATATCTGAAATGAGCATTTTAATAGTCATCAAAAACCTACAGTTTAGTTTCAGAAAAATTAGGTTGACTCCTTGGTATCTTACATTTATATACAGTAATTGTGATTATCCAATTTTGTACCTTTCAGTTATAAAGGACCATCATTTTTTCCCATTTGTTCCTTCCTCTGAAAACCATACAAGTAAACGAAATTTTCTCTTAAACCAGTCTGATAGCTATGCTTGATATAGCTTCAGAGTAATGCTCTAATCTTCTACCCTTGCCATATAGTTTCCCCTGCCCCCAAAATAATCAACTTCTCTGTATTCATTTCTGCTTGAGACTGGCTTATTTTTATGTGACATGAAATTATTCTAACTCAGTTATTTAGCCTCTCATCTGAAGGGCCCGCTATAATTTCCATATCTAAACCAGCACACACTATATCCCTAGTCCTACTTCTTTGTTTTTCCTTTTAACACCTGAGATGTAGTATATATTTATCTACTATTTATTTCTGTCCATTAGAGTGAGAGCTCAATGAGAATAGGGATTTTGTCTTTGTTCACTGTTATATCCCATTTACCTAGAGCAATACCTGGGAATAAGACACCTATAGCAGTCCTTAAAATTTTTTAGAATAAATCCTCTTAGCAGATTAAAATTTCCAAGTCATGTCTTTGTCATATTTTAGAAGTTTTGTCACTAAGTGGTATTTTTAAAAATTTAATGTTTTTGTCATTTTATTCTGTACTGGTTAGTAAGTACCGTTTTTAGGTAATCTGAAAATGCTAGAAGTAAACATTGAAAGTATGAATTTTTATAACCTTTTTTAAGATTCTATTTATTTATTTGAGAGAGAGAAAAAAGGAGCAGGAGGAGGGGCAGAGAGAGAAGCAGACTCCCTGCTGAACAGGGTGCTGGACATTTAACCAACTGGGCCACCCAGATGCCCCAATTTCTTTAGAACATATGGTTAAATTCTTTAATTACTTCACTCTTAAATTATTATTTAAGAAAATAGAACTCTATTTAAAATTATATATATTTTAGTATCTATCATATAGGATAAAGTTTCTATTTTTCGTAAATATTTGAACACTGATTAGTTAAAAAGCTTCCTTTTACATTGTGTGTATGATTGAATTGTACAAAATTGTTTAGATCTAACTATTTTTTAACCTTTTAAAAACATCAGTTGCATGGTTTGAAATAAATCAGTAACCTGATATCTGATACTGTCTTTTTAAAGTAGTAAGTAACTAAAATAATTTGTACAATGAAGGAAAAGACTAAAATTCATATCCATGCAAATTCATAATGCTCTGGTTTTGTTACTTATTTCTAGGCTGTTTAGCAGACATGACCCACAAGCAGAAGAAGCGTTAGCAAAGAGGAGAGGAAGGAACAGTCCAAATGGGAACCTCATTAGGATGCTGGTTCTTTTCTTTCTTGAAAGTGAGGTATGGTTTCACTTATTTGTGGAACATAAGGAATAGAATGGAGGACATTAGGAGAAGGAAGGGAAAAATGAAGGAGGGGCAAATCGGAGTGGAAGATGAACCATGAGAGACTATGGAGTCTGGGAAACAAACAGGGTTTTAGAAGGGAGGGGGTGGGGGATGGGTGAGCCTGGTGATGGGTATTAAGAAGGGCACGTATTGCATGGAGCACTGGGTGTTGTACACAAACAATGGATCATGAAACACTAGATCAAAAACTAATGATTTACTGTATGGTGACTAACATAACATTATAAAAAAATTTTTTTTAAATAATACAATTAAAAAAAAAGTGAGGTAAATTTTAACATAACTTTTTTGTATTCGATTATATTTAAATAAAATTATCATTTAATTCATTGTAATTAATTGATATTTTTCAGTCCTATGAAAATAAGCCTGTTTCTTACAAAATTGCTTTCATGAATTGTCTGATTATTGAATCTGTAATCTGCCTTTTGTGGGAGTATATATGCAGGTATAGGTCCACACTGAATATAGGCTAGCAATTTTTAAACTTCAGTAGTATCATAGCACTACATAATTGTTTGTTGTTGCTTTTTTTCCTTGAATTTTTGTCTGTAGCTTTTAAATTATATAAAGAGCTTGTAAAAGTTGTCAAGGTGCTAAAACCATTAGTTCTAACTTGTTTGAAAATTTCATTTTTTAGGAGAAATAGAATAGGAATTTATATATTTTAATTAGTAGATGTACAGTCTCCATTAGCAGTATTTTCAGGTGACATTTTGATGTAATTTATCACTTAAATATTTTTATAATTAACATTTATAATATAGTATCCATCAGATTTGCTTGCACAAGTGAACTTTGGTTTGCCCAGAAAAAAATCAAGAGATCTCGGACCCTGAATTTTACTCCGAAAAAGATTTTTGGTTTGTGATGGAATGTCCAGGAAGGTGAAAAACTTCAACGATTCTGATTGCTTAAATTTGAAAGTCCTAGAGAAACTCTGTAGGAATGAGAAATAGACAAACAGGCAGCCTATATGAAAAGTGAGATCAGAGAATTAGGAACTGTGTCAGTAGAATGAGTGGAATTAGGAGAAAGCAGGGCAGAAGAGTTACTGATATTTCTTAAGCAAATTGGAAAGAACAGAGAATGAATAAAGTCAGAAACGAAACACTCTAGGGAGTTGCATTTGAATATAGGATGTGTTTAGGAAGTGTTTTAAATACGTATACAGATTACATGGGGATCTTGTTAAATAACATGCCAGTTCTAATTCAGTAGGTCTGGGGTATGGTCAGAATGTGCTGCATTTCTAAACGCTCCTAGATTCATTTTGGATGTTTCTGCCTCTGGTCCAGGGACCGACCACACTTTACATTTTGAGGGTTTAAAACATTATTTTCTTAAAAAGCAAGTGTGGATATATTACGGAATAAAATACAAAATACTTGCGAGGTTTAAGATAAAACATTAAGTACTCATTAAATCTCACACTTATGATAGACCATTTCAAGTTATACCTTTAGCCCCTTAGGTTTTAAAGGAATAGGATTAAAAGTATTATGCAAAGTCAAGTGCTGTATGAAAATGTAACTTTAATAGCAACAATAATTTCAAAAATTGATAGAGATGAGACATGCAAATAATATTTAAACTATTTGTTGAAAAGTTTAAGGAATATGATGATCTAGACTAATTGAACTTGATTGTTCATTGAGGAAAATTTTTTAGATCTCTGAAAGCCCAAGGACTTTTTTTTTGATATATTAAAAGACTGTAAGTACTTAGTTTTACACAGTTTCATCTTTTAATTAAAGCAAATTTGTAATGTACCACTCTATTTTCAGGTGGTATTACTGTACTTTTGTGTTTGCTGCTTTGTACTAAAGTGTTATAAGAACGTTAAGATGTATTTCCCAGTTCTCCTCTATGGCATTCTTGTCAGATACAGAAGCAACTGCAAATCATATCTAAGAGGTTTTAGTTAATTTGTGATAATGCTTTTTATAGTTTCCTGTATTTCACAAGAAACATTCTTTGTTAAAATCTCTTTTCTTATCCTGTAAAACTAGTGTACACCTGGAGCTGAAAGCTTATTAAAGCCGTATTCTTATGGTGGGATTCTCATTGTGTTTTACTCTGAATTCCTCTTTATATTACTACAACACATGTTAATTACTAATATTTTAGTAATAGACTCATAAAAAGTTGAATTGCAAGAGACCTTAGAGGTCATAATATAGAACAAATCCAGTTTACAGATGAATTACTAATCAATAGGATTAACTAAAGTGATTATCATCTTTCTTTCTTTGTTTTACTGGGTTTTAAGAGTAACATTTTAGTAATAGAATTCTGAAATACTGAAGTAAAAGAGATTTATAGTCAGTAGAGTAGTTTCCCTCTTTTATATATGAATTACTTGTGAAATAATGGAGATTAAGAGATATATCTAAACAAGTTAGTTTTCTTTTTGTATCAAAAGGTGATATTTTAAAGCCATCACAACCTTTATAGCAGTCATTGATTTCAGTGATAAAATACCTCGTGTGTTTTAGATGTGTGACAATTGGTAGGATAAATAGTACTTTAATGTGATGAGTCCACATTTCCCTATATCTGATCTGACCATAGAACTTTCCATACAAACGGGTACTTTTCAGAGTGAGAAAGATACTATTAATAATTATTTCAAGTCATTAAACATAACCCAAAACATTGCTGATGATGTAGAAATCTGGTCACCCTCCTTCTAGGCATATGAAGTGAAGAACCTAATTATGACAGTCATTTAAGACGAAAGAGTAATAGACATTATTGACATATCCAAGAAATTTCCCCATAATGCTCATGAATGATAGTACATGAATGATAACTTTTTTCTTGTTTGTTTTTATATGTTCTTCAAGATTCACTGACAACTGGCTCTGTTTCAACAGAGAATAAAACCCACTATAGGAGTATTTAGAATTTTAAGCTTAGTAACTTGGGGTGATTATTTGCATTGTAAATGATTTTTCATTAAAAGAATCAAAGTAAGGTTTCATTATACAGTCAGCTCCATTAGTGTATTTAACTGCTTGATGGAGAAGTCAGCAGGCAGAGAAAACAGGTAAAATATTATGAGTAACTTTGAAGCCAATTAAAGATGAATCAGAATGTACCCAGAAAATTGTAATTAAGGTCACCAGAAAAATGAACTTAATTTGCCTTATACAAGTTTAGGGGGCACCCTATGAAATAAATTACACTTAGATATAGCAGAGTTAAATCCACCTAGATATAAATATAATTTTATATATAATTTTAATCTATTTGTTTTATATAATTTGTAAATAAATTTAAATTAATTTTATCTGTTTTGCTATACAGTGATTCTATCTATTGAGTTACCTTTTTTCATTTAATTCCTGAAGAATGTTTGCAAATAACTGATTTTGATTTTCATGCTGTTTTTATAAAATTGTGATACCAAAAACTGTTCTTGGAACATTTATTTTTGTTTCGTTTTTAGGGTTCCAGGTCCTTTTTAATCCCAGGATTTTCTATAGCCATTGAGAATGCCTCAGGGCCTTCCTTCCTATAGCTTTATCTTTCACTACGAATAGAAGGTCATTGGTATAAAGTGTCTGAAAGACCATTATAACCTTTTACCCTTACTGGCCATATCAGAATTTTTTTTCTACAACATGGATTTATATGGTATTATTACAGAGATTTAAGACTAGCAAGTTATGTGGTCATCGCATATGCCCCAAGGCAGGAAAACTATATCATAAATATTATGATATAGTTTATGATACAGATTATGATCCAATAATTTCTGACTGACCATGTTATAATGATTGTTGTTGCTCATACTGGTGAATTTGAAACTCATAATCAGAAAATGGGCCAACACATTCTCATGTCCTTCTGGTATACACATTGAGTTTGAAAAAACTGGTTACTGATGTTAACAGAATGAACTAAGTCACCACCTTAACTAATCAAAAAGATGAGGAAATTGTCAAAGAAGTTAGCATCTACATTGAGAATACTGGCTATCACACACACAAAATTTCTGGAACAATGACAAAATGCCTGAGCTAAATTTTAATATGCCTTGGTTCAAGGCATAGAGAAGTTATCTTTAAAAATGCCAATGATTATGGAATTATACTACTTAAAGCCTTGAATTGTGCCAACAACTCACTCACCTGAAAACCTCATGCTGAATAAGTCAAGATGAAAGAGAACTGTGAGGAATTTGTGAAAGCTATAAAATAAATGATTAAGTCCATTAGAGTTAAATAACCCGTAGCCATATACAAGGCAAAAAATAGCACGAAAATTTTTGAGATTTTCTGGTAGAAATCTGAAATAAACCAAAGATCTGAGCAGCACAGACTGGTGAAAGGATTAAATTGTAGGTAGTAATTAAGTGGCTGCCTTAGCCGAACTTACTCTTCCCTTTAGAAACATATTTGGGATGTGCACCTTGGTCTAAGAAACAAAGGAGTGGATGACTGCCCCCAGATAATTTATGGCCAAAAGGAGGGACAGGGAACTTTGGCATTCAAAAGACCTTGCATACCTACATGTTAGAGGAAAAGCCTGCCTGATTATAGATGCCGTCTTTCCACTTCCGTGCACAACCAAGGAACTCAGAACCTTGCAATCAGACTTAAGAAAGGCATTCTCGCTACCAGTATTCTTGAGTCCAGAATATTAACATTATATGAACTACCAATCAAGAATCACTGAAACTTGAAGCGCAAAACCATGAAAAATTTTGATTAATTCCCCTGGATGTAAGAAGAAGCTATTATAAAAGAGGGAGGGTGTTCATAGAAATTAGAAACATGATTTCCAAAATTTAGGAGTGAAGAAGATGATTAAATGGCTCGAGTGGACATAACCAAGGATTGGCTGTAGTTTATACCAAGGAATTTTTTCCAGAAGGTAGTACATAAGTAGTGTGAGAAGGAAAGTAAAAGACAGGAAGTACAGATTATTGTCTGTAGGAGTTCTGTAAAGAGAACAGAGAATAGAAAGGAAGAACTAGTCAAAGGACATGCAGTTAAAATATTTACCACCCATGTATCCTACATAGAAAGTATTACTTGAGGATGTTTTCTAGCAAAATAAAAAATGGATACAGTAAAAGGAAAACAAGGAATATAAGTAACATTGGTGAGCAAATAAATCTGAAAAAACTTAAAACTAAGCCTACATACTGTGGCTGTGAAGCTTAAGGCAAATACCTAAAATTTATTCTTAAAATGGAGTGTAGTGTAAAATTAAATGAAGTAAATAAATGTGTTAGGGACCTTAGTGATAGAAAAATATGTTAGAAAATAAACTGAAGAAAACACAGATAAGACAAGAAAATGTCAGTAGAGCATGAAGAATCAGAATCCAGAAATATTTCCAGTATCAGTTACCCCAATAAATTTATAAAAGGTAGATTGTCATTTAGGGTAAAATAAACAGATGAAAAATGTTTATAAAACAAATCAATCAAAACACAGGAAGTTTATACACAGAAAATAACCTGGGTAAAGGCTAGATACAATTAACAAATGCTTACAGAAAGTTGAGGAGACAGTATCATATAAGACAAGACAGAACTGAGGATAAAAAATATTAAGAGAAACGGGATACTTTATATGTATAGAAGGTCTAATCCACCAAAAATATAATTATGAACCTTTTTATACCTATTTTATGGACATAACATGTACACAGAGTCAGGCATAAAAGCAAGTTTATTTAACATCTAACATAGGGGTTTATTTAATTGTGGTGAAATAGACATGACAAAATCTGTCATTTTTACTATTTTGAAGTATATAGTTCATTGGCATTAAATAAAATCACATGGCTGTGCTACTGTCAATGCCATTCATCTCTAGAACTTTTTAAAAACCTTCCCAAACTGAAACTCTATACCCATTAAATAGCGATTTCATTCTAGCGTAGGTGTTAATAGCTCCAACTTTGAAACTATTTGTTTTTCTGTTTTTTACTGCTAATTTTCATTTTTGGGTTTTGTTTTGTTTTTTTACAATTTTCATTTTTGAAACCAGGTAGTACACTACTTAATAGCTGTCATTGTTGGAATGATGTTAGTGAAGACCTGGGAATAGTTTCCTGGGATATGTAATTTTGTCAAGTTTGAATGTACCTTGCTATAAACCTTTTCCTATGTTCTAAGTAGAGATGCTAATCAATATTATCTACTCTGGAAAAATCATTGGAGAAAACTGTGTGCATATGCATGTGTGTGGTTTTCCTGAGACACTTGAGGAGCTAGAATGTAAGATTTGAAATGCAGTGGAAATGAAGTATAGAATTAAGGAGTGCAAATGAAGCAGAGCTTTAAATAGGTCATCAAAATGCACATAGAAAAATTAATGATAGAATTAGGAATGAAGAAGAAAAACTCACTTATCTATCAATAAACAACCAGTAGGTCTAGAAAAGAGACTTGCATACATTTTGGGGCCACTATTCATGATGCGAAAAGTATTTTGTCTCACAAGTACAAGCACATATAACTGAAATAAGAGGTGTATGAAGTAGTACTTAACTTTCTATGTGCCATATATTCTTTTCTGTTTTTTTGTGTTTTTTTTTTAACTTCGGTCTCAATGTATTAAATTAGCTTAACAACCAATGAATGGGTTGAAATGTATAGTTTGAAAAACACTGATCTAGAAACTGGTTTATCTGGGGGTCATGAGCCTCAGAGGTGGAAGAACTTTTATATAAGGGTGAAGTTAGTTGTAGTAGCAGAAACCAGAACAATGCCAAGGTCTCTACTTACCTTCTCTGAAGAGCTTTTTGAATAATGTTCTTCATGGTGTAATGACTACAAATGTTAGAGAGTTTGGTGTGAAGTGTTTGATGAAGAATATGAGAGTGTTTGTTACTGTGGGAACATGGATTCCAAAGAAAATTGTCAAGAGTAATGAGCAGTGAAAAGGTGAGGGGTGGGACAGGGTGGGATAGGGTGGGATAGGGAATGCAATGACTTAAATGGAAGTGAGAATACAAAAGAGAAGAAATAGAGTAACTTAACATTTTGACCTTGACCAGGATGACAGAGATGTAAAGTAAGTAGTACTGGTACCAAATTTTCAAAGGAATTCTGGGAGAAAGGAACTGATTCCTTTTTTTTTAAAAAAAAGCTATTTATAGAAACAAACCAAGAATAATGAAAAGTGACCATGATCCAACTTGTAATTTCAGGAATTCCGTTAACTAGTTATACTCTCTCTTTCCTTATCGACAAATGATGTGATTGGACTGGGAGATCCTTAACGTTACTACTGCAAAAAAATAAAATCAAATTTTTTATTAAGTCTCCATATCGTACCCTCATTATTTACAATGGCATACAAATATATTTGTTTTTGAAGTGGATCCTGAGAATGTTGTGACCAGGCCATCTCAATTATAAAGAAAATGGCTTATTAAATTGAAATAGTATTGGTTTCTTCATTAAATATTCTTCAGTCATAATTGATTTGTTATTTTTAGTTACACGAACATGCAGCTTACTTGGTGGACAGTTTGTGGGAGAGCTCTCAAGAACTGTTGAAAGACTGGGAATGTATGACAGAGTTGCTTTTAGAAGAACCTGTTCAAGGAGAGGAAGGTATAGTATTTTGACAAGTTGATTTCATATTATTTTGGATTTCCATAAATAATCATACCATCCTGTATAGATCACCTCTTAAAATTAAATATATGTAAATATGCTGTGTGTCTTTCTGCAAAGAGAACAATTTACTTCCTCTAACAAGTAAGGATGTGTCTATAGTTTATAACATCTTTCTAGATTAAGACTGCTACCATGCTGCACAACTTTTTAAAAACTTATACATGTTGTATAATACTCAAAATTAAGTTTTCTTTATGCTGATTTGAGACACAAAATACTGATGTACTCAATGTAAAAAATAATGTGCACCCAGAATTTTATTATATTTGTGTGAGTTTGGAAAAGGCTTGACACTCAAGGATTTAATTAGACCATAACCATTCCTTTTTGTTATGTTTCTTAATTATTAAAACCAGGAAATAAAAAATAAATTCATTTACTGAGCTTCAAGAAATAAGGAGAAATAATTGTTATGTAATTTCTGAAATATGTATCTTATTACATGTTACATAATAATAATGAGCAGCAAAATGGATATGTATGTTTAATATGTATGTTTAATAAAATATATGTTAATTCTAAAAGTTTAATGAAAATGAGTTCCTAAAAACTAAAAATTTAGCTTTTTCCTAAATGGTTTGTTTTTCAAACTAACCTGTAGTAGTACTTTAAAGAAATGCTATTTCACTTAATCCATGCAACAGACTTGGAATATAGTTTGATGTAAGCGACAATTGTGAACTAAAGCTAGACTTCAGAATCGAAAGACATTCAGATTTTTTACTCTCTATCCTTTGTGACTAGTATCCTCATTTTTCTGATCCTTAGCTTACTTTTCTTTATACTATAAAGGTTATTTTCCTTACATAGCTTATATAGTTTTTATGAGGATTAAATAAGATAGTATACTGTTGATTCCCTCTTCTGTTTCCTCTACTTTACTTTGTGATTCAACTCTCTGGGATATAAGAACAGAATGAGCCATCTCCTGCATTAGACTTCCCAAACAGGTCACTATAGGAGAGAGATCATCCCCCAGTGTTCTTTCCAAGCAGTGATGCTAATTGGTATTATCTACTCTGGCTTTGACAAATTCAATGAGAGAAACAACAGGTATGCATCATACACAAATATACTCCACTAAAGTGGCCCAAATTGCCTCTTTTATTTTATTTTTTTACTCATTAATTCATTTTTTAAATTATTTTATAAATTAACATATATTATTTGTTTCAGGGGTACAGGTCTGTGATTCATTAGTCTTACACAACACACATAGCTCACCACACACATACCCTCCCCAATGTTTATCACCCAGCCGTACCATCCTCCCACCCCCTCTCCTCCAGCAACCCTCAGCTCGTTTCCTAATAGTAAGAGTGTCTTACGGTTTGTCTCCCTCTCTGGTTTCATCTTGTTTCATTTTCCCTCCCTTCCCCTATGATCGTGTTTTGTTTCTTAAATTCCACATGAGTGAAACCATATGATAACTGCCTTTCTCTGATTGACTTCTTTCGCTTAGCATAATAGCCTCTAATTTCATCCATGTCGTTGGAAATGGCAAGATTTGGGGGGGGTTTTGATGGCTGCATAATATTCCATTGTATATATGTACCACATCTTTATCCATTCATCTGTTTATGGACATCTAGGCTCTTTCCATAGTTTGGCTATTGTGGACATTGCTGCAATGAACATGGGGTGCAGGTGCCCCTTCAGATCACTATATTTGTATCTTTAGGGTAAATACCCAGTAGTGTAATTGCTGGGTCCTACGGTAGCTCTGTTTTTCAACTTTTTGAGGAACCTCCATACTGTTTTCCAGAGTGGCTGCATCATCTTGCATTCCCACCAACAGTGTAGGAAGGTTCCCCTTTCTCTGCATCCTCGCCAACACCTGTCATTTCTGACTTGTTAATTTTAGCCGTTCTGACTGGTGTGAGGTGGTATCTCCTTGTGGTTTTGATGTGTATTTCTCCTAATGCTGAGTGATGTTGAGCACTTTCTCATGTGTCTGTTGGCCATTTGGATGTCTTCTTTGCAAAAATGTGTTCTGCACATTTCTTGATTGGATTATTTGTTCTTTGGGTGTTGAGTTTTATAAGTTCTTTATAGATTTTGGGTAACTAGCCCTTTATCTGTTATGTCTTTTGTAAATATCTTCTCCTATTCTGCCGGTTGTCTTTTGGTTTTTGCTGACTGTTTCCTTTGCTGTGCAAAAGCTTTTTGTCTTGATGAAGTCCCAATAGTTCATTTTTGCCTTTGTTTCAGTTGCCTTTGGAGACATGTCTAGTAAGAAGTTGCTGCGGCCAAGGTTGAGGTTGCTGCCTGTGTTCTCCTCTAGGATTTTGATAGATTCCTAGCTCACATTTAGGTCTTCCATTCATTTTTAGTCTATTTTTGTGTGTGGTGTAAGGAAATGGCCCAGTTTCATTCTTCTGCATATGTCTGTCCAATTTTCCCAACACCATTTGTTGAAGAGACTGTCTTTTTTCCATTGTATATTCTCTCCTGCTTTGTAGAAGATTAGTTGACCATAGAAGTTGAGGGTCCATTTCTAGGTTTTCTGTTCTGTTCCATTGATCTATGTGTCTGTTTTTGTGCCAGTATCATGCTGTTTTGATGATTACAGCTTTGTAATATAGCTTGAAGTCTAGAATTGTGATGCCACCAGCTTTGGTTTTCTTTTTCAACATTCCTTTGGCTGTTAAGAGTCTTTTCTGGTTCCATACAAATTTTAGGGTTATTTGTTCCAGTTCTGTGAAAAAAGTTGATGGTATTTTGAAAGGGATTGCATTGAATGTGTAGATTGCTCTATGTAGCATAAACATTTTAACAGTATTTGTTCTTCCAGTCCATGGGCATGGAATGTTTTTCCATTTCTTTGGGTCTTCCTCAATTTCTTTCATGAGTATTCTATAGTTTTCTAAGTATAGATCCTTTGCCTCTTTGGTTAGATTTATTCCTAGGTACCTTACAGTTTTGGGTGCAGTTGTAAATGGGATCAACTCCTTAATTTCTCTTTCTTCTGTCTTGTTGTTGGTGTATAGAAATGTAACTGATTTCTGTGCGTTGAGTTTATATCCTGTCACTTTACTGAATTCCTGTATGAATTCCAGCAATTTTGGGGTGGAGTCTTTGGGGTTTTCCACATAAAGTATCATGTCATATGCGAAGAGTGCGAGTTTGACCAAATTGCCTGTTTTAAACTAAAAATATTTCCCTTATAACCTCATTCTTAATCTGTAACACAAATTCTTCCCCAGGTTTTCCCAAACCTCTTCTTAAGGTAGAGGTGATTATAGTATATTTGATCCCACTTTATCATTTACTCTGTTTGCATGTGTTTTTTCCCCTGGATATCCTTGTAAGAAGTCAGCTCTATTACTAAGTTGATGGGGCCTTCTGCTCACTAGGTCAAACTCTCAACATTACTCCAAATCTCTTTTCACTTTTGTGATCACAGGAATATGAACATACATTCTTCATTTTCTCCTTATTTTACTTACATGTGTTCACAGCTAAGTTCACTGAGTTTATGCATTCTGTTTCTATTTGAATCTTAATATTTTCAATTTCAATAAAATCAATTCCCCTTCTAATCAGTACAGCCCAGTGAATACTTGAGCAAAGTGTCTGGCATAGTATTTAGGAGTACATTCCATTTATTGTTTTTTTACCCTTGACTGTCACCGTAGAATCAGCATATTATTAGAGCTTGTTGTCATGGTGCCATGCCATTTTTCTTTTTGTCATACCATGCTCTATAAGTTTATTTCCAGTGAGAAGAAGGGAGGCAGGAGATGTAAATTAAGGGAAGAAGAGCCAAAGTGCTATGCTTTGGTGTTGTTAACTTTTTACTCATTTAAATAAGATGTGCAGTCAGTAGATAGTAATCACTAAGTCTGTCAGTTGTCAATGTGTTTTGCATGAATTTACCTTGTTGAAATAACTGTGTACTATTAGGTGTTTCGTATGATTTAAATTTAGTTGACATTGGCGTTTAACTTCAGTTAAGTTAGTTTGGTTTGGTTTGGTTGCTTTGATTCTAAGTTAGGTAAGTGAGTTATAAAATGGGAAAAAGTTCTTAAGTGAACCACATTTTTAGGATATGAATGAATCTGGGAAAGCAAGGCTGAGGAAATTATGAATAACAAGTACAGAACTGTAGCTGTATCGTGACTCTACTTTTTAGACACATTTATTCATGTGCGTATTGTGCCACGTATTAACTCTGCCATGGAATGGCATCCAAAGCAATTTTCTGTGCTATTATTTTGCTCTATTTTATGGTAGCAAAATGCCACCAGTAACTTAATTATTTTTCAGACTGAACAGAAATTTATGTTTTATGTAGGTGGAGTATAAAAGATATTCCAGTGGATAAAAGTTTAGTTAATAGTTGGAAACAGGACTAAAGTCTGGGGAAACACATTGTCAAAGACTTATCAATATCAACTTAAATCACAGTAGCCTAAAGACTGCCTCACAGTGTTTTTAAAGGACAGGGTTTTGTTGTCGGTGGTGATGGTGGTGGTGATTGTGTGTATGTGTTCTATAGCAAAATTTTTAGAATAATATGAGGGCCTTGGTAATAGGTAACCAGTTAACAAGACCATAAGTAAGTCATTTAATTTATGTGGGTCTCTGCTTCTTCATCTATAAAAAAGGAAGTCCCCAAAATTTAATGTAGATAATCTTCTGTGGTCATTTCTACTGGTAGAAGTCTATAATCCAGATACTGAATGAAGTATATGTGGATAGATGGAATTCTTCAAAGCAAAGAATCATTAATTTATTTATAATCTAAAATTGTTTATTGATCACCTTTTGGATGCAAAGTATTAACACTAAGCACTTAGTGTAGTGTCCTAAGCAAGGTCAGCTCACTGCCCATATGAAGTTTACATTCTCATGGGAAAGGCAGATCAAAACCAATTCAATATCCAATTCATATTTTAAGAAAAGTGCTATTTGTAAACATGGCTTGAGATAGGCAGAAGACCGTTAGATAACTGTGGCAATGATCTCTATGGGAAATGACAATAAAAATATGGAAGAGGAAGATGGATTATAAAGAAAGACCCCATAGCCACGTTTTAAAGATTATGGGTAGGAGACAAAAGCAAGAAGAGCAAGAGAGAGTAAGAGCCTCTAGCAAGCTGTATAAAGAAGATGATAAGAGATAATTATACCCTATTGAAGCTCAGTAAAGAGGATGTTCAAGAGATCTATGGCAAATAATATCATATACTGCAGAGGAGAAGAACTGTGCAAAGATTATTAACTTTAGTGATGATTTAGGTTGTTGGTGACTTTTAAGCATTTCTTTTCATTGGTAGGCAAAGAGAGAAGCCACAGTTCAAGGTGATGTGAATAGAATCAATAGTGAGGAAATGGAGATGATGTGCAAAGAGATTTCTGGAGGTTTAGAAAGTTGTGTAGTTACCTGATAATTCATAGTACGAACAGCTACCCATTTCTTTCTGTCACTGTGGCTATTTGTCTCTTGTCTGTGGTTTACGGCTTGTTTTGCTTTCAATTTTATTACTTGGTTTTGCTGTCATATCTTAAAGGGGATTTCAACTAAATGTCAATTGTTTTGAAATTTAGTATTTACCATGTCTAAACAGATGTTTCAGAATTATAAAATAACAAAATTAATGGCACTGGACATTACATAAGGTTTGGTTATTCTTCAACACTAAGAAGGATTTTAGAGTAGGGGAAAGTTTCTACTTGATAAGTTGTTCTCTCTCACTTTCCATAGAGCAGGATTTTCTTTGTAAATAAAAGAAAATGCATTTAGTTCATAGACAAACTTGTCATTCCTTTATCTGCAGCCAAATGTGAAAAATTATGAAATTTTATAATCATAAAAATAGAAACTTAGTTGTTTTATTGAGTGAGACATTTTTTCCTATTAAGCTTTGGATCAAGGAGTATAAATGGAAAAACAAACTGTTTCATGTGGCTTTCCTAAGACAGGCTGATGTTCATGTGTTTTTCTTAAGACAAACGTTAAAACCAAAGAACTGATTAAATTAAGATGAACATACATATTCTTATACAGAATGATGTTAGAATAAAAAGGACAAGATTTTATTATATCTTTCTCTTTTCATTGCTGTTGCCCAATTTTTTTTTAAATAATATAAACTTCTGAAGCTTGATCTCTTTCATTTATATCGAAGTCTGTCTCTATAATCCCCATATCTATTGGCCTTTAACATAAATAAGTATACAGAGTTTACAGAGATGGAATTAAGCTATTCAAATTAGCACTAAAAATCTAGCTTTAAAAATATATAGGAATATATATATATACGAATATATAGGAATGAATTCAACAAGGAAAGTACAAAACAGTGTGAAGAAAACCATAATGTTTTCTTAAATGACATCGGATAAGATCTCAAAAATAAAAGGTTATGTTCCTGGCTGAAAAATGTTACTAAAATGTCAGTTCTTCCCAAGTAATGAATAACTTTTTAAAAATACCAGTTTGAAGGGTGTCCAGGTGGCTCAGTCAGTTAAACATCTGACTCTTGATTTCAACTCAGGTCATGATTTCAGGGTTGTGAGATCAGCCCATGTCAGGCTCTGTGCTGGGCATGGAGCCTGCTTACGATTCTGTCTCCCTCGCCCTCTGCCCCTCCCACCTGCCTTGTGCACTCACTTGCTCTCTCTCTCTCAAAAAATCAATGAATTAAGAAAAATAAAATAAAAATAAATAAAATACCAGTTTGAATCCAGTGGGTTTGAGAGAGTTCTGGGAGGTGAGATGAGAGGAAGAACTAAGCAAAATGATTTCAGAGTTTCTGTAGAATTATTTTCCTTCTGTTTAAAAGGCAGTATAGCATAGTGCTTAAGAGAACAGACTCTGGATCTGACTACCTGGGTTCATTTCTTGACTTTACCACTAGCGGAGTATTTTGAAAGTTATTCAACCTCTCTGTGGCTCATTTTCCCTATCTGTAAAGTGTGAAGATATTAGCTCCTATCTCTTGGAATTGTTTTGAGGATAAAACAAGTTAATATAAAACATATAAATAAATATAAACATATAAATAAATATATATTATATATATTATATATAATATATATATAATATAAACAAATATAACAAAACATATAAATCACTTAGAACAGTACCTTACACATAAAAAAATGCTTAATTGGTATTAGCATTGTAGAAATTAGAAAATATTTAGAAAAAGGACTAGGTAAAATAGTCTTGTTCAACTAAATGTTCAAATTAGTTCAATTAAGTTACATATTAAAGTACATTATGATATATTTTAAAGCACCTATCATCAAAACAGTGTGGCATTATAATAGGAATAGATATATAGATTAGTGAAACTAAATAAAGAATCCTATATATGAGAGCCTAAAACATTTTTAAAATGTTTAAATGTGACATTTGAATTCAGCAAGGAAAGCTGGTTTACTTAGCAGTGATGGAAGCCTAATTGGCTGTTCATTTGGTAGGAAGAAATAGGCCCATACTTCATGCTATCAACAGAAATAAATTCCAGACAGATTAAAGATATAAAAGTTAGAAGAAAATGAACCAGAAAATATATTTCTGTAATCTCTAGGATAAGGAGATCTTTGAAAGCAATACAAAAAACCCAGAAGCCTTTTTATATCTATATGAGATGATGGATATTAGTTAACTTTGTGATAATCATTTCACAATATATATGTCAGATCATTATACTGTACAACTTAAACTTGTACAGTGTTATATATATCGACTCAAACATATCTCCTTAAAATTGGAAAGAAAAAAAAAAAGCCAGAAGCCAGAAAACAAATCAGTACAGATATGACTTCGTAAAAATTAACAATTTCTATTAAAAAGAATTTCTGTCTGACAAAAGATACCATGAAGAGTCTGACATCAAAAGGACAAGCTGGGAGAAAATATCTGCCTCATTCAAAAGACAGAGTTAATACTTCTTATATACAGGAGTAGGAAAAATGGGCAAAGAATAAACAGACAAATCTCAGAAAAAAATTCTAAGCCAATAAACAAGAAAATATATTTCACTAGTAGGAAGGAAGAAGCAAAATGACAGTGAAATACCATATTTCAGTCACTGAATTGGCAAATATTGAAAGGATTTATGCCATCTAGTGCTAGCCAGGAATATGAGGAACCAAACATCATCATTGCAGTTGGAGGTTTGGATTGCAATAAATAACCTTATATTTATCAGTATCAAGATTTTAACCTTTGACCCATTACCCTCTTGGGAATTTATTCTACAGAAATTAATAATATCAGTTACATAAATATATATGTGTTAATGATATTTATTACTGCATTGTTTATAGTAACAAATTTGGAAACAATTTGAGTAAACAGTAGAGGTGTGACTAAATTGTGGAACACTCATGTAATAACTTGTAATTAAGAAAATTATTCATACATATACTTGAAAGATAATCAAAATCTATTGTTACTTTTTAAAAATATATATAGCACTTTTTTTATTTAAAAAAAGATACCCTATTTTATGAGCTTTAAAATGATCTGGGAGGAAATACAGTAAAATTTTGGCATTGCCTTATTCAGAAATATGGTCCTAGAAGAAACTAGGTATTAGAAGAAACCAGAGTGTATTCTCTTTTTCTTTACTTTCTATATCTCTTTCTTGTTTGACTTATGGTAAGCGTGTATTACTTCATAAAAAAAGAGACAATATAGAGCTTAACTTCAGTCTTTAAAATATCCAGTAATAGAGTATGTTTGCAGTTTTTTATAATTGTGTTCTCTTTAATACATGGTTATTGCAAAACTATCTACTCATACTCATGCATTTTGTTTCACTTTAGCAATGTCTGACCGTCAAGAGAGTGCTCTTATAGAGCTAATGGTTTGTACAATTCGTCAAGCTGCTGAGGCACATCCTCCAGTGGGAAGGGGTACTGGCAAGAGAGTAAGTTATATTAGTGAGAAATCTACAGAAAGACTTTTAATGTGTTTAACTATCTTAAATATTTGAAAATTTTAGTGGTATATTTATCCATAAAAACTGGTATTTTTGTAAATGATACATGCTGTGGTGCTTTGTCTTTATATCCTATCTACTAATTACACCTAGATTTCAGAAATAGATTCTTTTCTTTCATGTTCCCAAAGCACCTGTAGCTGCTTCTCTTCTAGTACTTTAATAATTTTCACATTCATGTTTGTTAAAAATGCAGAAGGCTCTGAAGGAAAATGCCATTTTTACCTCCATTTAGCAATTGTTTAATCTTTGGATAGTTGATTGTTTTCTTTGTGTGTTAATTCCCTTATTTGTAATATGGGGCTAATATAGGTTTTAGTGGTATTAAAGATGAATTGAGATAATCACTGATAGAAAGACCAGCTCTGTTGGTATGCAGAGGTGTAGGTAATTCTTCTCTGCACCAAACAGAAAAGAAGGAAGGAAGGAAGGAAGGAGAGGGAAGAAAGGAGGGAGGGAGGGGGAGAAAGAGAGGAAGGGGGGAATGGAAAGGAAAAAGTATATCACTGCAGAATTTGTCCGAAAACCTTATCAAAGGGTTCTGGGAATTCACCAAAGATAAAAGACAAATTGAGAAGCATTTATTTTTGAAAAACTACCAAAGCTTCAGGTAAAAGCAGCAGGAGTCTGCTGCCTTTTTGCCTGGCATTATAATTCACACACACATACCCATAGACTTGATAATAGTTTTACCAGAGTGGTACGTGTGTAAAAACCAGCAGCTTTGCTCTCAGAAGGGATAGACTTATGGTACAAATGGCAAAAGTCCAGAGCTCTGTAAATCAGAAATGGCAAACATGGTAGAAATAAATAAGGAAAAACCCATAGCTGTTATATTCAGAGGTTGTGGTCCTAGATGGGAAGAACAGTTGACCGACCAAGAATCTAACTAAAAAAAATGAGAAAGCCATGGAAAGGATAAGATGAGCCCTCCATATATCACTGGCTGACTGAGAAACCTGAGATAACCCAATGGGAAATAAAAGTCAAAGCAAACTTAAAAACTGGCTGGACTTTGTTTTTTTCTTCTTCTTCATTGTTTTTATTTTTTATTTTAATTCTAGTATAGTTAACATACAGTGTTGTATTCGTTTCATATGTATAATATAGTGACTCAACAATTCTGTACTTTACTCAGTGCTCATCATGATAAGTGTACTCTTAATCCCTTCACCTACTTTATCCATCCCATACCCACCTCCCCTCTGATAACCATCAGTTCTCTATAGTTAAGAGTCTGTTTCTTGGTTTGTGTGTGTGTGTCTCTCTTTTTTCTTTCCCTTTGCCCATCTGTTTCTTAAATTCCACATGTGATTAAGATGATATGCTATTTGTCTTTCTCTGACTTATTTCGCTTAGGATTATACTGTTTAGCTCCATCTACATTGTTACCAATGGCAAGATGTCATTCCTTTCTATGGCTGAATAATACTCCATTGTGTGTGTGTGGGTATACACACACACACATACCACATCTATTGATGGACACTGGGCTGCTTCCATAATTTGACTATTTTATTAATGCTGCAGTAAACATAGAGGTGCATGTATCCCTTTGAATTAGTGGTTTTGTATTTTTTTTGTATTTTACTCAGTAGTGTAATTACGGATTGTAGTGTAGTTCTATTTTTAACTTTTTGAGGAAACATTATACTGTTTTCCACAGTGGCTCCACAAGTTTGTTTTCCCACCAACAACACATGAGGGTTCCTTTTTCTTCACATCCTTGCCAACACTTCTTGTTTCTTGAAGAACTGGCTAAACTTTGAATATGCTTTCTAACCCAGGTCTCAGAGGGGCGAACCCTTATAGATTTGAAGTTTAAGTTGAAGACCACGTTTTAAAATATAAAAATTAGAAAAATAAGTTAAAAATCCATAATTACTACAATATATTACCTTAAAATGTTGACTCTTCCAGAAAAATTAGAGCCAAGCAAAGAAACAATAAAACGTGACCGTACTTGGGGGGAAAAAAACAGACAATAGAAATGGCTTCTCAATAGGCCTAATTGTTGGATTTAGCAAATACTTCAGAGCCATTTTTATAAATATGTTGAAAGAATCAAAGGAAAATATGTTCAAAGAATTATAGGACAATATGGTTACAGAAATAAGGAAAACTTAATGGAAATTCTAGAGTTAGAAAGTAGCAAATTTGAGATGACAAGAAAGAAACAATGAACATGGAGGTAGATTAATAAAAATCATTCATTCTGAAGAACAGAGAGAAAAGAAGATTGAAGAAAAATGAACAGAGCCCAAGAAATGTGTGAAACAACATTAAGTGCATCAAATTTTTATAATGAGAATTCCAGAAAGAAAGGAGTAAGAGAAAGAGACAGGAAAGAAAAACATTCAAAGAAATATTTGCCAAAAACGTGCCAAATATGATGAAAAACATTAATCCAAAGAACAAGAAGCTTAACAAAACTCAAGTAGTGTAAACACAAAAGATTCATTTCCAGATAGGATAGTCACTATCAAAAGCCAAAAACAAAAAATCTTGAAAGCAACAAGAGAAAAACGAATCGTCATATAGAGGGCAGTTGTAATAAGATTAGCAATTTTTTATCAGAGACAGTGGAGGTCAGAAGACTGACAGAATGACATATACGCTGAAAGAAAACAAAATTGCCAACCAAGAATTCTAAATCCAGTAAAACTATCTTTGAAATATGAAGGTGAATTAAAAACATTCCCAGAAAAACAAAGATTGACAGACATGTTTCTGGAAGACCTGCCTTAGAAGAAATACTAAAAGAAGTCCTTTAAGCTGTAAAGAATAATACCAAATGGTAAAATTCTAATCCATTGAAAGGAATGAACAGTACCAGAAATGGTAAATATGTGGGTGGATATAAAAGGCTGTGTATATATTTTTTTCTTTTTTTCTCTTTTTTACTTTAAAGGGACATGAGATTATTTAAAGCAGTAATTATAGCACTAAAGTACTAAGATTATAAGATATATAGATATATGTGACAGCAATAACATAAAGAAGGGTAAAGGAAATGGAATTTTATTGGAGCAAAATTGCTATATTTTGCTGTAATTAAATATAAGCCTGAAGTTGATTATTGTAAATTAAAAAGTTTATTAGAATCCCCAAAGAAGGTAGTAAAGAAGAAGCAAAAAAAAAAAAAAACAAAAAGACATGATATGTATAGATAACAGAATGGCTGGCATAAATTTAATCAGATCAAAATTTAATTAAATATGAATATGCAGAGGGGTGCCTGGATGGCTCAGTCAGTTAAGTGTCCCAACTCTTGATTTTGGCTCAGGTCATGATCTCAGGGTCCTGGAATCACGCTCCATGCTCAACAGGGAATCTGCTTTAGGATTCTCTCTACCCCTCACCTTCTGCCCCTCCTCCCACTTGTGCACTCTCTCTTTCTCTCTAAAAAATATATATAGTCTGTGTATATATATACAGAAATCCAAAACATAGAAATTGAGAAAACTGTGGACTGGTTATGAAAAGATACTAAGAAGTTATTGTTTCATTTTGTTGGGAGATAGCAAGTTTTATTGTTCTTAAGTCTTCACTGTTAAAAACATACACTTAAATATTTATGGGTGAAGTGAAATGATATGCCAAGAATTTACCATAAAATGTTACAGAAAAAAAAAAAAAAACCGTGGGGAATTACTGAGGCAATAACGACAAATGAGTGGTTTTTAGGTTTTCTAAAATAAAAGTTTTAAAAATATGTGTTGTCCCAACTTTGAGATGAGAACCTATTCATGCTAAACATTTCTAAACTTTTTGACATATCTTACTCATTTTTGTGTACTTTCTTGCTTTCTTGTTCATCAAGTTCACTTTCTATCTTTACTGTTTATATTTGTTAACTATTGCTATGTAAAAAATACTTTAAAACTTAGAAGCTTAAAAGAGTAAGCCTTCATTATCTAAGTTTCTGTGGGTCAGAAACTTGGGAGTATCTTAGCTGTGGTTTTTTTTGTTTTTGTTTTTTTTTTTGACTAAAGGTTCTCATAGGGTTGCATTTAAGATGTTAACCAAGGCTTTAGCCTCTGAAGATTTGGTTGTTAATTTACTACTTCCATAATGGCTTACTTACATGACTGGCAAGTTAGTGTTGATTGTTAGTGGGAAGCTTTAGCACCTCACCTTATGGACCACTCAGTAGGACTGTTTGAATGTTTTCATGACATGGTTGCTGCCTCTTCCCCCCTGCCCCTAGAGTAAATTATCCAAGACAGAATAAAGCAGAATGAATGATCCAAAGGAGAGTAAGGTGGACTTCTGTGTCTTTTATGAGCTAGTTCTCAAAAGTCACATAACATATCCACGGTCTTCTATTGGTTAACAAATGTCAACCTTAGTCATTGTGGGAAGAGACTATAAGAGCCTGATACCAGGAGGCAGAGGTTATTGGAAGGCACTTTGAAGGCTGATTCTTAAATTACTCTAGCACAGGAATCTTCAACAAGCCATGGTGCCTTTTAGAAGAATAGTCTTTAAAGTTAAAATCTTGTCACTAAGAATATTCATTGTCAATTTATTATTTCTGATAGACACTTTGAGGACACAGAGCTAAGAAATATATGTATATATTTCCCTGTATATATCCATATGTATTTAAATTACATAGTCATATTGATACTGATGACTTAAATTTAGCATAACAAGGTTTTTACCTCTTTGATTTTGTATGTTTTTTTCTCATTTTTATTTTTTGGAAATATGTAAAACATTTACCTAGTTAAAAGATCAAAACCATGTAAAAATATACATTCAGAGAAGTCTTTCATATATTTATATCTACCTTTACACCCCATTCCTACTAATAACCATTTTTATTTGTTTTCAGGATATCCTTCTAGTTTTTCATTTTACAAGCATAGATAAATGTATCCACTCCATCCTCCTCCCTCTCCTTCAAAAGATAGCATATTTTGTACAGTACAAAATATAAGTACCTTATATTTTTAACAGTGTGTCCCAGATATCACTCTATACCTTTATTTGGAGATCTTCATTTTCTTATGGCTGCGTAGTATCCATTATGTGGATACACGATTAAGAGTCTTTTGGGTTGTTGCCAGACTTTTACTATTAGAAATAGTGTTCTATTAGAAATAATTCACTACACAGCGAATAATATTGTGTCATTTCATACTTGTACCATATGTGTTGGTGGGGTAGATTGCTTAAAAGTAGGATTATTAGCCAGAAGAAAAATGTGTATACAATTTTGTTAGATACTGGATAATTCCTCCTTCATACTGGATAATTCCTCCTTCATAGGTAGTATGCCATTTTTACCATTCCCATCAGAGGTTTTGAGGATTGAGTTCATGTTTATAGACTACCTAACATAACGATCACTTAATCAAAGACCGCTATTTCTCCAAAATCAGTATCTTTAGACCTCTCATACATTGCCAGATGAATTTCATGACTTCTCAATACCCTGAATACATTCCTAGATGTATATTCCACATAATATGTAGTCCCTTATATACTTGGTGCAGAACTAAGCACAATATTCCAAAGTGATGATTTTGTATTTTAAGATGTTGAAAAGCAATAAAGTTCTAGAAGAGGAATCAGATAGGAGATCTTATTACTTCTTTCACATATTATCTAACATCTACTGTGAGAATGAAGACCATTCTCAGCACTCAGAGTATTGAAAATTCCAGGAAATGTCAACATCACTCTGAAGGGATGCACTATTGTTGTGAAGGGCCCCAGAGGAACCCTGGGAAGAGACTTTAGTCACATCACGGTAGAACTCAGTTTCCTTGGAAAGAAAAAGAGGAGGCGCCAACTTGAGAGAAATAGAAAAGAAATGGCTGTTGTTTGCACTCCATAGTCACATACAGAACGTGATGAAGGGTACAATATGAGGTCTGTGTATGCTCACTTCCTCATCAACGTTGTTCAGGACAGTGGTTCTCTTTTGAAATCCCAGATTTCTTGGGTGAAAAATGCATCCACGGAGTTCAGATGAGGCCAGGTGTTGCTTGTTCAGTATCTCAAACCCAGAAAGATGAGCTAAGTCTTGAAGGAGATGACAATGAACTTGTATTGAACTCAGCCACTTTTTGATTCAGCAAACTATGACAGTTAAAAACAAGACTATCAGAAAATTTTGAGTGGTATGTTTCTGAAAAAGAAATAGTTTAGCAGGTGATGAATAAGATCTCTAAGTTGTCCAGCTCCAGAAACAGCAAGATGCTGGATGATTTTTCAGAGTTATTTGTGATATTTTAAAGATGCAATAAAAGATGTATTGATGTAAAAAAAAATTAGGGTTTACATTTATAAAGCGGTAATTTGTATTGGAATGTTTATATTGGAATGAAACATTCAACCATTCAACATTATGGTGCTAAGTTCCTTCAAGATAATAAAATACAAAATACCTTGGGGAAATTATCTTTTTTTTTTTTTTTACGGCATGAAAAAACATTAACTTCCTTTATTTTGAGAAACATTGCATTACATTTTACTCCCTCTTAGATAAGCAATCCTAGTTGAGTAAATTCCTTTATAAACAGTTACCATTTATTAAGTACATGTTCTACAAAAGGCACTGGCCTAGCCCTACACCTACAAAGGCACTGGCCTTAGCCCTACACTTAGCTTCTTATTGTATCTCTGATGCTAACAGACACCAGACCATGTATGATTCTTAGCAGTGGATCCAACCATGCTCAATCTAGAACTTCTACTAATAGAGATAGTGATAAAATGGTCATTTTTACAGAAATGAGACAAAGAATGTGACCTCTGAGATGGTCAGACTTTGGGGAAATTATCTTAACAGAACTTACATTTTAATATTTTATTTTTGGAACCACTTATCGTTTAACTAGTTGAATACGGGACAAGGTGATGGGCATTATCAGCTTCAGTTGGTTCAGTGATAACAGGCTGTACCCCTATGTCTTGATTATTGCCTAACAGACTTAGGAACTTAGAAGGACAACTAAATATAAATGAGTCCAGAGACATTGTTAGTATATGCTTTAAAAAATATGTGAAAATTTATTAGCTGCTGACAGTAAAAAAAAGCATTACTTTCTAAAGTATTTTTAGAAAAGTGTGTTTAATATAGGGGAAATGACTGTTATTAACATTGAAGTTAAAACTGGAAAAATTATTTCACTGTTGCAGTATTTTTATATTCATAACTGGTTTTATAGAAATGTTTATTTTTGTTTTTATTTAATCTAAACAAGTAGTAATTTATCTAAACTTTAGTGATTCTTAAGTAGCTATTTAATAAAGTAATACTGCATATTAACTAGAAATAAGCATAAAACTAGAGATATTTGTTTTAGTAATTAGTTTGTTAACCTCCTCGGAAAATTCTTGGGTACATTATCTGCCAATGCTTCATCATTCTGTGTAACTTTGTAGATTAATTATTATGTGACATTATATTATTTACCCATTTCAATTTATTTCTAGGTGCTAACTGCCAAAGAAAGAAAAACTCAAATTGATGATAGAAATAAATTGACTGAGCATTTTATTATCACACTTCCTATGTTACTATCAAAGGTATAATTTCATTTACATTTCTGTGATAATATGCCACTGAGTTTGCTTATTACACTGACTATTAAAGTAGTTACTTCTTTTTTCTTTGCTTCTCCTTCTTCTAGTATTCTGCAGATGCAGAGAAGGTAGCAAACCTGCTACAAATCCCACAGTATTTTGATCTAGAAATTTATAGCACAGGTAGAATGGAAAAGGTAAGACACTATGAAATCAAAATTCTATTATAGTTAGTTTAAATAACTGGATTATTTCATTTTCATGTAATCTGTAGGCTTACTATTTGACAGATGCTTATTTTTATTAATCTAAATATCATTAGTTTTTCTTTTTTTCCTCCTCAGCATCTGGATGCTTTATTAAAACAGATTAAGTTTGTTGTGGAGAAACATGTAGAATCAGATGTTCTAGAAGCCTGCAGTAAAACCTATAGCATCTTATGCAGTGAAGAGTATACCATCCAAAACAGAGTTGACATAGCTCGAAGTCAGCTGATTGATGAGTTTGTAGATCGATTCAATCATTCTGTGGAAGATCTACTGCAAGAGGTCTGTTTTAAAGTAAACACGTGTATGTGATAATTTTGGCTAATATTCAAAGTTGAATGTGTAAATCGTTTCCATTTTAAAATAAAATCTAGTGGAATTCTCTTTTTCAAATCTTGGCAGCATTATTGCAACTGTTCATCCTGCAAACATTAACCTTGGTTATACCTTATTTTAAAAACCTATTTTGGGGTGCCTGGTGACTCAGTCAGTTAAGCGTCAGACTATTGATTTCAGCTGAGGTCATGATCTCAGGATTGTGAGATCAAGCCCCGCATCAGGCTCCACACCAGGCATGGAGCCTGCTTAAGATTCTCTCTTTCACTCTCCCCCATTCCCCTCTTAAACAAAACAAACTTGTTTCATAAAAGCTAATTTTTTTTTTCTTTTAAGAAAATCTTTTTAAGGTCTGGCTTTTCTTAATTCGTTTTTTCACTTTCTTTTCCGGGAGCCTAATTTACATTTTAATATTACTGAACTATTATGATGGGCTAATGAATAGAACATGAAAATTAAGTGTGCTTGTAAAGAACAGCCACTTACCAGTGGTATGCCCAGGATAACGGCAAACATCTCCAACTGATTATTTTTATAATTATTTTTATGATTCCTGTCTCTTGCCTTCTCCCTTCAAACAGTGTAATCAATTTGGAACCCACACAGTTTTCTATGTGCTAATGGCCAGGCTGATAGGATTTTCTTTTTAATCCATGTAACCAATTTTTTCCTACTTTTAAGTCTTAATTTGTTTCAACCATTTTTGATTTTTCCTTGTCATTTTGTTTTTGTTTGTTTGTTTGTTTTTTCCTTGTCATTTTGAACTACAAAAGTAACTGATAATAAAATCTGAAATAACGATTAAAATCTTTAAAATACATACCTTCTCACTCAGTTTCAATGAATTTATCCTTAAGTATTACAGAAAAGTATACAATGTTAACATTTACAGCATTGTTTAAAATGCAAAAATGGTTCTCTGAGTGTTAAAATTATGGGTGTTCTTTATTTGGTTTTTTGCTTATTTGTACTTTCTTATTTATCAACAGTGAATATGTACTCTTTATATAATAAAAAAAGAATTCTTATAGGCAGTAAGTATTAATAGACTTTCATGTGAATTTCAGGATAAGTAAAGTTATGGTAATGAAATGATGTCTTTTATTTATAGGGAGAAGAAGCTGATGATGATGATATTTACAATGTTCTTTCCACATTAAAGCGGTTAACCTCTTTTCATAAGTATGTCATTTTATTTAGATTTGGTTAATAACATATTAGCCAACATAAAATAGACTGTTTCTGTAATATTTAACATCCTTATAACAATGAAAATTTTAGACAAATATCGAGATGTGAATTTTTTTCTTTATTCATATTTTCTTCAGATACATTATGGATTCGTATTATCACTTGATTACTTAAGGAGTAAGATTTATCATTCAGTGTAACAAATATACACTGTACACTGTACAACCTTGTTAGTCAATATCATTGCTGGGCTTACTCTATAAGCTAGAGTTTAGAGGTATAATTTTCATTTGATAGCTTTTAGAGATCTTACTAAATAAGAAAAAAGATTTTCGGGGAGGCCATGAAGGTTATTTCTGTGAGCTTTTTTTCCTGTATTGTTCTTGTTTGTCTATTATTATGCTCTTGCTGTATAGACAGAATAGCTGGACTTGAATAAGGAAAAAAGTCTCAGATTAATGAAATAAGTATTATTTTTCAATTGTAATTTATATGTCCCTTTTTAATGAGGTATGCTTATCTTTTCCACAAAGAAGGGAAAATAGAGATCTTTCTTGTTAAAAGAATGTTTGGGTGTAGTCCTTACATTAATGAATACTTCAGATTTCAAAAACAATGTCTAAAATCTAAGACATTTCTTCATACACAAGTACACTGTTTGGAATTCTATGGAGAAATAAACTCTTAGTTTTAAAAATATTTTGACATTTGAAAATAAAAGTTGACAACTAGTGTCAAAGCTCCTTATTTTAAAAAATATTTTGATGTTTCAAAATAAAAGTTAACAGGCACTGATCTACTATTTTAGTGGTAGAACTCATGAGAAAGTAAAATGTCTCCATTATTTCAATTAAGAAGCCTAAAGCTACACTAAAGTTTTCGAGCTTTGACATATTTCCTTTTCCTGGTTTTGTCTTTTTGTGAATACAAATCTCTCTTTCAAAAATATGCATGTATTTATATTTTGAAATTGTGAATGGATTTGTTAAAATGTATTTTAAAATATGCTGGGAAGAATGAAATGGAATACAGGCTTAGGTTGACTGTGTAGTAGTAATCTTCATTTAAAGGTATGAATTTTTATTGTTAATTGGTTTCTTTTAATTAATTCCTAATATCAGCTTATGTATTATTTGTCTCCACTCCCCCGTCTCACTTTCCTTGTCTCTTTCCCTTTTTCCCATTTTCTTCCTTTTTCTTTCCTTCCTTCCATCATCTTTCCTTATGTCTTTCTTCCTTTCTTTCTAAGTTTGAATTCTTGAATATTTATCAGTCTTTTTCGATTCTGTAAGAAACTGAAGTTATTTTATACTTCCACCTACTGAAACTGAGCTCAAATTTAAATTTTCTTCCACTCTAGAATAAAGCTAATGCATTTTTGTTTATTTTAGTGCTCATGATCTGACAAAATGGGATCTATTTGGTAATTGCTACAGATTATTGAAGACTGGAATTGAACATGGAGCGATGCCAGAACAGGTAGGAGTTTATCGATATTCCTTCTTTGTCATTTTAGAAAGCTAAGCTTCTCTGAAATCACACAGGATTATCAAAAGTCTTACGTAGAAAGTGGTTGATAATTCTTAAATGCAGCTGTTTCCTTTGAGAATTATTGCCATAGTGATTAAATACTACTAATAGATGTTAGTGATTGAATGTTATCAATAGATATATCTTCAGGTTTGAACAGGAAAAAAGAGAAAATTTGCTGTAATGTATTTCAAACATTTAATACCAAAGTAAATATTATTACTGTTTTAGGAAAAATACCATTAATTACTATAGTAGCAATTTAATAACTTGATTAATTCACTTTGATGAAAATTCCTAATTATGGTTGTATTCCAGGCACTGTTCTAGATATTGATAATAGTAAGCCTTAGGTATGGCTTACTTTTTGTAATAGAACCATAATTAAGTAAGCTTGAGACCTTTAGCAGATTTTAGACCTTTTTGCATTCATATATAAGTTGGAATGAAAAGAGCAAGATTTCACCAAATTTCTGTAGTCTGGAAGAGATTAAAATAGTTGATTTAATTCTACGTAAGAATTAAGTTGTTAATTGTTACTTAACAATTATAATTATTACAGTTACTAATGGGTACATTTATTACAGTTAATTTTAATTGACACATATAATTATTGTTACTTAGCAATAATAATCTTTTGTAAGAATTAAAGTTATTTTGTATATTGTATATACTCATTCATTAAACCAAGATATCAACCCATAGTTAGGTATAGGTGGTGTTTAGAGGTGGTCTCATCTATTCCATTTGGTAATATGGGATGACTAAATGACACTTTATTATACTAAATGACACTTTATTATCCTAAAGCAGTAAGAACTTCAATAGATAAAACAATTACAATCTATTGAAAGTTAATCACAGAAAAAGTGCTTTATCATTGCTATGATTCTTTTGTTTCAATTCATAGTTTTGATCCCTACTTAATGAAACAGCCACTCTTAATAACAAATGTCCTTGATTATGATTATGATTATAGGTGTTTATCATAGTTTCTGGAAAGAAGCTAAATATTTAACTTTGTTGTTTTACTTCATTTATTGCCGACTTTTCAACTTCCATCCTCTCTTCATCTCAAACTTTTTAGTAGCCTAAATACTATTCACTAATAATCCCAAGCTGTTCTTCAAAATTGAAAGGGAATGATAAACATATTCCTTGTTTTGGTTTCCTCATTTTCCTCAAGAAAGTAATGAAGATCGCACATCTGTGTTTCATCTGGGGATTATAACTATGTCAAAATTTCTTTTTTAGTTCACTACACCATCATTTATTGTCATAGAACTTGTGACATCTCACATCGTTGTCTTCTTTGGTTATCTTGGTTTTCTGTTAACTTATTTTCACTGCATATGTATTATTTCCCCCATTTTATTTTAGTTTCTTTGAGTATGAGAACAGTTACATGTGACATTTGCTTAAACTTTGTTAATCTTAGACATGCACTTTTTTTTTTTTTTTTTAACTCTACTATAGTTAACATACAGTGTTAGTTTCATGTTTACAATATAGTGACTCAGTAATTCTATACATTACTCTGGGCTCATCATGATAAATATACTCTTAATCTTCTTCACCTATTTCACTCATTTTCCCATTCATCATCAGTTTGTTCTCTATAGTTAGAGTCTTTTTTTTGGTTTGTCTCTTTCTTTGTTCATATGTTTTGTTTCTTAAATTCTACATTATACGGTATTTGTCTTTTTCTGACTGACTTATTTCTCACAGAATTCTATTCTGTAGCTCCATCCATGTTGTTGCAAATAGCAAGATTGCATTCTTCTTTTTGGCTAAGTAATATTCCATTATGTACATATACATACATATATATCATCTCTTCTTTATCCATTCATCTTATCGATGGACACAGGCCGCTTCCATAATTTGGCTATTGTAAATAATGCTGCAGTAAACATAGGGGTGCACATATCCTTTTGAATTACTATTTTTGTATTTTTTTTGGTAAATACTCAGTAGAAGAACTACTGGATCATTTTAATTTTTTTAAGAACCTCCATACTGTCTTCCACAGTGTCTGCACCACTTTGTATTCCCACCAACAGTGCACAAGGGGTTCTTTTTGTCTACATCCTTACCGATGCTTGTCTTGTGTTTTTGAATTTAGCTAATCTGACAAGTATGAGGTGATATCTTAATGTACTATTGTTTGCATTTTGCCGATGATAAGTAATAATGAGCATCTTTTTGTGTGTCTTTTGGCCATCTCTGTTTTCTTTGAAGAAATGTCTGTTCTTGTCGTTTCCCCAGTTTTTAATTGTATTATTTGTTTTTTAGGTGTTGAGTTGTATCAGTTCTTTATATATTTTGGATACTAACCCTTTATCAGATATGTCATTTGCAAATACGTTCTCCCATTCAGTGGGTTGCCTTTTAGTTTTGTTAATTGTTTCCTTCACTGCGCAGAAACTTTTTATTTTGATGTAGTCCCAATTGTTTATTTTTGCTTTTGTTTCCCTTGCCTCAGGAGACCTATCTAGAAAAATGTTGCTATGGCTGGTGTCAGAGAAATTATTGCCTGTGCTCTTTTCTAGGAATTTTATGGTTTCCAGTCTCACATTTAGGTCTTTAATCCATTTGAGTTTATTTTTGTGTGTGGTGTAAGAAAGTGGTCCAGTTTCATTCTTTCACATGTTGCTGTCCAGTTTTCCCAACACCATTAGTTGAAGAAACTGTCTTTTCCCAATTGCATATTCTTGGCTTCTTTATTGAAGATTAAACCCAATTTTGGGTTTGCTTTTGGGCTTTCTATTCTGTTCCATTGATCTATATATCTGTTTTTGTGCCAGTACCATACTGTTTGGATTACTACAGCTTTGTAGTATATCTTGAAACTTGAGATTGTGATACCTCCAGTTTTGTTTTGCTTTTTTTCAAGACTGCTTTGGCTGTTCAAGGTCTTTTGTGATTTCACACAGATTTTAGAATTGTTCCAGTTCTGTGAAAAATGCTCTTGGTATTTTGATAGAGATTGCATTAATTCCGTAGCTTTCTTTGGGTAGTATGGACATTTTAACAGTATTTAGTCTTCCAGTCCATGATCATGGACTATCTTACTATTTGTGTCATTAGACACATTCTTAAAACTGAAATCATGTGTCTAAAGTTTTAGTGCATCACTACTAGATTATACTCTTGTTTGTTTTAGCAATTAGAAACTATTTCGCATTAAGCAGCTCCTAGAAACATGTCTTTAAATACCCAGTATTAAAAATCCGAAAAGTATATAGGATTCGACCAGTTCTTCATAGGACTATGGAAGCTCACTCTTTTAGATTGCCATTCTGTACTTTAAATTAGAATTCAAAGAAAATACCCTTTTAGAGCAGATATATTAAAATTTATTGTCTAGTGTCTAATTTTATTGCCCATATGCTTTTTACTCTGTTTTCCATGGTAACCATTTAACTAGAAGTTTCTTTGTCTCACTCTTCAGAGTTAACGGACTTATTTTTTTCTTCCCTCTTCCATTGATCTATCTTTTCTCATGCCAGTACTGTTTTAACTATTCTATTTTAGAATATGATTGAAGTTTAAAAGAATTTACCTATTTTTATAATTTTTTAAAGTCAAATTACAGAAAAATTATAGTAGAAAAAATAACTCTTACCCCTTCACCTGATTCATTACTATCACAGTAGTTTTCCACAGCTGCATACTTGCATCCTTTTTCTCTATATATGTTTTTATTTTTATATAAATATGCATATATAAAACATATTAATAATATTCTTTATAGCAGGTTTTTCCCAGCCCAGGTGTCAAGGAATAACACATTGCATTTAATTGTTATGTCTTTTTTTTTTTTTTTTTTTTTTTGTCTCTCTTGAGCTGGAATGTTTTCTTGTCCTTTTCTTTGATGACATTGACATTTTGAAGAGTACAGGCCAGTTATTTTATAGAATGTATTCAAGTTAGTTTTGTCTAATCTACATGTTTAGATTCATCCATATAATGAATTCTCAGTAAGAATGCTACAATAAGTGATATTTGTCTTCAGTGCATCACATCAGGAGGCACAAGATATCAGTTTGTTTGCTATTGGTGATATTAACTTTGATCACTTTAGTAAGGTGGAGTCTGCCAAGTCTGTCCTGTGTAGTTTCCATTTTCATTTTTAATGTGGAAAGATTCCTTAAGACTCTGTAAATAGTGTGTTTCTTATCACACTTTGATATGTTAGCATCTATTTATGATTCTTGTCTGAGTCATTTACTTCTGTCATGGTCACAAAATGGTAAATGGCGATTTTCTAACTGTCATTTATTTATGTCACTTATTTGTTGTCCCTCTGCTGTAATGCCCATCTCCATTCATTCATTAATTTTTTTAAAAATTCGTATGAACTCATGGATTGCTACTTTATTCCTATTCTATCCATCTGGTTAAAATTGAATCCTTTTGTTATTTATTTTGGTGCTCAAATTGTTGCAGAATTAGCCAGAGGGAAATTCTTTCAAACCTCCTCCTATGTGCTTTTCACTAATTTTTTGAATATTTCCATTCTTTCTGGGATAAGACTATGGCATCTGGCATCTGTTTGTGCCCTCCCATATGCTAATGAATTTTTAACCTATGATAAGTATTAAAAGTTACTGCAGTTCCATAACACAGTAATTATTAGCTGGTAAACAACCCCCGTTTCACAATTTATTATAGTATTCCTTCTTACAATTTTCTGTAAAATAAAGACAACAAATATTTAAATTCTCTTTATTTTGTTTTGTGATTTTGTGCATATTTCCTATTGGTATACTTACTTGGAAGTTCTATACCTTGTCTTAGATAACATCTAAGAAAAATAAATATTAAACTTCTGCTTTAATATATAATTTCCAGGATTGTGTGAATTGATTCTAAAAATTGAAAATCAATAACGAACATTTGTAAATTGTTTTGGTGAATATTTGCTGTATAACAAAACAGTGTGAGTAAACCCATAAAGAGGGTATTGTGATCATGTATCACTAACTTTTGGCCTCTCAAGGCATCAGTAATAAAAAACTTTTGTTTTTCAGTTACTATGTACCAGGTAATATTTTAAGTCTTTATGTGAATTTATTTGTTTAAGCCTTAGGACAACCCTATGGAATATGTATCATTTTTTATTGATGATGAAACTGAAACATGGAGATATTAAATAATTTGCCTAATGTCATATAGTTATTGCATACCCACTCAAACCAAGCTTTTAAATTCTGTTCAGTGTCTCTTCACATTTTTTGTATTAACTTGCTACTGTTCTCTATGATATCCCATCCCTTCTGATGTTTGCCCCGTGTCAAACTCTTTTTATTGTATTGTTTTTTCTAAGCATCTTTTGTATTTTTTCAATGAGAATTGTGGGGAGAGATTAAATGCTGGTATTTAATCTGTCATCATGAACTGGAAATCAACACATTTCTTTAAACTGAACATAATACAGGGGTTGAGTTTGACTTCAGTCACATTATTGCTCTTGGATAAATTATGACTTCTTGTGTAAATAATGCAGTCATATTTTCTTTAGAAGCATGTTGATGCTTTCCTTAGAAGACTACATACTTACTTCCTTGATTAAACTTAGAAATATTTCAGTTACCCACTTCTGACTCTTCCTTCGGTATGCCATATCAAAATTTTGTCAGCACTCATACACACATCCAGACTACCACCTACCTATTCATTATTGGCCAAAAATGTGTTTGCGGGTCATATCCTGAGGACATAGGGGTGTATTAGAAACAGTCCTTAATCTCAAGATTTTCTTCATGTTTTTTTAAAATTCTACCTTCTCAATGTCTCTTTTGCCATTATTCTTTTTAGCCCTACTATCATTTCATTAGTTTAATCTTAATTTATCATTTCCTTAGTTTAACCTTCATATTTTGTCTTGTGAATCACAGTTATAGTTACCTCTTTTGTCTTAGTAACCTTAGTTTCAGCCTCTTTCTAATCTAGGTTCTGTTCCAGTAATTTTCAGCTGTATGTATGTATGTATCTGAAAACCTTTTGGAGTTGTTGGTTTTTTGTTTTTAAATATGGACATACTTAAGGCGAACCCTCCTACACTGTTGGTGGGAATGCAAGCTGGTGTAGCCACTCTGGAAAACAGTATGGAGATTCCTCAAAAAGTTGAAAATAGAGCTACCCTGTGACCCAGCAATCACACTACTGGGCCTTTACCCTAAAGATACAAATGTAGTGATCCGAAGCAGGTGCACCCGAATGTTTATAGCAGCAATGTCCACAATAGCCAAACTATGGAAAGAACCTAGACGTCCACCAACAGATGAATGGATAAAGAAGATGTGGTATATATATACAATGGAATACTATGCAGCCATCAAGAGAAACGAAATCTTGCCATTTGGAATGACGTGGATGGAACTAGAGGGTATTATGCTAAGCAAAATAAGTCAGAGAAAGACAATTATCATATGATCTCTCTGATATGAAGAATTTGAGAGGCAGGGTGAGGGGTTGTGGGGGGTAGGAGGGGGAATGAAACAAGATGGAATCAGGAGGGAGACAAACCATAAGAGACTCTAAATCTCACAAAACAAACTGAGGGTTGCCGGGGGGTAGGGATAGGATGGCTGGGTTATGGACATTGGGGAGGGTATGTGGTATGGTGAGTGCTGTGAAATGTGTAAACCTGATGATTCACAGACCTGTACCCCTGAGGCAAATAATACATTATATGTTAATAAAAAAAAAATACATACTCTCAGATACCATTGTAAGAATAAATTGATATAATCACTTAAGAAGGTTATTTGTCAATCTATCAAAATTAAAGGTAGACATATCCTTAACTGACATTTATAATTTAGGAATTTAGATTACTGAATTATACTTGGACATGTATAAAAAGATGTAGCTACAAAGATGTTCATCATAGCATTATTTATAAAAATTTAAAACTTAAAGTAATCTAGGTGTCGATCAGTAGAGGACCAGTTAGCTTTGGTAGGACAGTTTTGATTCTATGCAATGCTTTGTAACTATAAAATTAAAAATAAGATTAATATTATTAATGTTAAGTATTCTGTGTGAGAAGAAATTTAATTAAAAAGGCAAGGAGCAGAGTGGTATATAAATTTAAAGGGGTGATAAAATCTCCATATATGGACATTTATTAGTTGACAGATTATTTCTGGAATGATACATGAGGAAACTGTTCAACAATGACTTTTTCAGTGGAAAACGAGATCTGTAGTGGTCAAGAAGCTTAATTTGAATAGAACACCATTATACCGTTGCATATTTTACCATGTACATCTCTTGCTTTTTAGATTTAAAAATCACTTGCTTAGTAACTGAAAATTGAGATTTTAAGAGCATGTGCCATTTACAGTAGCATGAAAAAATATTAAATACTTAGGTATAAATCTAACAAATATGTGCAAGATCTGTATGCTGAAAACTACAAAACACTAATGAAAGAAACTGAAGATCTTAATAAATGAGGATGTATCATGTTCATGAATTAGAAGACTCAATATTGTTAAGATGTCAGTTTTCCCCAAACTGATCTTAGCTGAACACAGGTCCATTTAAAATCTCTGCAGGATTTCTTGTAGAAATTGACAGCTTGATTCATAAAATTTTTATGAAAGGGCAAAAGAAATAAAATAACCAAAAGACTTTTGAAAAAGAGCAACAAAGTTAGAATATTTACACTACCTGATTTGAAGACTAAACTGTAACTTTGATAGTATGGTACTGAAGAAAGGATAGACATATAGATCAAAGGAGCAGTACAGAGAGTCCAGAAAGAAATACACTTACATATATGTGGTCAGTTGATTTTTGACAAAGGTGCTAGGGCAGTTCTTTGGGAAAAAGATAATCTATATAACAAATGGTGCTGAAATAGTTGAATATATATATATGAAAAAAAAATCTCATTTCACACTTCACACCATATACAAAACTAGCTCGAAGTAGGCCATTTAGACTATAAACTTAAGTGCAAAACCTGTGAGTATAAAACATTTAAAAAAGAACACAGGAGTTAAGATCTCTGTGACCTTTAAGTTAGTCAAAGATTTCTCAAATACATCAGAAGCATGATCCATAATTGAAAAATTTCAAAAATACACATTCAGCAAAATTAAGCACTTTTGCTCTTCAAAGATAGTATCAAGAGAATTGAAAAGACAATCATATAAGACTAGGAAATAATTATAAATCACATATCTGATAACAAACTTGTATTCAAAAAGATAAAGCTCTTTCAAAATTCAGTAGTAAGAAAAGCAACTGATACTTCATCAAAGAAGAGAGATGACAAACACATGAAAAGCAACTTATTATTAGTCATTAGAAAAATGCATATTAAAAGCACAGTGGGAAAAAAAAGCACAGTGAGATAATACTACAAATTATTTCAAGAGCAGTGGAACTCATACATTGCTGGTGGGAATGCAAAATGGTACATTCACTTCAGAAAGCAGTTTGGCAGTTTTTTTTTAAAGGTACATAGACACTTCTCTGACCCAGCAGTCCTTCTCCTGAGTATTTATCCAAGAGAAATGAAAACTTTGGTTCACATAAAAACCTATTGTAGAGGAGCACCTTGGTGGCTTGGTCGGTTAAGCTTCCAATTCTTGATTTCAACTCAGATCATGATATCCGGGTCTTAAAATCAAGCCCTGCACTTAGCTCAGTGCTTGCCAGGAGCCTGCTTAAGATTCTCTTTCTACCTCTTCCTCTGCCCTTTGCCCTGTTCACGCTCTGTGTCTCTCTAAAATAAATAAAATCTTAAAAACAAAGGGTTCCTGGGTGACTCAGTGGGTGAAAGCCTCTGCCTTCGGCTCAGGTTATGATCTCAGGGTCCTGGGATTGAGCCCCTCATCGGGCTCCCTGCTCGGCGGGGAGCCTGCTTCTCCCTCTACACTCTGCCTGCCTCTCTGCCTACTTGTGATCTCTCTCTCTCTGTCAAATAAATAAATAAAATATTTAAAACAAAACAAAAAACCCTATACCAGAATGTGTATAGCAGCTGTATTCAAAATTGCCCCAAACTGCAAAGAACTCAAATGTTCAACTGGTAGTGGTATAAAAACAAATTGTATTATCATCCATACAGTAGAATAATTCTCAGCAATAAAATGGAAGGTGCTACTGTTACATGCAACAACATGGATGATTCTCAGTAACATACAGAGTCATAAAAACCAGATACACAAAACTACATGCAGTACAATTTTATTATACATTCTGGAAAAGGCAAAACTATAAGGTCAGAAAACATATCCAGAGTGGGGCAAGGGACTTACTACAGAAGGACATGAGGGAATTTGAGGGTTGGTGGAGCTATTCTATTTCTTGATTGTTTTAATGGTTACCTGGCTATACATTTGTCAAAATTGCAGAACTCTATGCTGACAACAGTAGATTTTTCTTTATATTTAAATTATACCTTTATTTTATCCAAATGCAAAGGATAAAAATAAGAATAATTATTTCTCATACTTAATGAAGGCTATTTCAAAGCCTGTCCAATGTATATTTTGAGTTTTAGAAAGCCCCAGACCAAGACACAAGAACAAAAGAAAACGTTTATCACATGGTGGAAATTTCGGAACTAAGAGCCATAGATTGATATAATCTTTATTCTTATTTTTCAGTTCTCTAGCAACATTACATAGAATGAGTGTAAATATTATTTAAGTTAAAATTAATTGTTTAAAAAGGCTGTTGAATTGTTTCTGTGGATTTTAAATCTTCAGAGGTGGAGCATGAAAATTTGGGGTTTTTTTTCTAATCTTTATAGATCCTTCAGAGGCATGGCTAGGGTGAAGTACATCTCTTCCCTCAAAAGGCAACATACAGTGTTACACCATTTTTGAAAAGCTCAAAAACTAGAAAAATTAAAGTATATTTGTCCAGTGATACGTATATTTAATAAAACTGTATTTTTTTAAGAGCCAGGACATGATATACATGAAATTTAGTAGAAAAGTTTGTCAGCCCTAAGGAATAGGGGAACAGATCATAGGTGGATACAAAGTTTTGGTATCATACTAGTTCTTAAGTTTGGTTGTCTCTTCATAGGTTAATCTTTATACATCTATTTTGAAGCATCAAATATTACTTTAAAAACTCTTAACAGAACAAACAGCACTTCTCTTTGCCATTGTGAGTGGGATATTTTTGAAACACCTGATCTTGGGGCGCCTGGGTGGCTCAGTGGGTTAAAGCCTCTGCCTTCGGCTCAGGTCATGATCTCAGGGTCCTGGGATTAAACCCTGCATCGGGCTCTCTGCTCAGCAGGGAGCCTGCTTCCCTTTCTCTCTCTGCCTGCCTCTCTGCCTACTTGTGCTCTCTCTCTGTCAAATAAATAAAAATCTTAAAAAAAAAAAAAAAAAGAAACACCTGATCTTGTTACTTTTCTGTTCAAATATGAATATGTTACTATCTGTGCATTACCTAGTATTTTTAGGATAACATCCAGATTTTTTTGTCATAGTGAGGTGACCTTGTTATTGTCCAAACAGGTGTTCTTCTGAAAGTGGAAGGTGGGGTGGGGGCTACTCTTAATTATTCCAAGACATCGGCATAAAGCAGGATGTATAGTCACCCTCCTATAAGGCCCTCTCTGATTTGGTTTCTGCTAATCTAGCTTCAGTATATGCTTACACTTATACTGTACCAGCGTTTTGAGTTTATTGAAGTTTTTGAAATTTCTGTTCCTTCAAGCTACACTTTCCCTTTGTTGCCAGATTAAATCCTACATATTTCTTTAAAGATTTTGTCTACAATTTTGCTTCTCTAGAAAGTTTTTCCTAACCATTATTACTCTTCCTGGCTAAGACAGAGTCCTTCTTGCCCCTCAGCATCTGACCCTGTGTGTGTATTCTTAGTCAAACTAATTACTAAATTGTTGTAGTTGATACTTATGTTCCCATTAGGTTCTTCCCTGAGATCCAGGGAATATATTTGTTTTAAGCTCTTATTCTACCAGAAGACTTGGATACTGAATAAACGTCTATTTGAAAAATTGAGTTCATATAGTGAACATTTGGTAACAGTGTTATTTTTTCAGATTACTATTTTCAATTGTCGTACAGTTGTATCTCTGATTATTACTTATATACCTCTGTAAAATTACCTCTTTATGTTTCCCCATCTTTTTGTTGTGTTATATTTTTTTGTTGTAGTAAAAAACACATGAGATCTACTCTCTTAACAAATTTTTAAGTGTACAATCAGTATTGTTAGCTATTACACAATGTACAGCAGATCTCTAGTTCATTTTAATGTATAAGCTTTTTTCTATATTAATGTTCTTAGCCTTATGTCATTTGTTGCAATAATTTATCAATGGAAATCTTTTTAATTTTAGATATCTTGATACGTGGATTATAAATGTTCTTTATATAATCAGAATTATTAGTTGTTTTCTGTTGTTTTCTCTCTTTGATGTCTTACTTGGAAGGCCTTTCCCCACGTTTTCAAGTCATTTAAATATTCTTTTTTCTTGTGTTTTAACAGTCTTATTTATTATATTTAAATGTTTTGAATCTATTTGCATAAACCATTCATTTCACTTTGATTATGTCTTTAAGTGACTGTTCTTTTGGAATTACGGATGTTCCCTACTTTCACTCTTTCATAAGGACCATAATTCTATCTCCACTAAGAATTATGTTATGGTTTCTTATTGATTTCTGAATGGTTGTGATGCTGTATATGTTGCTTGGACAACTGTTTGCCTGTATTACTGTAGCATTTCAAGGTCATAAGCAGAAATTGTTCATTGAGTCTTTTAAGTAGATCCCTGAGATGGAAAGTGGCAAGATCTTTTTTGATGTTACAGCCTACGTTGTTTGGGGAGAAAAGTTTACGGTAATATTTTTCTTAACCAAATGCTAAGAAAAGCGCAAACATTAAGGCAAATCATAGTGATAAAGAAGTAACAATTATTTAATAAAGAGGAAATACTCCTAAATTCTACATGTGGGGAGAAAAAGCTAGTACACGTGAACTGTTTAAGAGTAGGCCTAAGGTGGTATGATGTGAACACCTGGTCCAGCGTGCTTTCCACTACATACAAAACCCCCTTTTAGAGATCAGTATGAAGAGATATCACTAAAAAAGACTATAATATTTCACACTGGACTTACTGTTGATGTACCGCATTTTTCTTTACACTCTTCCTTGTTTTAAGTACTGATTGGAATTTATGAGAAAGCTTAACAGCAAAATTCCAGGGTCCAAAACTACTAAGGATTAATGTGCTTTAGCCTGCTATTTAGTCCATTCCTTGTGAAGTCTTAATTTTTTAGTTATAGAAGTTAACTTTTAACTATTTGAATTTTTTACCTCTGTTTTTTACCCTTCTAGTGATTTCTTTTTTTTTAATTTATAGTATACTGTGCCCACTGGCAATACAACACATTGGATGATCCTTCGTTACCAAACACATGTATAATTTCGGAATATTTCCTCTTTATTAAATAATTGTTACTTCTTTATCATGATGATTTGCCTTAATGTTTGTGCTTTTCTTAGCATTTGCTTAAGAAAAATATTACCGTAAACTCTGCTCTTGGCCATATTACTATTTTTTAATTATTATCCAATAAAATTGACTTACTTTCCTTTATGTAAAATTGTGAATTTTAACATATGTCTAGATTTATGTAATCACCACCACTATCAAAGTGCAGAACAGTTTTCGTCATTCCTTTTTAAAATACCCCCTTTCATCATCTCCCTTTAAAATATCCCCTATAAAAAAAACCTTTTTCTTCATATTGTCCCTTTTTTCTTCATGTTGTCCCTTTATAGTTAGATGCTTGCCCTACCTACATCTCCTGGAAACTACCGCTCTGTTTTCCATCACTGTGGTTTTGTCTTTTTGAGATTTCTAAATAAATGGAATCATAAAGTATGTAAACCTTTAGAGCATAAAGTCTTTGGGTAAGCATAATGTCTTCACTGACCATAATGCCTTTGAAATTAATCCGTCGTTAGAATCAATAGTTGGTGCATTTTTTTAATTAATAGTTGGTTCAGTTCTCTCTTGTGTGGATACACCAGTTTGTTTCATCCATTCAACTATTGACAGGCATTTGGGTTGTTTCCATGTTTTGACTCTCACAACTAAAGCTGCTATGAACATATGTGTACAGCTTTCTGTTTAAAAATAAGTATTCATTTTTCTAAAGTAAATGCCCAGGAGTGCAATTGCAGGTATTAGGGTGTAAGTGTGTGTTTAACTTTATTAGAAATTGCCAAACCATTTTCCAGAGTGTCTGTATCATTCTGCATTCCTCCCAGTTGTTCCACATTCTTATCAACACTTGATATTGTTAGTAGTTTTTACTTTAGCCAACTTAGTATGTATGCAGTTGTATCTCATTGTGCTTTTAATGTACATTTCCTTAATGCTAATGACATTGACCATCTTTTCTTGTGCTTATTTGTCAGCCTTACATTCTTCTTGGTAAGCCATGCTGATTATTAATTTGCATCTAAAGGCTTTTTTTATAAAAGGGAATATTAATTGTCATTCATATTAACCTACTCTATATATGATAGACCAGTATTGGGTATGAGAAGCAGACTAGTTTAGTTCACTCTTTTGTCATGTACTTATTCACTAAAAAATTTGATCCTCCATTCCCTTAAAGTCTCTTACAAACAGAAAAGTGAAAGAGCCCCAATTTATCCCACAGCTATTATGTAGATTCTCTGTATTTTAAACATAATCCTATATATGTAGATAATATGTCTCTACACATTATATGCATAATCATTTTTCCTTATTCTGTAGTCCTGTTTTCCATGAAAATTCAGTTTTTCTAAACATAAACATCCTAGGAGCTTATCCTTTGGACTTTTTTTTTTATTAACATATAATGTATTATTTGTTTCAGGGGTACAGGTCTGTGTATCATCAGTCTTACACAATTCACAGCACTCACCGTAGCACATACCCTCCCCAATGTCCTTTGGACTTTATTTACACGTAATATTACAATTCATCTTCAAGATGTGTGATATCATTAGCCAGAGGTTGAATGATACGCATTAATTCAATCTATTAATCAAAGATAGAGAGCTATGGTTCCTTTAAATAGGTAATTATTAGGGGAAAAGACTAAGCATTTTTATGTTTATTAAGGTAATGCTAACTGCTATAATAGATTAATCTCAATATCTCAGTGGCTTAACACAATAGAAATTTATTTCTCACGCCCATACCTATAAAGTGCAGTTAAGGGAAGTGGGATGTCACTGCACCACCCACTTATTCAAGGACCGAAGGTCTCCTGGGTCATTGATATCCTGCAAGCAGGTAGGAGAGTAGAAGATGGAAAAGGCACTCCTGCTTCTTAACAACTTTTGCTCAGAAATGTTCAGTACACATTACCGTGCCCTCCCAGGAACAGTGTTAGCTAATGGAAACAGGAGGACGGAGGGGTAGGGTCGGAAGAAATTCTTTGTCATCAGCCCAGTACTTGCTGTAATTATTCAAAGATCCTCTCTGGGGTCAGAGTATTAATCAAGGAAAGGCAGAAGGACTGTGGTCCTCATTGGTTAAAACAATTCTCTTTTGGCTTTTTCAGTTTGTCCTTGTTTCATCTGTCTATACTACAGAAAGATGAAATTGCTGAATGAAATGACTTCCGGACAAGTTGGGATAGCATCGCTTAGTATGGAGGATATATGTATGACTGATGTGTAAAGCCCAGAAGGAAGGGTTCTAAATTTTCTTTTGAAATGTGATCAGCTATATTGTTATATAATTATACCTGAGAGAAGGCAAAAAGCTTCCTAATCAATGAAAGTGAGCTTTTATTTAAAATAATGCAGGAGATCCCTTATAGTAAATGCATGATGAACACTAGTATAGGAAACAGATTAAAATGGGGATGCTCTATTTGAAATACGTATTGGAGTGATCAAGTGTCTCCCTCCCTCATAACCACCTCCACAAAACTTCTGCAAAACTTTGGAACAGTTTGAATATCAATTTCCTGGTATATAAATAAAAATGTATAAGGAAAGGAAATTGTATTTGTGATGATTAGGAGAAATGGTAACTAAAATTAAGCAATTCTTCAACATTACTTTTTTCTATATCTTAATTTCCCATGGATAATGTTAATTTGTATATTACTTTTCTAGTAATTTAACAATTCAAGTTGTTTCAAACTAAAGAGAATTTTTTTTTTCATATTCTGTTTTCCTTCCACAAATATCAGTTTATCAATGTGTACCTTATATTCTAAGTTAGAGGTTATCAAAATTTGTCTCAGGACTAGTACGTGTACTGTACTGAGCATCTGCTAAGTATAGTAAGGTGACTTCTTCAGCATTAAAGTTTATAACTTGACAGTGTTTCAGTAGTCTTGTTTCTGGCATTCTGACCATGAGTCAATCATTTAATTACTATTACGTTTGATAAAACCTGACATCATCTCACTGGTGTTGCATCAAAAGTAGCACTACTGATTCTTCTAATTCTGATGATTTATATTTAGTGTGGAGTAGGGGCATTGGAGATATATTTTGCTTATGTGATTTGAAACCTAAAATTTTTGAAGTAAAATCAGCTAAAATTCTAACCACTTCCTTCAGCATTCTATTTACTGATTTCTCTTTTGACTTATTTATTATTACAGTTTTTTATCAAGTGGAGATGATAAGAGATAATAATGGAAAATATTATTAGATATTCTTTATTACAGTAAAAACATGTATTCAAACAAAAATGTAGTAAAAGCCCTATCCAAAATGAAATTCTCCTGTGGTTATGATTCTTAATCAGTTTTATAGTCCTGAATTCTGTTATTTTGTTTGTCTCTGTACAATAGGGACAGATTTTCACAAAACAAGAATTTAGTGCCAATAAAAAATGAAAACCTACCCATCTCCATTAGTAAGCGATATAAGTTAATGTAAGTTAATAGTACATTAAAATAGTGCTCTTGGGGACGCCTGGGTGGCTCAGATGGTTAAGCGTCTACCTTCGGCTTAAGTCATGATGTCTGGGTCCTGGCTTGAGCACCACATTAGGCTCCTGGCTTAGCAGGCAGTCTGATTCTCCCTCTGCCTCTTCCCGCTACTCATGCTTTCTCTCTGTCTCTGTCTCTCAAATGAATAAAATCTTTAATAAATAGGGAAATAAATCCATAAAATTAAACATACATGTGCTCTATAATCTAGCAATTCTATTCCTAGAGCAGTGGCCCTCAAAGTGTAGTTTGGAGAGCCCTGGTTATTTTCAGGGTACATCTTTGAAGTCAAACTATTTTCATAAGAAGAGGAAGATGTTATTTGCTTTTTTCATTTTCCTTTTCTCACAAATGTACATTGTATTATTGGTGTTGTGTCAAAGAATATCCACCTTTACCTGCAAAGACTATTAAAATATACCTTCCTTTTCCAGCTAATCAGTGACACTGGATTTCTTCATATACTTCAATCAAAACAGCATATTTTAATAAAATGCAGAAGCACATTTGAAACCCTGTTTTCTATTAAGCCAGACATTAAAGAGATTTATAAACATGTAAAACTATCATTCTTCTCATTAAATGTTTTTCATTTTAGAAAATTTAGTTCTTTTTCAGAAATACAAATTTTTAATTATACAATTATTTTAATTTTTAAATGAATTAGTACATATTTGAAACATTTATTTTTAATTTCTAATGTGATAAATCTGTTAAATAGCCCACATAAACAAAAACAATTTAGTTTTTTTTAGAGTAGTTTTTTAGTAATTTTTAAGAGAGAGGTCCTGAGAACTAAAAACTTCAAGAACCTCTGAGCTAGACAAATGCATGCATGGACACCAGGAAACACATATAAGAAAGTTTGTGGCAGCATTATTCATAACGGCCTAAAACCAGAAGCATTGTAAAAGCTAATCAACAATAGAATGAATAAAGAGTATATTCTAAATATAGTTCAAGACCAAAAAATAATGAACTCTAGCTACATGCAACAGTATGTATAAATCTTAACTATAAATGTTAAAATGAAAGAAGTCAGATTCAGAGTAATTCATATTGCATAATCCATTTATGTAATGTTCACAGCCAGGTATAATAAACTCAGTATTTAGAAATGCAGATTTAGGTAGTTAAAATGTACTGACTGACAAGTCAAAATGACTGTTACCATCAGAGGGGGAAAAAAGACATTTTATTGGGAGAAGGTGCTAGCAATGTTCTATTTCTTGATTTGGATGGTGGTTACAAAGGTATTTTTTTTATATTAATTTATTAAATGTTTTATGCACATTTCTGTATAAATGTTCTATTTCACAGTAAAGATGCTTTAAAATAAAATCTGGATAGAAATGATTTCTTCAATCTCCCTTTAAAAATCTAAGCAAAATATTCCTAACAGATTTTTGTTTAAAGCACAGTGTTATTTGGGTCCATATTTATCAACATACATTATATCTTTAGACTGATATGTTGGTTTATTTTTTTTAACCAAATATTATTTTACACATTCTTATTCTACAAAAATTTGGACTTGAAACCATATTATAAGAAAAAACTATGATAAACATTGTTCTCTTAATACTATGCAAACATAAATTATGTCTCATTTGTTTGAATTTTTTTATTTGATACAGATAGTCGTACAGGCACTGCAGTGTTCCCATTACTCGATTCTTTGGCAGTTGGTGAAAATTACTGATGGTTCTCCTTCCAAAGTAAGTAAGAGTTTCTGAAGGCAGAAGAGTTATTACTAAAATAAAATAATCTTGCTTAAATCAGTATTTAATAATTTATTGTTACCAGTTATTTTAATAAATTATAATTTTTAATGAAATATATAGTAATTATTGTTATCCACTCTTGCTTTATCCTATGAGTAAATATATTTTACCTCTCTGAAAGATAACCAGTTCTTCAAGCAATAGATGTAGAGTTGTATAGGTACACAAAGTTAAAAGTCTTACAAGAAATAACTGTAGTAGAAACCACAGGAGCTCTAACAGGTGACACGCTATTAAAAAGAGAATATTGAAGGTAATGCTATGTAACTCTTAGTTACAGAATTATGTATGGCACCTTGGGGCCCAGACTAAATAACACTCTTGTTAAAAACAAATTGTTAGATAATTTTTTTTAAATTTTAATCTAGCCATGACCATTCAAAACAAAAAGGAAAATACAAATCAAAGATTAAATGAAACTAGGACCCAAGAGAGTCAAGTGGAACCTGAAGCGTACTATCCTTGAGGATATTTTCTAACGTAGACAAATCCCAAGGCCCTTCAGGGGTGGAATATTTCATAGGTAGCATATCTCTAAGTTGGGACCCTAAAGATCTACTTCCAGCACAAGGGTAAATTAGAAATAAACCTACAACAGCTCCATTTATGGGAGAATATAAGGAAAATAGCCTGTCTTAAAATTTGTCATTGAATAAAGGGGAGAAAATAGATCTTTCATGAAAGTTTATAACCATGAGCGGGCTTTCATGTAGGTTTCCACTCTAAATTCATATTACTTCAGTGGTCCTTTAAAAAATTTAAAAAGCAAGTAAAGATTTTGATTTCAAATATTCTGTGTTGATGGTATCTCCAAGCACCTAACACAATCAAATGTAAATCCTTTCTGAAGGAATTTGCCTCAAAGAGGCAGATAAAATTTTAAGAAAAATGAGCTCATAGCAAAGATTACTCAACTTAAAAGAAAGCAAGAAACCATGAACAGAACCACGAAGAGAATCAGACTCAAAAAAATTCTATTTATACATTGGAATTATCTGATACAAACAGTTATAAATAAATGTATTTCAGTTGTTTCATGAAATGAGAGCAGCTTGGATGTATGTCTGTAAAGAGCAAACACTTGATAAAGAACGAAGTAAAAATATTACGATGTTTACATATCCTCATCTTAACAAAATAGAGGCTGTTCAACCAGTAAAGAAGGTTAATACATTATAGAACCAACAGCATGATATGGAGCATCCTTTCTTTGCTGATTAATAATTTGATGATTTCTCTGCGCTTAGAAAGTAATTGGGGTTTTTATTTATTTTTAGATAGAGCAACAGTAATATATTGTTTAGCTTCCTGGTTTTTATATTTTATTGACAGTTTTAGTCTTGAAAAGCAAAAATCAAAGTTCACCTTTTATTAGTAACTAAAGTCACTTTAAAGTTTATTATAGTTTTGTGTTTTTGAAATGTTCCTTAATATGGTAAAATTAAAGGAGATTGAATATATAGAAGTTAAAATTTGATATCAAGAGTTTATATATTACACATAATTACTTTCATTTTGATTTTTTCATCTGGTTGATTTTGGTATTCCATTTTTTTTCTGAGATCATTTAGGTTATCTGAGCTGTTTGTTGACTGAATATTGATTCTTGCATTTATTAAATTTGGAATATATACATGCCCCCAAAATTAGCATAATTAATGATTAATTCCTCTATTAAATTTAACTTTAATTTTGTTCTTGGCAATTATATTCCATAATTGGAGTGAGAATCTCTATTCTTGAACCTACTTCTTTGAATATTTTATATTTTTTTAGCCCTCTTATAGTAGAATTATTTTGAAATTCCTTAGCTTTCTGTTTAATTTTGGTCCGACTCATTCTTCTAATAAAAGATATCTTCATTTTTTTTTTTTATTATTTCTCATAATGCAGATTTCATAGTTGTCCTTGCCACAGTGGCAGTGCAGCTTTTGTGGTCAACACCGATTTTCTTTATGCCAGAAAATGCTGCAGTATCTTTTAAGTGCCTTATTATTCAGTTGATTTCTGTGTAAAGTTTTGTGTGCGTTTATATCATGTGTGAAATTCTCTTTACTAAAGTGTCTCTCAGATTATTTCTTCTCATTTTGAAGTTGTTGGTAATTTTTTTTAACCAAAGTATATTCAATAATCATTGTGTGTCAGTTATATCCGTCATTGAAAAGTGGTTCTCTAAGTGATAATCTTGAAAATCATGAATTTGTAAGACTCAAGCAAGCTTTAAAAATTAATCTCTCATTGCTAAGGTTTCTCCTTTTAAAACAATTATTTTAATGACTTTTATATATAATAATTACTATATCTGTAATTGCCAAACTTTCTGATCCCTTATGTGATGCAGGATATCTTTGAAAATTTGAGATCCATATACATAAGCTTTGTATGCATTTAATCTATATTATTAATATCTCCCTGATAAGATACCAACTTCCTAACTATAGTTCCAGCCACATCATTAGCTTATTGTATAAATAACCTTAAGGCAAGTCACTTGGATAATTTTAAAACAGATAAGGTATGTCAAAGCATTTTATCTATTGTGAAATGCTTTCCAGATATTAATAACAGCTAAAATACCCACTTGTCTGTGTCAGGTTAATTATTTATAAAATTGAAAGTTGTATTGGGCCAATCATTTCTACCTCTAAAATTCTCAATCGGCTAAGGTTAATAACTGCTATAACTGCAGGTATCTGGATAGATACATGAGAATCTTAACAGTAGGTTATTAACTCTGGGAAAGATTTTTGGAGGCAAGCATAAGGAGAGAAATTCATTTTTGCTTTATACCTTTTGATACTGTCTGAGGGGGTGTTTTTGTTGATGATATCTAACAGTGATGATAATTTTACCACAAAAATTTCGAAAATAACTTGATTCTCCCATCCTACTCTTAGGTTTTGATTTATCACATATAACTCAGAGTTGTTGAGCTTGGATGAATACTTGAAAAATGCCTAGTGTGTCCTGTATCCTATGTGCTGTAGCAGTATTATTCTGTTGTTTATAAATGTGATATTAAAGCTATAAGGAAATTTGGGAGTGATTTGATGAGACCTGTTTGTTCTAGATAAGGCCTAGAAGGGGACATTGTTGTTGTTATTATTACCTTGTTAATATTTTACATTTTGTAAATCAATTAAATCCTTTAACTTAATTATAAATCTTCCTCATAATTCTAGAAAGTGGATGTTACGATAATCCCATTGTACAGATGAGGAGCCTGATACTTAGAAACATTGGGACATGATTAAGATCTGATTTTAAGAGCACTAGTCTTTTGAATCTCAATCTAGTTTTTCTGTTAGCACTTTTTTAATTCTTCCATTGTTAAGCTTGTGATACAGCTAGTTCTAGAGAGTTTCGTTGTTGTTTCTAAACAAATTTCCTAAGGGCACATTGGTTGACTCTTTCCTGAATAAAAGCTAACAATGTCTGTTAATCAGTTGGGTACTAAAAAGTTATGTAAGTGATGTCACATAGCCAGGTTCTTTCATCATTCGGTATCCCCAAAGGGATATATTTAATGAGAAGTTACTGTGATTTTAAATACCTCAGTTTGTAATGCCAGTGAGTTACAGATGAAGTATACAGAGGACTTTGGTAATGTACTCTATCCTTTTTTTCCTTTTAATTTGTTTTCTGAAAATTAAATTTAATACAGTAGCCTCCTGGGGTCTACATATTTAACGTGTGTAATGTTGAGCATTCAGAGACAACTTGAAAATGTTCTTATATGAATTATTTTTGATTTTTGTTGTTGAACAATTATTACGTTAATGTGAAATGAAACATTTTGCTAGTGAGGAACTAGACAGCTAACCACTGTTTTTCTCTACTCACTATTACGATTATAGAAATTCATTTAAATCTCTGAGGAGGTCACTTACATTTTTAATTAATAAATTATACTTACTGGTTTTGGGCTTAAAATATAAAGTAGATTGGTTTTCATAAATTCGGGCTCACTTTACTTGAGTACTTGTTCATTGTAAAAAATATATAAATAAAATTTCTGAATCTTACCACCTGTGGATTAACCACTGTTAATATTTTGGTGTATTTTCTTGCAGTACTTTTCTAACTTATTTCAGTCTCATCACAATATATTTACAGTTTACAAAATTTTGTGTCTCCTCTTCAATCAACGTTTCCTTCAGTTACTAAGACCTGTTTGTAGATAGTCTTTTTAATGTATGCATGATAGTCCATTGTATAGCTATACCATAATTTACTTTATCACTCTTATCTCTTGGATATTTAGGTTGTTTAAGCATGTTAATGAACAAAATTAATGCCATGATGGGCATTCTGGTGCAAAAGCTTGTTCTGTGTTATATTGTTTCATCTTGTGTTATATTCTTAGAAAATGGAACTGCTGGGTCAAAGATGGTACATACTTTTAAGGCTTGATCTATATTGCCAAATTGCTTTTAGAGAGTACTTTCTAAAATTTATTTTTCTTCTCTATTGTCATGAGCACTGTCATTCAGAAAGTTATGAATGGTAGTTATATTTGGTTTAAATTCAAGTTACAATTTAACACAACAGTGAAAACTTTCATATAATAAAATATATGAAAAGACTATATCAAGAACAGGATTAGATCTTTATTTGAATTGGAAGTGCATTGGGTTTTACCAATGGGTATTTCCTCTGTTCCCCCTAATTTCCAGAGTTGAAGCTCTTTGGCAGTCACACAGGTCATGCTCAGTATACTTTGCTCCGGTGCCCCCTAGTGCTGGTCCTGTAGAAGCAGCCTTCAGTTTCTCTTCTCTAACAGAAAACATCCTTCTTCCTTCAGCTCCTTCTGGACATATACAAAGACATTTAAAGAGCCAGGTAAATAAGAGTTAGGGCTAATATAATGCCCCTATTGCCGTTTTTGGCCTGGGGATCTAGAATTTATCCTCAATATTTTTTTTCCTCCTGGGAGGAGCTGTCCTACTCTCTATAATCTCAAATTTGTAGCTCTCTGCCTTACCGTGCATGTTCCTATTATAGACAGCAGTAGGGAGGGCCTGGGGCAAACATCCCTGCCTTCTGGACCCTGGCCCTATTCCTAGTCTTCTAAGTTAAAGAAAATCAACATCCCTTGGGTAGCTGTAAGTCAATTTATTATTGAGGTATTTAGCTGCAAATTTATTCTTCCATTACCCTCTTGACTGAAGGGTCTCCTCCGAAAATTCCAACTTGTTTACCTACGAAAAGACTGAGGAAGGGAAGAGTTAGGATGGAGATGGGACTGATGATGGCCAAGCCTGGTGAAGAGACATGTATAACCTTACTATTCTTCATAAAAATGTACATTTTTAGAAGTGTTCTAGAAATAGGCTCAACTGTGTAAAAGTCTACAGGCTGCTTTCTATACTTCTTTCTTTTCTCTTCCCTTCCCAGTCCTTTAGAATAACAATGAATAAGAAAGAGAGATTGCTCACTTGGGACCTTGCCCCAAATTCCTGTAATAACAAAATACAGATAGTACCTCTCCATCTGCAGAATTAACTGCTTTGTGAGGGAGGGGAATGGGGCCAAGAGCAGGAAATAATAGCTGTCCTCTAGGAACAAATTTTTAGTAGTGTATAACAATTTTACTTCATTCTTTTCTTCTTGAATGTTTCCCCCTACCTTTTATTTCATGAGAATTCTATCCTCAGTAACTATGTAGTTAATTTAAAGCCTTTCCCTTTGATTGTTCCATTTCAGAGTCATTCTTTGACAGCTGTGTTTCTATTAATATTATGTCCTATCTCAAGTGCCTGATGGGTTGGTCTAGAAAACTTAGGGGAGAAAGATCCAGGTCTTGTTTAAATCCATTTCTTGTTCAGGCCTCAGAATGTTCCTTTAAAAAAAAAAAAATCTGGACTACTAAAGTAGGTGGCTATTTATACCAAATTCTAAGCTTCTCCAAAATTTTATCTAACTCTAACATTCTAAAAACCTCTGAAAACCAAAAGTTAAATATGTTCAATTTAGAAAAGAACTTAGAAGTCATGAGTCTAACATTTCATTAAGAATTGCGTGTTGTTTGCAACCCTATTCCTGGGATTCCAGTTTTAAAAATTGCTGTCTGGTAGGGAAAGACAGAATAAGGCTTCCTCAGATTTACTAGCCTATTCGTTGCTGTTCTTACTTACCCAGGGATAGTGGTCTTTAAAGGACCCATTTTATAAATACTGAAACTCCTTAACATATTTAATACTTTATGATATAAAAAATAAGCCAGGACTGAGAAGATCTATTCTAAGGAACAATTATTATAATGTAAGAGTGTGTTTAAACTGAGCTCATCAGAGGTCTAAAGCAATAGTAAGAATATTTAAACAAAACATAACACTTCCCACTTTCTAGTACAGAGATTGGAGATTTGCCTCACCATAATTAATGATAAAAGTTTACTTTTTAAAAAGTCCATTTATTTGAATAGAAAGGAAATGGGTGTTTCATATTGTACTTAATATCCTCTGATATAATGCTTTTCCTCCTAAAGTAGGTTTTTTTGTTTAAAAAAATTTTTTCCAGCAGCCATTCTAAAAATTACTAGGTGTTTATTAAATTAATTCTTGTTACAGAGCCAATTTATAAATATAAGAAGCTCCTGGTTTATAAATAGGGTGTATTTCCAGCATTTTTTTTTTGTTGGAGCATGATCTTTGGAGTTAAATCTAAGTTCAGATTTTGCTGCCATTTTTTACCACCTGTGGAGAAGTAAGCAAGTTACTTCTTTAAACTTCAGTTTCCTAATATGTGTGTGATATTCACTGTTGAATAAGGTTTTGAGGAAGATTGAATTGAAGGAAATGTTTTAGCAGGCCACAACTGTTGTTTTGATGGTATTAAATTGCAGTCCTATTCTGTGCTTTCCTAATCTTCCCTTCCCAAACCAAGAATTGATACTAAATGAATTGTTATCTAAGGCTGTGGGAGTATGTAAACATGCTCAGTAGCTAGGGTAGGTTTGAGAAAGAGCGTGGTAGATTTTTGTTCTCCATCTGTATCTTGGAATAATTCGGGAATTCAAGTCTCTCAGTTTGGTCCTAACAGCCACTACTTTTCCCCTGCCCCTCCGACTCCTCCTTTAGCTTCCTTCGTCTTTGTACACTTTAGGAAATAAGTCAGATGCTTTGGAACTATAGTAGGCAGCTTAAGGGTTCTTGGATCATAAGTAGATTAGTCTGAGGCAAAGGCAAGAGTCAGCAGGTTGGGATTCAAATTCAAAGCAACAACATTGAAAACTAGGTATTATGTTTGGGGTTTAAATATTCAATAGGTGTTTTAATGTGTATTCACAAAAGTGGCACACCCTCTCTGCACCCCCCAAAAGAGAAGCTAGTAGCAGCAATTCATACAAGAAAGCAATTTTAAAGGTATTACATAGGGTTTACCCCATCACAGTGGTGATGCTTTTTACTACATTTTTTGCTCACTGATGTGTCCCAAATGAATGAATTTAGTTCCATTTGTTTTTATCATATTTAATGTGGACAATGACTTAGTTCGGCTGAAAAATAATGTAATAAGCCTCATTATATGTTAGTAATGGTGCTGAATACAGGTAAACATAACACAGTTTATGCTCCAAAGAGCTGTATAGCCCAGTATAGACTGGGCACAATATAGCCCATGAGCCAAATCTGGCCTGACCCCTGTGTTTATAATAAAGTTTTAATGGAACACAGCCATGCTCATTCATTTGTGTACTGTCTAGAGCTGCTTTTATACTACAGTGACAAAGTAGTTGGACAGAGACTGTATAACCCATGAAGCCTAAAATATTACTGACCCTTTACACAAAAAGTTTGCCAGTCCTTGGCCTCACAAGGTAACCCCCTGCTTTTGTTTACCAGACTTTGTCAATAATTCTATTTGTCTATTCTGGGTAACTAGTTTTATGCCCTTTCTTTATCATGAAAATTGATCACTAATTCTTCATAGGCTTTATTTTCATATTCTGACATCTTTGACCTGGTCTTATTTTACAAGTCTTCTGTTCTGTTCCTGCCCATTCTTAAAATGTGTATTTGTCAGATAATGTTGGAACTAGTTTTATGTATGTACTATTAGTTTTTCTATGGCTTCAGTCCCTGGCTATGATTATCTTAATGGTATTTCATAGCAGTAGGTAAAAAGCTAAATTTTGGTCTTTTTCTAGACACATAATATTGTGATACATAATAAAAATGTACAAAGATGAACCTAAAGGAGAAGACAGAGGTACAGGGGGAAAATAGTGACTGTTAGGACCAAAGTAAAAAACTTGACTTACCTCATCATTCCAAAATACAGATGGAGGACAAAATCTGCCATGCTGTATCTCAAACCTACACTAGCTACATATTTGTGTGTGTGTGGGAACTAAACTCTGACCTTTCTTCACTGATTATAGTCATATTGAGATACTTGGTTCTTAAGGGGCAGTTTACACTTAAGATTTGTTTTTCTTCTCAAGATGTTAGAGTAAGTCAACTTTGAGCCTTTGTGCCTTTGAGAAAACTTCTATATGGCTTATATGATAAATTCACCATCTTAATTTTGCCAGCCTTATTCAGGGTTTGTCATTGTTGAGATTTTGTCATCCAGTTGTAAAACATCTTAATTTCTTGAAATTCTTGGTTTTAGTAGATCTACCAGAAAGAAAAACAAAAACAGCAAAAGCGAAAAACTTTGGCCAGTCTAGTGAAACAACTTCCAAAATGGACACAAAAGAATCTAGCCCCAAGATATTATAACTTAAATCTCAGGAAAATCTTATCACCTGACCCATTTGAATTCCTTTCCACAGCTACTTGGGGACAATGTTCATGATGCCAAGCTGCTTTCTGAAAAGAAGAGAAAACACTGGTTTCATTTAGGAAAAAGCATTTGAAAAGAAGTACCATATAGTTCATATATAGCTTATACTTGCCTAAGAGAAGGTAGTAGATTACTCTTCTTTTCACTCTGTGTCTTTAGTTCTCACCTCTACAATTCAGGTACTCTGGCCAGAAAGGGAATTTATAAGTAAAATAAGTATTCAGAGTTGTAGAGGCACTCCCTAAACATTCTAGTTTCTTAAAATTGCAGTCTTGATAATCAGCATACCTTGTTCTTGGCTTGTTTTTCAGTTTCAGTGTCCACTGGGTTAACTAGCTTTTGTGTGTGTGTGTGTGTGTGTGTGTGTGTGTGTGTGTGTGTGTGTATTTGAGTTTCAAATTTCTTATCTCCATAATGTCTATTTCGTCAACATATTAATTTTCTCACTTTGTAGAAAAGAGTCATTATAGCAAAATGATTAAGAGCGCAGACTTAGAGGCAAACTGCTTTGGTCTTTGGGGCTGCATTTAACATCTCTGTGCCTATTTCTTCGTATGTAAAAATGGGAAAGTGATAATATCAGTACCCATCACAGTTATGAGGATTAGTTAATTCACAAAAAACTTAGAGTAGTGCCTGGTACACAGTGCCAGCAAATGTTAACTTTATTATTATTGAATTCTAGCCCAGAAAAAAGCTACATATAAAAATGTTCCTGTTTGTTCAATGTTAGTTAAGCATTCAGCAGAAGATTATATTTACCATTAACTAGCCTCCCTATTCCACATCATTCTCCATCTGCTTAGAATATGATTCTTGAAAACAAAATTTTAGCACTCTCCTGATAAAAATTCTTCTACAGTAGTTCCTTATTGCTGTTAGGTTAATATCCAGATGATTTAACATGGAATTTTAAGTGATCTTCCATTTAAATTGAAATGTATCCTGTTTTCCTCTTCAGCTTTCTCTCTTGCCCTCTCCTCCCTATTTGTGCCCCAGCTACAATAAGTTAACAGTCTCTCAGAAGCACGACCAGGCTTTTGAACATTTTGTGCCCTTTGGGATACCTTTTCCTATAGCTAGATAATTTTTAGTTGTTCAAAACTCAGCTTTCATGTCATCTTCTTTGGGAACTCTTCTGTGACTACGTTTGACTCTGGATTAAGCTTTCCAATATAGTACTCCTTACATTCAGTTGCAGCTGCCTGTTCTCTTGTCTGTTTCCCCTAATGTATAATGAAATGAGAGAAGGTCAAAGAATGTTGAGTTTTGGTTATTGGATGTTCATCTGCAGGAACAATAAAGGTTTTCAAGACAGTGTTCTTTTTACTGTTCTGCACAAAATGAGTTTATTCTTTCTTCCAAATACTACAGTCATGTTAGCAAAAGGAAATGTGCATAATTTTTTAAGTTTATCTTTATTTGGGATGTGAAGATCCCAAAAAGGAATAAGTATTGTCATCTGTACCAAAAAAGAGTAGCTTCAAGAACTTTAGTTTAATCAAGTACTTTTTTAAAGTTATTTCTACATTATCAGCTTTTGCTAATGTAATAACTCTTCATTACTATTTTAAATATCAGTGTAATACTGAATTATCTTCATGTGTCTTTTCTCATTAGTGAGAATATGAGCTCTGATATCAGACAGTCCTGGTTTCAAACCCTTGCTAATAATGACTACTTCTGATTGATACAAATATTAAATTATATAGCAGTATGCCCTCAACCCAGTACCTAACACATTTAGGTGCTTGATAAATTTAAATTTCCTTTTATACCTTTCAAATGTTCACGATGAATGTTACGTGGCCATCTAATTAAAGCCTGTTCACTCAATTTTAAATTAAAGGCTATCCTACTCTGAAGGTCCCTCCAGCTCAGCTCTCTCTGCTACAGTTAGAGTTAATACAAAAAAATTTAAATACTTAATTACTCTGATTGGTCTAATTCCCTGCTAGGATGTTAACTCTTTGAGGGCATAGACACAGTCTTAAAATTATTTTTCTTCCCTTGACATTTTACAGAGTGCTGAGAATATGGGAGAAATTCAGTACATATTTGTTGCTTAATTGATTTTTTTCGGTGTGCTGCTGTGCTCCCTCACCTTATTATCAACTAGCATTTATTTAGGAAGATTAATAATTTTAATATCAATCCAAGTAAACCATATTTATAAAAGAAAATATGTTGGAGGAAATCATACTGAGCATTCCATAACTAAATAGAATTAACTGTTTGGGATTACCAGTTTTGCTGCCCCTTCCACTAGGATAACTAGTAACTATATAATTTGGTTCCCAAAAATAAGTTTGGTTTTATGAATTTCCTTAACAATAAACCAATTGGCTATTTTCCATTTATTTTTTCTTTTGGATTAGTTTTCTAGAATATTGTAATTCATGTTTACAAATTTGAATGTGTCTTACAGGAGGATTTGTTGGTATTGAGGAAAACAGTGAAATCCTTTTTGGCTGTTTGCCAACAGTGCCTATCTAATGTTAATACTCCAGTGAAGGAACAGGTAAGAAATTATCAGTTAAGAGCCTCTCAATAAAAAATTACTAAATACATTGAAGAACAATAAGATTCTGAGGTAATTTTTTATAGCAGTTCTTCTTAGCATACAGATCTATCCTTAACATTTATGGAACGTGGGACAAGAATATGGATATCTGAATATTTGACTTAACAGAGCAAGCTAACTAACTTGTACAGGTCTTTTTACCTAGACAAATACACTGCCATAATGACCTGGTTCCATAATTCCTGATTCCTAAGAATTCTGTCCTAAAACTGGGAGGGTTGGGGAGCTGCCCTGTAGTCCACCCTTTTCTTACCACACCAGGAAGAACTTCTCACACACACATGTAAACACTCCAGCCCACGTGTCCAAACTCCATAAATGTTATCCCCTCAAACATCCGCCCTGGGACCTAGGAGTACGCACACAAGTGATACAGTATGCCTAGGGAGGAGACCTGTGCAGCCTTTGGTAGCAGAATCAGGTCTCTTAGGGCAAGGAACCCTTGAGTCCCCACATAGTTCCTGAATAGTAGGGGTGCAGGTGGGTATATCGCATTGGTTCAACACACTCCTCACTCCTTGGGTAGGGGCAGCATAGCCCAAGGCAATACCATTTCCATAAGGTGGTTTTGTAAACTGTTTATTGCTATTATTCTATTGGGAAGTACTTTTAGATAAGTACTATTATATAAAACAGGGGACTTTTTTCCATACTGGTTTTTTTTTTTAATCATAATGTTGGGCTAGAAAATATCTAGTTAGTCTAGTTAAAGAGAACCATAGTACTTGTTTTGCTATCCCTTCTTTTTTTTTCTTCAATTTTTTTTAATTTATTTTTTTATTATTAACATATAATGTATTATTTGCCCCAGGGTACATGTCTGTGAATCATCAGGCTTACACATTTCACAGCATTTACTATAGCACATATCCTCCCCAATGTCCATAACCCAGCCACCCTATCCCTACCCTCCCTACCCCCGAGCCACCCTCAGTTTGTTTCGTGAGTTTAGGAGTCTCTTATGGTTTGTCTCCTTCCTGATCCCATCTTGTTTCATTTCCCTCCCTCACCCCCCATGATCCACCGCCCTGCCTCTCTAACCCTTTGCTATCCCTTCTTACAAGTAGGTTATCACAGTTGTCTATTAAAATTATCAGCACCTAACTTAAACTGGGAACAGAGGTGGTCTTCCCTAAACCTTACTCTCTAAACCTTTTGAACCCCATCAGTGCTGTCTAAAAGTACCTGGCTCAGGACATTTAAACCAAAAATTCATTGTTTCTACATCATCACTGGTGATACCTAAAACTATGTCCTCAATTAAAAATATATGTATTTCCTCCTGGATTCTCTTTATGCTCACCTTTTCAAGTGGCTCTTTCTAAATATATTTATGTAATTCATGATTGTGTAGTCAGAGCATGAACTGCCATGATTCTTGCTGGAGGTAGATAGCCAAGTATACAGCCATCTCCAAATATGTACCAAAATTATGTTTTCCCATAGAAATCAGTATTTAGAAGGAGGTAAGTGAATTGTTTTGAGTTATCAGAGGCCTCAGTTATCCCATAACAAAATCATTCAGTTACAGTGAAATGCTGACACAGGCTTATTTCATACTATCCATTAACTAGAACAAATTTGACAATATTAACTATTATACTTTATATTTAGGGAAATGTATTGAAAGTTCCCTTATGTGATTAAATTTGTTGGCAAGCTTTCAGGTACTGATTTTTATGCAAATGGTCTTAAATTCAATTTTAAATCCATTGTTAGAGATTTTTTTTTTGCATTAGATTTTTTAAAGAAGAATCCTAAATAGTAGCTTTAAGGTTTAGAGTATTGTATTGTAATTTTTTGGATAATACAGTTTGTCTTAAGATAAGCAGTATATAATTGATTTCTAGCTTCTGTCATTATTTATTATACTAATTTCATATTTCCAGAGTTGGCTTTAAGTCATTTTTTTAAGTTCAAGTCAAAATCTCTTAATTGTTTTGGATTAATACAGCCAAGTAAAAGAAATAGATTATATTTAGGGGAAAAGTCTTAAATAACTCTTAAATAACTTAAATAACTCTCTTAGTTAATGAGAAAAAGTAATTTAATTAAGTTTGGAAATTAAAACTAAAGAGTTGAAATTTAAATACTCCATTTGTGTCATGGTATTGTTATTGAAGTGCATTTAATTTAGTATATTTTCATTAACATTGATCTGTAGTCATAGTTTTATATTATTGATGAATTCCCTTTGCATTGCAGGCATTCATGTTACTCTGTGATCTTCTGATGATATTTAGCCACCAATTAATGACCGGTGGCAGGGAAGGCCTTCAGCCTTTGGTGTTTAATCCAGATACTGGACTCCAATCCGAACTCCTCAGTTTTGTTATGGATCATGTTTTCATTGACCAAGATGAGGAGAACCAGAGCATGGGTATTTGTAGCTACTATCTTGTCAATGTTGATCTTTTTTATTGTTTTTTTTTTTTTAAGATTTTATTTATTTATTTGAGAGGGAGAGAGAGAGAGCATGACTGGGGATGGAGGGTGTAGAGGGAGAGAGAGAGAGAAGCAGGCTCCCCGCTTAGCAGAGAGTCCGACACAGGGCTCAATCCTAGGACCCTGGGATCATGACCTGAGCTGAAGGCAGACGCTTAATTTACTGGCTGAGCCACTCGGGCACCCCAGTGTTGATCTTTTATTAACCCCAAAAGATATTAGGAAATAATTCATATTCAGTCCTAAGAAGTAGTAGAATTTTCAAAAAGAGTTATGGGGTGCCTGGGTACTCAGTTGGCTAAGTGTCTGATTCTTGATTTTGGCTCAGGTCACAATCCCAGGGTCGTGTGATCGAGCAGCACATTGGACTGCATGCTGGGCAAGGAGCCTACTTAAGATTCTCTCTCTCCCCCTCTTCTCCTCCCACTTTTGCATGCTCCCTCTCTCTCTCTCTCTAAATATAAATAAAAGAATTAATATATTCATGTAGTTCAGAAACCAACAAGAATAAAAATGTACACAGTGAAATCTCCCTCCTTTAGAATAGTACCTTAGAGGTCTTTTCATAGCCTGAGAATTAAAAAATTGAGGAAGAAATACTACTCGTTTTGAAAGTATTTAATAGCAAGCTTTGTTTTAAAATTTGTGTATGTGTAAAGGGGCCTGGGGGACTCAGTTAAGCGTCTCGCTCTTGATTTCAGCTTAGGTCTTGATCTCAAGATCGTTAAAGCATCATGTTGGGCTCCACACTGGGCGTGGAGTCTACATTAAAAAAAAAATGTATATGAGCATAAATGGTTTGCAAAATAAATTTAATGCTGATAATGTAACCATGTTTAAGACAAGCACTAAAACCTAACATCTCCATATATTTCCATTTCTCCCCATATATTTCTTTGTAAAAGAAAGCTTTTCCCTATGTCTTAAAAATTTCCAGAAATTTCTTCTCTGTTGAAATATAGCTAATAGGATGTAAAGAATATTGAAATGAGAAGAGATGGCATTTTTTTTTAAGAGATGGCATTTTTAAGGTAAACAGACAGAAGTATTATGACAAAAATATCAGAAAAAAATTTAGGTATGGTTTGCTTATCTTACCCCAATCTTTGCTATGACAGTTTCCTAGAAGATAGGAACCTTGGTAAGTACTAAGCATTTAATAAGTGTATGGATAAATATAGCACCCTAAAATAATCAGTGTAACAACAGTTTTTATCTTACCTAAAACTGAATTGTATTATTTGTAAAGTTCTAAGTTGGTGTTTGATTATACAGATTGTCTACATTGTTTTACCTTGGATAAAGGGCCACAGTTCATAACCAATTTATTTTCTGTGGTAGAGGGTGATGAAGAAGATGAAGCTAATAAAATTGAGGCCTTACATAAAAGAAGGAATCTACTTGCTGCCTTCAGCAAACTTATCATTTATGATATTGTTGATATGCATGCAGCTGCAGACATCTTTAAACACTACATGAAGGTATAGTTTCATAGTCTTATTTTTCTCATTCTAAGTGCCAGAGAAATTTGCACTTAAAAATGAAAAGATAACAGAAGCTAAATTGCCAGGTAACTGTGTATTGTTGATGATTTTCTGATATATTTAAGGTTTCTCTCTTTTATAGAAGTATAAGCTTTTGTCACTCTATACCATTGTGTCAACCCCATAAAGAGATCCTCACATTTATTGAAAGAACACCTTCTTATTTTTATGAGATATGTAGACTCTTTTGATCAACATGGAAGAAACCGGGGCACCTGGGTGGCTCAGTGGGTTAAAGCCTCTGCCTTCGGCTCAGGTCATGATCTCAGGGTCCTGGGATCGAGCCCCACATGGGAGCCTGCTTCCCCTCTCTCTCTGCCTGCCTCTCTGCCTACTTGTGATCTCTCTCTCTCTGTCAAATAAATAAAATCTTTAAAAAAAAAAAGTGGAAGAAACCTAATCTCTCTTACTTATGACATCTCTTTAAGACGTTTTTGTAAGTATGCCTATTGCATACTATGCCACCTGCAAGGCACTAAAGTTAAAAATATCTTTTAAATTCCTGCTCTAGGTGCAGTTGGTTAAGTGTCCAAATCTTAGTTGTCGCTCAGGTCATGATCTCTTGGGTCCTGGGGTTGAACCCTGTGCTCGGCAAGGAATCTGCTTGAAGATTCTCTCCCTCTGCCCCTCCCCCTACTTGTGCACTCTCTCAAATAAATAAATCTTTAATAAATAAAATTCTTGCTCTAAAGTAGTCTAAAGCTGAAAACTGTCAACAATTAGACAATTGCATTATATAATATAATAGAGGTTTGTAAAGGGGTTCCTGGAAAATATGAAACAGACTCCCAACTCTAAAGAAATATAAGGGTTAATGGAAACTGCTTAGTAGTGACTTCTGAACTAAGTTTAAGATGATAAACATAAATTAATAAGCAACGAAGTAGTGGGAGGACTTGGGGGCAAATTGAACTTCATGTACAGAGACACAAAAGAATGTGAATTCTTTGTGGAAGTGCAAGTAATTTGATGTAACAACATAGATTGCTTATGAGAATGGAGCCAGAGGTAAGATTTAAAGATGGTATCACTAGTAACTATATGCTGTGTGAGAAGCCTGGATTTTTTCCTGAGGGAGGTAAGGAGATGTTGAAGGGTTTTAAACCATTCTTTATATGGCAGGATTTTGATAGGTACTCACCTTTCTGGCTGTTTGCTCGGCTTTCCTTAAGCTCCATTTTGTTTCTGACCTTCTAAAAAAGCAGTGCTCAGAAGTCTTTATGACAGGCATACTTTTCAGTTTATGTGTTTTACCTTGTTCTCCTGTCAGAGATAGTGTTTCGTTTTGCCCATGTTCAGAATATTGTGTGTGCCATTGATCCACTTGTGTCTTTATCCATGTTTAGTTATGATCCAATTCTAGTTATGACATAGTAACTAATTCATCATATTTTGCTAAACAACTGCAGTGTGAGCACTGTGCTGATAGAGACTTAAATAAAACATGATTTCTATACTAAGGAGCCTACAGATTAATAAACTGAAATGCAAACATAATATGTAGCATGGTAATAGTGGTTGTCTGTGTTCTGTGCCATTTATATTTGAGACACTGTTCTAAGGCTTTTACATATGTTTGTTGATTACAGTAATCCTATGAGGTAGGAAATACATCATTTACAGATAAGGTAATTAAGGCTCAAAGACGTTAAGTAACTTTCAAAGGTCACATAACTCTTGGAAGTACCAAAAACTGGAATTTGATTCTAGGTTTGTCTAGCTTCAAAGCTTAGCTCTTCCCATTAGATTATAAAGCCTCAGCATGATTATTGATAGATGTACAAATTACAAAGCAAACATGGAATAGAAAGACTTAGGTGAAAGGAACCCAAGACGGCTCCCTAAAGTAATGTCTAAACATAGTTTGAATGGATGAATATGAGCTTACCATGGTTTTTCCTTTTCATCTCTTAACAATATTGTATTGATTTCAAGAAATGAGCCTTAACCAAAACTTACTATCATCCTTAGCAATTTTTGTACCTCTGCTCATTATAAGCTTTAATTTCTTTGAGAGTATTTTAATAGTTATTTGCTACTCTTTATTACATACCTCAGTTATGTGGCTTTTTGCCCCAGTTCCCTAAGTAACTATTACAAATATGAATTTATTGGAGATCTGCTTATTGAACCACTTTAGTATATTAATGTATCTTTCTCTTTTTTTCATCTCACATCATGGAAGCATACCCATCTTCTTGAAAATTATGAAATTCCAATTGCCACGCTAATATACTCACTTCTTTGCGTAGGTCGTAGGTTTTTAGGGATTAGCTTAGAAATAACATCCAAATTTAGTGGTTTTAAATAAGGCTTTTTTTAATTATTTGCTCACAAGGAAAATTTTTTAAATCCTGCGTCAAAAAATCTTGAATTATTGAAGAGGTCAATGTTTTTATATTTTGTATGACAATAGTAAAATATAAACATGTTGGAGGAGCAGGGAGTGATCTAGTACAAAAGTACTAAATGAAAAGTCTGTTACCTGATCTTCCCTTCCTCCTTATTTAGGTCCACTCCCCAGAGGTAAGCAATTTTAACTGTTTTGATTTTAGTTCTTCGCAAAGTTTCTACCAAAGTTCTGTTTCTAGATTTGTCACCTTTTAAATGGTGTCTGTTGAATCCAGGTTACAAAGATTAAGGAATTTTATTTACCTGTGTCATTTACTCTCCTCCTAGAATTCCCAGTTTTTCAATTAACAGTTATTTCATAATCTTAAATGTATATTCCTTTAACTTTAGAAAATATCTTTTATCTCTCATTATGTTTAAGATGAAGAAATTAAACACCCTTGAACTCCCCTTTCCATTTCTTTTACCAGTCCACTGTTTGTCTCATGAAATTTCAGTAACTTTAAAGTTGTGTTTTCTTTCTTTTTCTCACAGTACTACAATGACTATGGTGATATTATTAAGGAAACACTGAGTAAAACCAGGCAGATTGATAAAATTCAGTGTGCCAAGACCCTTATTCTCAGTTTACAGCAGGTAAGAAATCTGAAAGGGAAGAGATAAAGAGTAGAATTAATGTTCTTGAACACTTTTATGTGCTTAGTGTGTACTAGGTATAACTTACCTCATTTAAATTAGGTCACTGTATCAGTACATTAGTATGGATACTTTATGGTACAAAGATGTGTTATATGTCTTTTCTTTTAGAGAATAATCTTATAGTTCACATTTCAAATAGATGAAATCCTAAGTTGATCTACTCTTGGACCAGATGAAATGCCAGACATTTAAAAAGTAATTTTTTAAAAAGAAAAATATAAAAATATATTTTAAAAATATTTAATGAAGACAGGGCAAGAATAGTATTCAAATAAGAAAATAAGTCACATATGGGGGCACCTGGTGGCTCAGCTGGTTAAGCAGCTGCCTTCAGCTGAGGTCATGATCCCAGGGTCCTGGGATCAAGTCCCATGTCAGGCTCCCTGCTCAGCGGGGAGTCTGCTTCTCCCTCTCCCTTCCCCCACTCATGTTCTCTCTCACACTCTCTCAAATAAATGAATAAAATATTTTTTTAAAAAGTTACATATGTTTTATATATATATATAAATATATATATATTTATATATATATACGTATATATGAGTTCTGAATTAATAAATGCCTACTGAATTAATGCCAAGAATTCAGGGGGTTGGTGGGGCTGTAGGTATGTGTATATAAACTTAAATACATTTATACATCAACCAGCATCCTAAACAAAGTTTAAACAAATGACGTGTTCAGGGAAATATTTTCAACCATACATAATAAATCCTACAATCAGTAACAAAGATAAATCCCATAGAAAAGTGAATAAGGGATATGAAAAGCCACTTTTTAGAAGAGGAAATCTAAAAAACCAATAACCATATGAAAAGAGGCATAATTTCATTAATAATTAATGAAGTACAAATTGAAACAAAGAGATGTTTATCACAGATGGGCAGATTAGCGTGAATTTAAATGATGGTTAATACCGATGATTGATGAAGATGTGGAGAAAAAGGCCCCTTGTTAAAGAAATTGCTGTTGCCTTCTTGAAATACAATTTTGCAGGATATTTCAAAATTGAAGATAGATATTCCTTTTAAAAGTCACTTTTTGCTGCTAGGTATCTACATTGGTACATACAGATACACACAAAGATATGTATGTAAAAGATGTTTATTGCAGCAAGTCTGTAATATTGAAAAATTCGAGATAGTCTAAATGTCCCATCAGCAGAGGAATGGTTAAAGTGTGTTACTCTGAAGTAGCTAAAAGATTTTTAAGACAAAATATTAAGTGAAAAATAGCAAGTTTCAGAGAAAGGGCAACCCTCTTACACTGTTGGTGGGAATGCAAACTGGTACAGCCAGTCTGGAAAACAATATGGAGGTTCCTCAAGAAGTTAAAAATAGAACTACCCTATGATCCAGCAATTGTACTACTAGGTATTTACCAAAAGGATACAAAAATACTGATTCAAAGGGATACATGCACCCAGTGTTTATATTCTGTATGTTATATGTTATTATCAACAACCAAATTATGGAAAGAGCCCAAATATCCATTGACTGATGAATGGATAAAGAAGATGTGATGTGTGTGGGGAATATTACTCAGCTTAAAAAAGAATGAAATTTTACCATTTGCAAGGATGTGGGTAGAGCTAGAGACTACTATGCTAAGCGAAATAAGTCAGAAAAAGACAAATACCATATGATTTCTCTCATATGTGGAATTTAAGAAAAAAAAAAAGATGGGGGAAAAAAGGAAAAAAATGGAGCAAACCAGAAAACAGACTTTAACAATAGAGAACAAACTGAGGGTGAGATGGCAGGGATCCGGATAGGCTAAACGGGTGATGGGTAGGAGGGCACTTGTGATGAACACTGGATATTGTATGTATGTGATGAATCACTAATTTCTACACCTAAAACTAATATTACACCGTACATTAACTAACTGCAATTTAAATAAAAACTTGAAAAGGAAAAAAAAAGAAAAGAAAAATAGCAAGTTTCAGGACAAACTACCTAGTATAGTGTCATTTATGTTAAAAGTTTTGTATATGTAATACATTGTGTCTAAACTGGTCTAGAAAACCTTGAAACTTTAACACTGATTACTTTTGGAGAAAAGAATGATATTCAGTGGGAAAGAGGAAAGAGAACTTTTATTTTTATATTCCTTGAATTTTCCACAGAGATATATTCTTTGTATTTAAGTGTAAGTTTTAAAGTTTAAGGAAATTGTGTATAACCATCTCTGAAAACGTTTTGAAGTGTAAGAATTTATAAATAATTACCTGTGGATACATTTGAAAAATGTTTGGAAGAACTGCTGTTTCTAGTTATGGCACTGTAAGTAGTTCAAACCAATATGTTGCTGAAGATGAAGAAAACTAAAAAGATGGACAACAAAATTAAAAGAAGTGATAGAAGTGCTATTTCAATGGGACGGTATGATAAGAGTGAATTGAGAGATGTAGGGTGAGGAAGTGAAGAAAACAAATGTAAACAATACTGCTCTGGATCTTTGCCAAAAAAGAGAATCAAAGCAATGTATTGATAGTTGGCATAGAAGATTAAGAAGTTACGGTTTTTTGTATTTTGGGGTTTTAAGATGCATGCATGTAGTAGAGGGAATAGTTAAGGATGCAGCACAGAGCAGTAAGTATAGGAGCAAAACTGCTGAATAGGTAAAATGGAGTGAGATCTAGTACGTAAGGAGGGAGTGGCTTAAGATGAAAGCCTGGACTATTCATTTCTCATAATAAGAGGGAAGACAGATGTGTACAGATAAGTTTAAGTTTCTAACGGTGGTGGTAGAATGATGATAGCTTTTAGATTCTTTAGTACTTCAGGATTTATTTGGTTGTTATTTGATTCAATATATGTAATGTATGTGTAATTTTTAAAACCCCTCTATCCAGCTTTAAGAACTTTTTTGTAAAAAAAAAAAAAAACTTTTTTGTATATTTTGTTGTTGGGTGGTAAATATCACCCCGTATATCCAAACGTCTTCTTTTACATAATGTTCTTGTCTAAGATATAGTAAGTGAAAAAGTTCTGAACCCTATATTTAATACATTGCCATCCCTATTAAAACAACAAAAAGAATACGTAGATGTTTATGAATACAAATATATTTCTGTAAACATGTTTCCTTTCCCCAGCCCAAAATATATTATTTTTGTTAAAAAGAAATAAATTCCTGTCTTAATTTAATCACACAACTAGCATGAAAATGAGCTCAAGAAATTAGTACTAGTAGATGACTTGGAGAAGGGAAGCAATGTAGCTACAGTTCAATGCAAGGAGGGAAATATATATTTTACCATGTGCCTTTTAAATATTTTTAAATTATATTACCTATTCTAATAATAAATGAACAAATTTTTCTTAGCTGTAGGTTTTTTCCTCTTTTTTTCTTTCAACCAGTTGTTTAATGAACTTGTTCAAGAACAAGGTCCCAACCTAGATAGGACATCGGCCCATGTCAGCGGCATTAAAGAATTGGCACGTCGCTTTGCCCTTACATTCGGACTGGATCAGATCAAGACACGAGAAGCAGTTGCCACACTTCACAAGTGAGTGAGCTAAATAAATACTTTCTGTTACACAGAATCTGGTTTACTGGAATTTAACTGAAATAACTGTTATTTGACTCATTTTTAAAGTGACAAATGATTGAATTTTCAAGTTATAAGAACTTTAGAGATTGTGTAGTCTAGTGAATCTCAACTAGGAGGGACTTTTTAATTTGAAAAATACTTCATCTGCCTATTTTTTCAACTTATAAAGTATAGAAAGTAAAGTTTCACAAAATATTCTTGTCTGTCAGTGAGAAGATGTTATAGGAGACATGGTTTAAAAATACTGTGCAGTGCTGATTTGGTCAACCTTATTTCATAACTGAAAACTGAATGACAAAGTGTTAAATACCTCATACAGCTGCTTGATACCATGACCAACTCTGAGAATCAAGTTTTCTGACAATCTAGTTATCTTTCCAGGGTATTGTGCTACCCCTACAAGATATACATAGGAATTTAGCTTTGTTTCACAACTTAGAGTTTTATACTGTAAATATTAGGCATATATGTCCTACAAAATAACATTGTTTAATGTTTTGAATTTATCAGATTTTATTACATTCAGTGATGATTATGCTGCCTTTCCAAATACTTTCAAATTCTAGCCCATTGAGAGAACTATACTCCCTTTCTGGAAAAATAAGGCGATACTTTCTTTTACTTCAGGGATGGCATAGAATTTGCCTTTAAATACCAAAATCAGAAAGGACAAGAATATCCACCTCCTAATCTGGCTTTCCTGGAAGTACTAAGTGAATTTTCTTCTAAACTTCTTCGACAAGACAAAAAGACTGTGTAAGTTGCTTTTATCATGATACACTTGTAATTTTAAACGGTTTATTTTTTAGGAAAATATTAATCATCTAGATATAATTACTGTTGATAACATAAGCTCTGATAGTTTGTTTTAAGGAACTATAGTTTTCTATCAAGCATTTATATAGTTCTGTCCCTGCTTGTTTTTAGTATTCTGGAATTAAATTAAGTGGGAAATGATTTCTTATTCCTCAATTCAAAGAAGTAAGGACATTGGCTTAGCCATTGTGTAACCTATTCTTTTTTCCTTTTATATTAATTATATTTTAGTTTTACAGATGACCCTTGAACAACACAGGTTAGGGGCATCGACCCCGTCACAATCGAAAATTGTGTGTAACTCTTTTTTTTTAATTTAAAATATCATTCTCTTTTTATTTCATTTTTTAAATTTTTATTGAAGTATAGTTGGCATATAGTGTTACATTAGTTTCAGGTAAACAACAGTGACTCGGCAATTCTATACATGACTCAGTGCTCACCGTGATAAGTATAGTAACTGTCACATAGAACTTTATTACAGTATTATTGACTGTATCCTCTATGCTGTACTACATACGAGTTTTGACTCTCCAAAAACTTAACTATGAATAGCCCCCTATTGACCGGAAGCCTTACTGATAACAGTTATGTATTTCATATGTTACATGTATTACATGCTGTATTCTTAGAATAAAGCAAGCTAGAGAAAAGAAAATGTTAAGAAAGTCATAAGGAAGAAAAAACATATTTACACTACTGTGGTGTATTTGTTGAAAGAAATCCAGGGACGCCTGGGTGGCTCAGTCAGTTAAGCATCTGCCTTTGGCTCAGGTCATGATCCCGGGGTGCTGGGATCGAGTCCCACATTGGGCTCCCTGCTCAGTGGGGAGCCTGCTTCTCCCTCTGCCTGCTGTTCCCCCTGCTTGTGTGTGTGCGTGCTCTCTCTCTCTCACAAATAAATAAATAAATCTTAAAAAAAAAAAAAAGAAAGAAAGAATAGAAATGCACATATAAGTGGACCTGCACAATTCAAATCCATGTTCACAGGTGAACTGCATTTTTTATTTGACTTAGTCCAAGAAGAGTGATTTCTTTTTCGAAAGTTTAAAGAAATAATTATGCAATTTTCATAAAAAGAATATTGATGGGATCTGAATTTTATAAATTGCTAGGAAGGTGTGTCAGTTGTAATAGTAGGCTAAATGAACAGAAATTTGGAGAGACAGTTAAAAATTTTATGAATTTGGTAATTCTAAGGAAAGATGTTGACTTTGTGTTGGTCAGAAAAAAATTTTTTTTAAAGATTTTATTTATTTGTCAGACAGCACAAGCAGGGAGAGAGATAGGCAGAGGGAGAAGCAGGCTCCCTGCTGAGCAGGGAGCCCAATGTTGGACTCGATCGCAGGACCCTGGGATCATGACCTGAGCCGAAGGCAGATGCTTAACTGACTGAGACACCCAGGCGTCCTGGTCAGAAAATATTTATTAAGCCCATAATCTGGTTAGGTAATGTTCTATAGCTATTGTTCTAGTATGACCAGGCAGTGAACAATGCAGAATTTCTGCCCCCAGAAAGCTTTTGTTTTAATGCAGGAAGACACAATATAAACAGGAACAAGAGTCTCGGGCACTGAAATAGAGTAATATGATAGAGAAGGAGTAGTGTTGGTTATTTGTGGGGGTGGGGTGGTTTGAGAACTTTTTTATTATAGGCATTTGCAGGTATACATTTTCCTCCAAGTGCTACTTTAGCTGCATCTCATAGATTCTGGTAGCTTGCATTTTTGTTTTCATTCATCTCAAAGTATTTTTTTCATTTCCCTTGTGATGTATTCTTTTATCTTTTGGTTATTAAGGAGTATTTTAATTTCCAAATACTTGTGAATTTCCAAATTTTACTTCCATTATTGATTTTTAATTTCATTCCATTGTGGTTAGAGAACATACTTTGTATAATTTCAGTCCTTTCAAATTTATTGAGGCTTGTTTTACAGACCAACATCCGGTGTATTCTAGAGAATGTTCTATTTATACTTGAGCAGAATATGCATTCTTCTGCTGGTGTTGAGTGGTGTTGAGATAGTTGTTAGGTCACGTGGCTTAGAGGGTTTTGTTTTTTTATTTTTTTTTAATAGTGTTTTTCAAGTCTTCTATTTCTTCGTTGATATTTTGTCAATTTGTTCTATCCATTAATGAAAGTGGGGTATTGGAGTCTCCCCAACTATTATTACTGAATTGTTAGTTTTCCTTTCAGTTCTGTCACTTTTTACTTCATGTATTTTGGTGCTAGGTATACATGTTTATCATTGTTATGTCTTCCTGATAGATTGACTCTTCGATATCATCATACAATGTCCTTCTCTGTCTGTAGTAACTTTTGTGTTAAAATCTATTTTGTCTGATACTGATGTAACTACTCCAGCTGTATTTTAGTTATTGTTTGCATGGTATACCTTTTTTCTATCCTTTCACTTTCTGCCCTTTTATCTTTGAATCTAAAGTGTGTTTCTTAGAGATAGCATGTAGTTGGATCATGTTTTGTTTTTTTTAATCCAGTTTTTGCCATTATACTTTTTGTTTTCTATAGATCTTTGTTTTTTCCTCCAATAAAGCAATAAAGCTTTATTTTATATGAAGTGGATGTTTTCTAGTGTAACATTTTACTTTCTTCAAAAATACTTAATTATACTTTTTTAGTTATTTCCTTAGTGGGTTTTTTTTGTAGGCCTTAAAATACACATCTTACCAAAATTTCTTCAAATTTATTCTAAAGAAATATAAAAACTTTACTCCTACATAGCTCCATTTCTATTCTTCCCCTTTGGTGCCATTATTGTTACACATACTGCCTCTAAATATGTTACAACCCAACAATACATATTGTAATTATTACTTGATGTAATTGTGTGTCTTTTAAATACCCTTAGAGAGGAAATGGAGCCTAGTATATATTTATTATAGAGTTCGTCTTAATAACCTTATTTACCATTTCTGATTCTCCATTTCTTCCTGTGGATTGAAAATACCATTTCCTTACATTAATACATCTTTACTCCCACCTACTTCTTTTGTGTTTATTTTCAAATATATTACATTTCTATCTTATTGACACAATACAGTAATACATATTGTTTTTATACAATTGCTATTTAAATCAGTAAAAAAAAAAAAGTAAATATGCAGTTATATTGTCTTTTCTAACTGCCTAGTAATTACCTTTCAGCTCTCTTTGTTTCTTCATGTGTAGATTATTCTCTGGCATCATTTGATTTCAGCCTGAAGAACATCTTTTCTTGTAAGACAGGTCAGCCAGCAACAAATTCTGTTTTTATTCCATCTGGGAGTGTGTTTATCTTTAGCTTTGGAATATAGTTTTGCTAGATACAACATTCTTGTTTGATAATGTGTTACTTTCAGTACATTGTGTTATCCCATTGCCTGTACCTCCACTGTGTCTAATGAGAAGTCATTAGAGTTTAAACTTAATGGAGCTCCCTTGTATGTAATGAGTTACTTTCTCTTCTTCCAAGATTTTTTTCTCTATCTTTGGCTTTTAGCTAAAATTTTGCCTGTGATGCATCTGGGTATGGATCTTTCTGCATTTATTTGCCTGGACTTCGTTGAGCCTTGAGAATGTGTAGATTAATGTTTTCCATCAACTGTGGAAGTAATTAACCAGTATTTCTCTTAAGTTTATTTCTACTACTACTTCTCCTGGTACTCCCATACACCTATTAGTGCACTTAATGATATCCCACATTTTTGTTCATTTTTTTCATTCTTTTTTTCTCTGCTCTTCAGAATGCATAATCTCTACTGATATATTTTCAAAAGTAATGATTATTCTGCCAGCTCAAATCTGTTGAGTCCCTATGAAGAATTTTTAATTTTTGTTATTGTACTTTCCAACTGCAGAATTTCCATTGGTTCTTTTTTCATTTTTTTTTTTAATGATTGATTGATTGATTGATTGATTGATTGATTGATTTATTTATTTATTTATTTATTAATTAGAGTACAGGGGTGGGGAGGGACAGAAGGAGAGGGAGAAAGAGAATCCCAAGGAGAATCCCTGCTAAGCACAGGCCCACCCACCCCAACACGGGGCTCAATCTCAGGACCCTGAGATCACGATCTGAGCTAAAACCAAGAGTTGGATGTTCAACTGACTGAGCCACCCAGGCACCCCCATCATTGTTTTTTATTCATATTCTCTATTTCCAGAGGTAGTGACATATATTTTTCATTCTTTTTATATATATTTTTAGTTATTTGAATATTTTTAAATAATAGCTTTGCAATATTTGTGGGCCTCTGTTTTTATTGCTCACTTTTTTACTGCTATATGTAAGTCACATCTCCCTGTTTCTTTGCATGTCTCATAATTTTTTGTTGAAACTGAACAATTTAGATAATGTCGCATATATGATACATTGTGAAATAACTTAGCTACTCTTGATACTGATTCACTGCACCCCTATATATTCATGTTGTTTGCATGGTCATTTGTTTAGAGACTTGGATGAACAAACTCTGTGAAGTCTGTTTCTCTTGCAGTGTGCAGCCTCTGCTGTCCCTACTCGGATTTTTCCCCCCTTGTTTTTTTATCATTTGGCTTGAATACCTAGAAGTCACCCCTGTATCTGCATTAGACTCATTAATCAAAGATTGTGCTTACACTTCTTTGGCCATTTAGATTTTTACTTATTACCATTTGATGTGTATGTGGCTTGAAGGCTGCTATCACAATACAGGGGGTTTACTTTATCCCACGGTCAGCCAGAGGACTAGCAGCCTGGAAGTTCCCTCTCTGCTCCTGAGAAGGGTGGCCTTGGTTATGTGCAGTTTTCCAGACTAACAGAAGTATGTGATTTGGTTTAATTTAATTCAGTTTGATTTTATTTGATTTAGCTCAATTTTTAAGGAAGTTTTGGTTCACAGCAAAATTGAGGGAAAGGTACAGAGAATTCCCATATATATCCCCCTGCCCTTATACATGCATACTCTCCCATTATCAACATCTGCCAAAGCAATAGTTTTTTTAATTGATGAACCTACCTTGACATATTCTAATCACCTAAGTTACTTTATAGTTCACTCTTGATGTTATACATTCTGTGGGTTTAGACAAATGTATAATGACATCCATCTATCATTATGGTATCATACGGAGTATTTTTTTCACTTCCTTAAAAATCCTCTGTGTTCTGCTTGTTCATCCTTCCTCTCCTCCCCCAATCCCTAGCAACCACTGATCATTTCACTGTTTCCATAGTTTTGCCTTTTCCAGAATGTTATATGGAAACATAAGGTATGTAGCCTTTTCATATAATCTTCTTTCACTAGTAATATGCATTTAAAGTTCCTCTGTCTCTTTTCATTGCTTGATAGCTCATTTCTTTTTCATGTTTAATAACATTCCATTGTGTAGAAATACCACAAGTGATTTAGCCGTTTTCCTATTGAAGGACATCTTGGTTGGTTCCTAGTTTTGGCAGTTATGAATAAAAGTGCTATAAACATCCCTGTGTAAGTAATTGTAAGGACTTAAATTGTCAAGTCTTTGGGTAAATACTAAGGTGTACGATTGCTGGGATCACATGGTAGGAGTATGTTTAGTGTTTAAGAAACTGCCTAACTGTCTTCCCAAGTTTTTCTGTCTTCCCAACATTTTCTGTTCCCACCAGTAATGTATGAGAGTTTCTGTTCTGCATCCTCACCAGGATTCGGTGTTGTCAGTGTTCTGGATTTTGGCCATTCTAATAGGTGCATAGTGGTATCTCATTTTAATTTGCATTTCCCTGATGACATATGATGTGGCGCATCTTTTTTTCATGCTTATTTGCCATCTGTATATTTCCTTAGGTGAAATGTCTATTCAGATCTGAAACCCATTTTTTAATCAGGTTGTTTGTTTTCTTATTGTTGAGTTTTAAGAGTTCTTTGATTATGTTAGATAGCGGTTCCTTTATGAGATGTGTATTTTGCAAATATTCTCTCCCAGTGTGTGGTTGTCTTCTATTCTCTTGCAGAACAGAAGTTTTTAATTTTAATGAACTCCACCTCAACAATTATTATTCCAGGGACCTTGCCTTTGGTGTTGTATCTAAAAAGTCATTGCCATACCATGGTTTTTCTTCTATATTATTTTCTAGGAGTTTTACATTTTACATTTAGGTCTATGATCTGTTTTGAGTTGATTTTTGTGAAAGATACAGGGTCTGTGTCTAGACTAACTTATTTGCATATGGATATCCAGTTGTTCCAGCACCACTTATTGAAGAGACTGCCTTTACTCCATTTTATTGCCCTTGCTCCTTTGTCAAAGATCAGTTGACTATATTTCTGTGAGTCCATTTTTGGGCTCTCTTTTCTGTTCCATTGATCTATGTGTCTGATCATTTGACAGTACCACACTGTCTTAATTACTGTAGATTTTTCTTTATTTTTCCAGCCTTACTGAGAAAAATTTGACATATAGCATTGTGTAAGTGTTTAAGATGTACAGTGTGATGATTTGATATACATGTATATTGCAAAATGATTATACTGTAGCTTTATAGTAAGTTTTCTAGTTGGATAGTGTCAGTCGTCCAACTTTGTTGTTCTCCTTCAGTATTGTATTGGCTATTCTGGGTCTTCTGCCTTTCCTTATAAACCTTAAAATCCACTTGTCACTATCCACAAAATAACTTGTCGAGATCTTGGTTGGAATTGCATTGAATGTAGATCAAGTCAGAAAGAACTGACTTAACAATATTGTCTTTGTAGGCATGAACATGGACTATGTCTCCATGTATTTAGTTCTTTCATTTCATTCATCAGAGCTTTGTAGTTTTCCTCATATGTAGATCTTGTATATTTTTTGTTAGATTTACAGCTTAATTCATTTTAAGGGATTCAAATACAAATGATATTGTTTTGAATTTCAAATTCCACTTGTAATTTTGTATCTTGCAAACTTGCTACAATTGCATGTTCGTTCTAGAAGAGATTTTTCGGGGCGCCTGTGTGGCTCAGTGGGTTAAGCCTCTGCCTTCGGCTCAGGTCATGATCTCAGGGTCCTGGGATTGAGCCCCGCATCGGGCTCTCTGCTCAGCAGGGAGCCTGCTTCCCCCTCTCTCTCTGCCTGCCTCTCTGCCTACTTGTGATCTCTCTCCGTCAAATAAATAAATAAAATCTTAAAAAAAAAAGAGATTTTTCTGTCAGTTCTTTAGGATTTTCTACGTAATCATGTCATCTACAAACAGTAACAGTGATTTCTTCCTTCCCAATCTCTGTACTTTTTATTTCCTTTTTTGTCTTATTGAATTAACTAAAATTCCCAGTACAGTGTTGAAAAGAAGTGGTGAACAGGGACATTATTGCCTTATACCTGATTTTGGTGGGTTATCTTCAAGTTTTTCACCATGTTAGCTGTACAGTTTTTTGTAGATGGTCTTTATCAAATTGAGAAAAATCCCCTTTTATCTAGTTTACTGAGAGTTTTTATCAAGAATGGGTGTTAGATTTTGTCAAATGCTTTTTCTATATTTATTGATGTGATATTTGATTTTTCTTTTTTGGGCCGTTGATGTGACAGAATATATTAATTTTCAAATGTTGAACCAGCCTCGCATACCTGGGTTACATCCCACTCAATCATGCTATATATACTTTTTCTATTTTTCTAATATTTTGTTGAGGATTTTTGCTTTATATTCATGAATTATTAGTCTGTAGTTTTCTTGTAATATCTCTGTTTGGTTTTGGTATTAGGGTAATACTGGCCTCATAGAATGATGTAGAAAGTATTGCCTCTGCTTCTGTCCTCTGAAAGAAATTGTAGAGAATTGGTAGCTTTCTTCCTTAAATCACCAGTTAACTCATTTGAGCCTGGTGCTTCCTGTTTTGGAAGGTTATTAATTATTGAATGAATTTATTTAATAGATACAGGCCTCTTCAGATTGTTTCTTGTCCTGGGAGATTTGGCAGTTTGTGTTTAAAGGAATTGGTCTCTTTCATCGGGATTATCAAATATGTGGGCATAAAGTTGTTTATAGTATTCCTTTATTTTCCTGTTAATGTCCATAGGATCTGTAATGATGTGTTCTCTTTAATTTCTGGTATTAGTAATTTGTACCCTCTGTTCCCCCAACCCCAACCCCCTTAGGCTGGCTAGAAACTAATCAATTTTTTTTTTTCAAAGAACCAGCTTTTAATTTTGCTGTTTTTCTGTATTGCTTTCTGTGTTTAATTTCATTGATTTCTACTCTAATTTTTATTATTTCTTTTCTTTCACTTTGGATTTAATTTGGTCATCTTTTTCTGGTTTTCTAAGGTGGAAGCTTAGATTGTTGATTTTGGATCTTCTTTTCTGACACGTGCATTCAATTATGTGACTTTCTTCTAACCACTGCTTTTACAGCATTGCACAAATTTTGATGTGCTATTTTCATTTAGTTCAAGATACTTTTAAATTTCCTTTGGGAGTTCTTCTTTGTCTCATGTGTTATTTTAAAGCATATTATTTAATCTCTGTGTATCTTTCTGACAATGATTTCTAATTTAATTAAATTTCTAATTAATCTTCAGAGCAGACATTGTATTATTTCTCTTCTTTTAAATTTGTTAAGATTTGTGTTATGACCTAGAATGTGAACTCTTGATGTTACAGGTGAGCTTAAGAAAAACATATATTTGCTTTTGGATGAAGTCAGTCTGTAGATACTAATTCTATCCAGTTGACCGATGGCTGTAGTTGAGTTCAACTATGTCCTTACTGATTTTCTGGCTACTGAATCTGTGCATTTTTCTAAAGATTTTATTTATTGGAGAGAGAGAGAGTGAGTCAGAGCACAAGCCGGGCGAGGCTGGAGGAGGCAGAGGGAGAAATAGACAGCTCTATGCGGGACTCAATCCCAGGACCCTGATATCATGACCTGAGCAGAAGGCAGACGCCTAACCAACTGAGCCACCAGGCACCCCTGAATCTGTCCATTTCTGATAGAGGGATGTTGAAGTCTCCAACTAATTGTAGTTTCTGTTTGCAGTTAGTTTTTGCTTCGTACAGTTTGATGCTCTGTTGTAAGGGACATACATGGTAAGGATTATTATGTTTCTTGGAGAATTGGCTCCTATATCATTGTGTAATGCCCTTCTTTATTCCTGATTTAAAGTCTTACTTTAAAGTCTGCTCTGTCTGAAATTGATGTAATTACTCCTGCTTTCTTTTGATAACTTTTACCATCTATTTATTCACTTTGAGTTTATATGTGTCTTTACACTTAAAGTGGATTTCTTATAGACAGCCATACTTGGGTCTTGTTTTTGATCCACTCTGGCAACATTTTACTTGGTACCATTGATGTTCAAATTGATTATTGATGTAGTTGAATTAATACCTACCATATCCCTTACTGTTTCTATTTGTTGCCCTCGTTCTTTGCTTTTATTTTGTCTTCCACTCTTTTTTCTGCCTTTTGTAAAAAGTTTTAATTGAGCATTTTATGATCCCATTTGCTCTTTTCTTAGCATATTGTTACTCTTTTTTTAAGTGGGTGCCTTAGAGTTTGCAATATATATTTACAGCTAATCCAAGTCCATGTTTAAGTAATACTGTATCACTTCATGGGTAGTATGAGTACCTTATAATAAACTAATCGCAGTTTATCCCTCCTTCTCTTGCATCATTGCTGTCATTCATTTCACTTATATATAAACATATATAATCAAATAGACATATGTATGTATGTGATATATACATAAGCATACATAATCAGATATATTGTTGGTATTATTTTGAACAAAAATTTGTTTTGCCAGATCAGTTAAGAAAAATTAAAGTTTTTCTTTTATTCCTTCTTCAGTGCTCTTCTTACTTTATGTAGATTCACGTCTCTGACCTGTATTATTTTCCTTCTCTCCAAAGCACTTTTTTAAAAGATTTTTATTATTTATTTATTTATGTGAGAGAGAGTGCAGGTGTGGGGGAAGGGACAGAGAGAGAGGTAAGGACAGAGAGAGAGGGTAAGAGAGAGCATCTCAAGCAGACTCCATGCAAAGCATAGAGCCCAACACGGGTTTCAGTTTCCGACCCTGAGATCATGACCTGAGCCAAAACCGAGAGTCAGATGCTTAACTGAACTGAACCACCCAGGCACCCGTCTAAACCACTTCTTCAAAAATTCTCTCAAAAAAAAAAAAAAAAAAAAAAAAATTCTCTCAATTTTTAGTCTGAGAAAGTCTTTATTTTTCCTTCACTTTTGAAGGATAATTTTGCAGCACACACAATTCTAGTCTGGTGAGGTTTTTCTCTTAACACTTTACTCCACTCTCTTCTTGCTTGCATGGTTCTTTGAGGAGAAGTTGGACATAATTCTTATCATTATTCCTCTGTAGATAAAGTATTCCGCCCCCCCCCCGACTTCTTTCAGGATTTTTTTCTTCATCTTGGATTTTCTGTAGTTTGAAAATGATATGCTTAAATGTAGTTCTTTTGTCATTTTATCCTACTTGGTGTTCTCTGAGTTTCCTGTATCTATGGTTTGATATCTGATGTTAATTTGGGAAAATTCTGTCATTTCTATTTTAAATTATTGTTATTATTGTCTTCTCCTTCTCCTATTCTGATTATATTAACACCTTTTGTAGTTGTATTATAGTCAGACGTTCTGTCTTTTTCTCCATCTATAATCTCTTTGCTTTTCAGTTTTCAAAGATTCTCTTGCTGTGTCCCCTAGAGCAGAGGTTTTTTCCTCAGCTGAGTCCAGTCTACTAATAAGCTCATCAGAGGCAGTCTTTATTTCTTTTACAGTTTTTATCTCTAGCATTTCTTTTTGGTTCTTAGGATTTCCATCTGTCTGCTTTCGTTGCTCATCTGTTCTTGCATGCTGTCTACTTTTTCCATTAGAGCTCTTAGCATATTGGCCATAGTTGTTTTATTTATTTATTTTTTTTAAGATTTATTTATTTGTCAGAGAGCACACAAGCAGGTGGAGCGGCAGGCAGTGGGAGAAGCAGGTTCCTTGCCTGCCGAGTGGGGCTTAATCCCAGGACCCTGGGATCATGACCTGAGCTGAAGGCAGACACTTAACTGACTGAGCCACCCCGGCATCCTGACCATAGTTGTTTTAAATTGCTAGTCTGATAATTCTAATATTTCTTTCGTGTCTGATTCCAATATTTGCTCTGTCCTTCAAATTGTGTTTTTGCCTTTTGGTATGCCTTATAATTTTTTCTTGATAGCCAAACATGATGTACTAGGTAAAAGGAACTGCTGTAAATTACCTTTAGTAATACAGCGATGAGGTATGGGAGGAGGGGAAGCATTCTGTAGTCCTGTGATTATAGGTCTCAGTCTTTTAGTGAGTCCATGCCTCTGGACTATAAACTTCACAAGTGTTCCTCATTTGTTTTCTTTACCCATGGTTGGGACAAAATGGGTAGAGTGGGCTGGAGTTGGGTATATCCCTTCCTCCAGATGGATTAGGTTCTGATGATATCCCAGCAAGTTGTGCTCTGCTTAACCAGTTTCTCCTGAGGAGAGGCTTTGTTAAGAATAATAAGCTCTGGCAGATTTCAGAATGGTTCCTTTTCCTCTCCCCCTGCCAAAAGCACAGGGGATTTTACTCTATATTTTACTGTGGAAACCCAGTTGAGTTTCTGGAGGTAAATCTCACAATATTATGGGGAAGTCCCCCTATGACTGGGTCCTTCTGAGTTTTGAACTCTCAGACTTGTCACAGTGAACTTCCAACATTTTGTGAATTATGGCTTAGGGTTTCCTACCCCTGCAATGGTTCTCAAGGTAGTTTTTGCTTCTGAGTCTGCTCCAATAAGTTGTTACCCCCTGTGTCTCCCAATCTTGGGGACAGCTATTTTCCTCTCTATGGATCCAGGAAGTTGTTGATTTTTTAGTCTGTTGAGCTCTTTACTTGTTAGGATGCAGCGACAACTTCCAAGCTCCTTACATGCAGAACTGGAAACCAGTCTACTGTGATTTTATCTTTAAGCTTTCTAGAAGTCGCTCTTGGGTCAGAGCAGATTACTTTTTAACCATTGTTTGCTTAGAGGTTGTGCTTAACCCATGTGCCAGTGAGGCTTCCTCCCTGTGTTGATAGATCAGTGTGGGGCATGGTGAATGATAACAAAATGCCCTCATCCCCTATTCTTTTTGCCCATGAGTGGGTGCAACTTAAGCATATGTGAGGAGCCTTGCCAACTTGTATGAACATCTATGATCCCAGGAGGGCTCTTCTTGGCTATCTTTTCCCCCTGTTCTCTCTGTTAAATTTCTGTCTGCTTTACTCTTTCTTTGGTTGCTGGGCAGAACTTTTACGCCACTAACAGGATCTGGGGGTGGGACAGCATCCCTCTTCTCCCAGAATAACATCCCTGTTCTGTGAGCAAGGGGCCATGGGTAACCCGTAGTTTTCAGCTTGTCCCTCCAGGTGGTCTTAGCCTGCTGTGCCTGGGAGAGAGTTACTACCTGACAAGTAGGGGATGGTGAAGAAGGGAGCCTTCTTCCTCCCAGCTGCTGTCCAGAATAGAGATTCTGCAACCCACCAATGGCCTGCCTCTTCCAAGGTAGCTCTAGATGAGGAGTAGAGAAAGAGGGAGCCCCCATCTTCTTATCCGTGTCTGCCCAAAATAGAGCTCCTAGAGTAGCGGTGGTGGGGAGAGGGGACAGGGGAAAGGAACAGATCATGGTTCAAATGCTACAAACTCTCACTGTTTTACTGAGATTTAGATTTTCTTGAATAAATGTTTCTCCATTTGCTGTATGCCCTTAGGACAATTTCTGAAGACTTTAAATGATTGTCTTTTATCAATTTCACCGTTAAAAAGTTGTTATGCCAAGCTCCTCCCTTCACCATATAGAAATCCTGCCCTGGTTTGAACACTTTAAAAGAAAATTCAGGGGTGCCTAGGTGGCTCAGTGGGTTATAGCCTCTGCCTTCGGCTCAGGTCATGATCTCAGGGTCCTGGGATCGAGCCCCGCATCGGGCTTTCTGCTTAGCAGGGAGCCTGCTTCCCCCTCTCTCTCTGCCTGCCTCTCTGCCTACTTGTGATCTCTCTCTCTCTCTCTGTCAAATAAATAAATAAAATCTTTAAAAAAATAATGAAAAGAAAATTCAATAACCTTTTGAGCTAAACTTCTGATTTTTTTTTAAAGATTTTATTTATTTATTTGACAGAGATCACAAGTAGGCAGAGAGGCAGGCAGAGAGAGAGGAGGAAGCAGGCTCCCTGCTGAGCAGAGAGCCTGATGCGGGGCTCGATCCCAGGACCCTGAGATCATGACCTGAGCCGAAGGCAGGCTTTAACCCACTGAGCCACCCAGGCACCCCCTGATTTTTTTTTTTTTTTGAACATTGATATGGAAAGGACACCCCATGCACACACACACTCACAGGCTTAGTAATACATTCATCTATTTAAAAGAATTCCAGTGCTCACTTCAACAGCACATATACTGAAATCAAACAATAATAAGCATTCCAGAAATATGTGAAGCAAAACCTTACATCCTCCTCCCTCTTTTTCCAAAAGGGAGTTAACAGTATAATGTGTGTCCTAGGGGATTCTTCAGAACTTTCAGAGAGAGAGCCTCACTTTATGAAACAATTAAATAAGTGATACATGAAGTGTTTCCATGAAAATCACTGTTTTCTTCTATTGTGTTTCTAGTCATTCGTACCTAGAAAAATTCCTTACGGAGCAGATGATGGAAAGGAGAGAAGATGTATGGCTTCCACTCATTTCTTATAGAAATTCGCTAGTCACTGGAGGTGAAGATGATAGAATGTCTGTGAACAGTGGAAGTAGCAGTAGTAAAACGTCCTCAGTAAGGAATAAGAAAGGACGACCCCCACTTCACAAAAAACGAGTAGAAGGTAAGTCTGCCTTTACCCTGTGAGACAAGTAGTTTGCTTACTATTGCAGACGTAAAGTGGCAGATCTGTTGAAGCAAGGTAGTACTGTTAAGCATATTATTTCCTTGTAGATTCGACACATACTAAGAGGTTAAGGCAAAAAGGTTGGAATAGACAAAGTGGAACAGAAAAGGGTCAAAGAAAAAGAAGTTGGAAGAGCATGAAACACAGGAAGATGATGCAGAGAAAAAGAAACAGTTATAAAGGTTTATAAAATTGATCCCCATATCATAGACCATCTAATATATTAAAGTTTAAAATAAGGTAGTCATAATGTCAATTATCAAAATTCATCCTAATGTAGAAAAGATTCTGATAAGTTGAAGGTAGACCTCTGCAGCAAATTGAATATACCAAAACAACTTTCCATTTCTACCCCATGGATGGATAATTTATTTTTGTGCATTAAAATAATGACAGCCAACTCTGGTTTTATAACCCTCATGGACTGTGGGAACCAGGGAGTTGAATTGTCATGAAAATGTGATCATTGGTAGTTATATCATGTATCCAAAAAGACTAAAAATTGCTTTATTAGAGCATTACTCTTAAACTAAGACAACTCAAAGTAAAAATGCTTATTTCCTCAAATAAGCTTTCCCCATTTCTATGCTTTTCCTAATAAATATTCTCCAAACCAAGAGAGAGGAAAGCAATGATCTGAATCTTGCTCCTCTGCTCCTTTTTTACAACTTTCTATTTTCCTTTCAGCATCTCACCTCTGCTGCCTAAAAACTAGTGACTCGTGAAAGATTTTGCTACAATCTATATCAAAATTAATTAGAATTTAAATCTGTTTCTTTCATCATTGGGGAGGCAGTATTGACTATTGGTGAAGGGCACACACTCTAAAACTAGAGTTCTAGAATTCACACCTGGCTTTCTAGTTTTAAACCGTATGACTTTTGAGCATGTTTTTTAACCTCTCAGCCTCAATCAGTGATCACATAAAGGATGATCAGAGTACCTATCCTGTCAGCTATTGTAAATATTAAATGAGATACTGTACACACAGAGAGAGGTTACTTAGCACAGTGCTTAGCACATAGGCACGTGCAGTAAATGTTAGCTGCTATTGTCAGAAATGTCAGTATTTCAAAGAAAATAAAAGATATGGAAATATTTACAGCATTAATGTTAAAGATTTTCTTTCGGTTTTTATCTGTGGGACTTAAAATCTTTTTGGTCCAGAAAATGAAAATATTAAATCCTGTATTTGTAGTGTAGGATCCTAAACTTTTCTCTAAAATAATGACTCCAGTCACTTCCTTTTTAAAATGTTTCTTCTAGAGCAGCCTCTTTCAGGATGCCCCCCCCCCCACATTACATCTATCCATCCATCTATCCAGTCTGTCTGTCACGATACAGAACTAGATATATAGATATTTTTACTCACAGCTTTTCTTACATGTAATATTCATATTAGCCAACATTCATTAAATTCTTGCTGTGTACCAGGAATGTGCATTATTAGCATTTAATCATTTACTCGACTAACATTTGTAAAGCACTTAGGTTAGTACGTGGCACACAGTAAATGCTGTGTAAATGTTTTATAAATGAACTCTGAGTTGAACATTATTTGTATTCCACACAGAAGAAACTAAAGCTTAGAGAATTTAAATAACCATATATAATTCCCTCACTAATGGAGCAGTCAGTATTATCTTCAGGATGAAGAAAAGCATAAATGAACCAGATAATTTGTCGTTAAATTGCAAAAAAGAAAACTTGCTGTGTGTCAGTTTGAAATTTACCAGGAGACTAAGGTAGGTTGTGTGCCCAGAATCTTTAGGCAGCAGTTTCATCTGTTTGGAATAAAGATGAGAAAGCTTCGCAAGAAGTGTTTTTATTGAGGAACCCTTAGGGGTTAGGAGGATCTCTTCAAGAAGAGTGAATTCTTCCTGAAGTTACTCGTTAAGTCTTTACCATGCACCTTTCTAAGAACTGTGTGAAATGCTGGAGATTAGATATTAATAAAAATGCTCATAGTACAGATGGGAAGACAGAGGAGGCAATTTTAGTTCCGCATGGGAAGTGCTCTGATGGGCCAAAAAAGGTTCTCTGGAAACATAAAGGAAATGATCAAACTTAATGAATCAGGAAAGATTTTCTGGAAAAGATGACATGTAGTAAAGCTGAAGGATGGATTTACCAGGTTAAGAACCTAAATGATACCATTCTTTTTTTTTTTTTTTTTTTTTAAAGATTTTATTTGTCAGAGAGAGAGAACACAAGTAGGCAGAGTGGCAGGCAGAGGTAGAGAGAGAAGCAGGCTCCCCACTGAGCAAGGAGCCCAATGCGGGACTCGATCCCAGGACCCTGGGATATGACCTGGGCTGAAGGCAGCCACTCAACCGACTGAGCCACCCAGGCGTCCCAATGCTACCATTCTTATAAAATTTTAAGCGCAGCAAAAAATAAAAGTTAGGAATTAAATGTTGAATGGAAAGTGGTATGAATAAAAGAAAATGAAACCTCTTTTTGCTGATTTTAGTAAAGCAGAGATTGTTGAATAGTGAGCTCCGGATCAGTAGAATGACCTTAACAAGGCAATAGCTAAATATTTCCAAGAACTAAAAAGCTGATCTAGAACATACACATGTGTCTGATAATTTTTGAAAACACTGAGAAATGGAATGTTTGATAGCAAGTGAGGAACCTAACATGCTGCACAAATCTGAGACTTCATGGAGGAAGAAAAACAATGGGATTCATACTGTGTACTTTGTGATTTAAATTTTTTTTCATTTAAACTCTTCAGAAGGGAAAGCATAGCAGTAATACTTTTAAGTCTTCCCATATTAAGAAAATAATTTAGAATGTTTATAGTAGAAACTTCATAATTATGTAACATATCATCCTGTAGTTTAGATACATAAATAATGCTTTAATCTGCTCACATCTTTGTAAATGATCTTCAGAAGAAGGAAGAAACAGCTCCTGGTCCCTTGAAGAAATTTAATTCTAATTACAGAGATAACATATACACTTGACAAATCACCTGCCATTGCAGGCCAGTGTATAATTAAATCCTAAGTAAGTAGGAATGATTTTGTTTCCTCTAGAAGTTAAAAAGAGAGAATGGGAAGTGGGGGCTGGGTAGGGTGATTAAGGAGGGCTTCCCTAAAGAGGTAGAACTTAGAAGCATGAAAACAGTGAGCCTCTTAACGCATCCCCACACATACAACCTGGCAAAAAGAATTATTTCTCTGGTGACCAGTGTCCCAGTTGTGCAGTAGGATTTGCTGATTTCTCCGTAGAGGCCTGCCAGACTTAAAGTGCTGCTACCTGAGGCCCCTGTAAGGCCCAGCAAATAGGTCCTTTGTTGCTTGAGCAAAGGAAGGTTAGAGGGGTCTCTGGCCTAATTCTTCCCGTTCCGCAGTGAATTAATCCTTAGAGATGGAGTGACTTCGAAGAGAGGATAAGGTTAAGGATAGCTGACATTTGATGGTTACATGCATTACCTCATTTAATCCTTAAAACTCTTTGAGGTTGGATATTGATATCCTCATTTTGTATATGAGAAACATGAGTTTTGGAAGTTCAATAACTTACAGAAAGTCACAAGTGAGCGGTATAAGTGGGATTCAAGCTAAGCAGTCTAACCCAGGAACCATGCTCTGCGAGTCTGTGCTGTAACTTCTACCAGAGTTCACTCCACTTACGACATTTTATGACTCTAACTGGAATTTTACAGATGAAAGTCTGGATAATACATGGCTAAACAGGACTGACACCATGATTCAAACTCCTGGCCCCCTTCCAGCACCACAGCTCACTTCCACTGTACTGCGGGAGAATAGCCGGCCCATGGGAGAGCAGATACAGGAACCTGAGTCTGAACATGGTTCTGAACCTGACTTTTTACACAAGTAAGTAATAAAAATTTTCTCGGTATAAAACCTTTAATTGTTAAAGAAAAGCTCCTATCAAATAAGAACTTTGTTAAAACATATTATTGGTTAGTTCATGAGAAAAAACTGCAAGCAGAGATAATTTATATTAGAAAATATATAATAAGTCTGCCAACAGTTGTTGGATATCAGTTAATCGAAGTCCAGAGACCTTAAAGCATGGTGCCTCACTAAGTGCTGATCTCAGTTGAAGTTTACAGATTCATTGGGCAGGTCTGTTTCTTCTCAGGGACTTGCGAAAAAGACATGCAGGTTACTTCCTTGGAAAGAAAGTCTATTATAAGAGTCTCTGCTAAGGTTGTTACTAGTTTGAACATCAAATAGACTACTCCTTTTATCATCCATTTAATTAACAGTACTTCGTCTTGGTCAGGTTTATATTTTAAACTTAAAGTGTTATGGATTAAGATCGTTGTCAAGATAGTTGATAAATTCTGAGAACAGTTGCCCTTTCTCTAAGAGAGAATCAAAGCCTTACCTTTTCCCACACTAGTAATTAATATGTTTTCTAGTACCATGGCCCCAAAAATTTTGGAAAAGGCAGGGTGATGGTCTGACTTTTGCTATAAAAAAATTTAACTTTTTCTTTGTTATTTTCCATTCAACTTTGCAGTTGTCCTAGCTCTTTGTGTTTCTATTCATACTGGGATAATGCTATGAATTACTCTAATGGGTGAGAGAGAATTCTCAGTTGAACTCAACAAATACAGCAGGTTGAAAATGGAAAGAGGCAGTGTTAGAATTATTCAGATCCTTGGTTTTCATAAAGCATCTTTGCCCAGAGAATCTGCCTTTCTTGAAAGCTAAAAGGATAATTGTCGCCAGCCACTGCATAGCAGCATTCATAGAGGGTAGTTTGCCTTATGACCAGTATTCCCACCCTGCTTCCTAGGGGGTGAATTCTTCCTTATTTGAGCAGCCTGTCTTAATTCCCTGACTTTACCACTTGTTAGTTCCTCCCCTCTGTGGTCTACTTTTCCCTGCTATAGATTTATCAATTTAATCAAGGTGGTAGCCCCACATGATATAAAGATAGCTGCTCAGAGAGAACTTCATGTGACAGATGTAATCTACTAAAAACCATTAAGGTTTACATCCTGTAAAATCCCCAAGAGGCATGTTTATGCAAGTGTCCATGTGCCAGTAAGTGTACAGGGCAGGTGAAAATTTAGCCCAGCATGCACCCGACTCCAGATCTCTTCAGAAGGACTGAGAAAAAAATGTGTTAATATCTTTCCTTGTTTGACGCTGGAGAGCTCTGAGCCACAAGACCAGCATCATTTCTGCCCCTTAAGGGACTGGCTGTTCAAGTAGGAACACTTGTGAGCAGGGCAGCAGCTAGATACAGAGGTCTCAGAAGCGCTCTTGTTTGACAGAGATTTGGGGAACAAAGCTGATAAACTAAGCAGCTGTAGGGGAGGGAAAGGTTTTACCCCACCCTCTTAGGATCCCTGACTGGGTCTGAAAATTTAAACAGATCCAAGAGGAGAAAAGCATACACATTTTATTGAATTCTATACATGTACATGGGAGCTTTCACCACAGAATGAAGACCTGAAGAAGTTACCAAAGCAGGGAGCTTTTATACCTTTTAGACAAAGGATAAATTTGTGAAGAATAGAAAAGACAAAGGGATTTGGACTAGGAGTAGTCAAACTGAGACTATGTAGTCCATATCTTCCTTAATTAGGAAGATAAGGGTTAGTTTAACAAGGGGTGTTTGTAGTTTCCTCTGGTGCCACCTCTGGGTTAAGAGTCTGTCTCCCACAAAATGAGAATTTATTTCCTGCCTTTAGGCAGAAAAGGAGGAGCTTTTTCTTTGTTCCCTGCTTCTTAATTGCCTTCAGCTCAAAATAACCTTTATCTCAGAGGCAGTATTTTGGGGTGACATACTTTGGTTTCCTTTACATCTAACAACCAACCACAGCCAAAATCCCTTGGAGACTTAGGGATCTCTTTGGGCAACTTACTGCCATTTCTGCAAAGGTAGATCCTTTGATAATGATCTGTCTCACCCTTAACTCTATAATAAATCCAGCTAATTCCCCATACATGGGGATTAGGCCAGCCAACAATGGCCTTCTTGGCATGTGACTGATTAGCTAAATTCATCTTTTGCCACAAAATGAATAATGTATTCTCTTAGTCCTCAGATGCAGATCTCTTGGTTAGGCCAACCAAAATTAGAAGATTTAAATCGGAAGGACAGAACAGGAATGAACTACATGAAAGTGAGAACTGGAGTAAGGCATGCCGTGTAAGTGTTACATCAAGTATCACAAGAACATAGTAACTCTGTGATGCTGTTCATTTTGTGAAATGATGGCTCTCCTCTGACATTTGGTCTCAGAAGAGGAGTTAAGATCATAATTCAGGATATGCTGTGCAACATAGGATAGAAATAGAGGGTGTGGACTTTTGAGGCTTTCACCATTTAAATCCTAATGCTGCCACTCGCCAGCTATGTGGCCTTGGGCAAGCTCTAAACCTCAGTGCCTCAGGTTCTTCATTTGTAAATTTGGGATAATAGTACCAATCACATAGAATCTTATGGGAATTGATACATAGCTAAATAAATGTTAACTTCTGTTGTTATCACATTTAAATTATACTTCCTTTTGATAAACTGAGATGAAATCTTGAATGAAACAAATGAATGATCCTTAATTATCTTAGGAGTTCAGGATCATAATTTGTGCAGCCTACAAGTTATGACTGGAACGTGTGCTTTCATTGGTTAGAAGACCTACTGTAAGAAAGAGCCAGGACTCCAAATTTGATGAGTCCGAACAGCTCTCTGATCATGCTTTTTCCTTATCAGTCGGGGCCTAATGGAGGAAGATGCTGAGCCCATCTTTGAAGATGTGATGATGTCATCCCGGAGCCAGTTAGAAGATATGAATGAAGAATTTGAAGACACCATGGTTATTGATCTGGTAAGGACATTTCAGTACGTTTTCTTCTGTTAAAATAAGTGAAAGTGTTGGTGTAAGATGATGCTCTTGTTTTCAGAACCCCACGAAAAGGAGAAAGATGTGTGGAGGTTGTAAACATAGCAGCAGGTAGGAGCAGTGTAATGCTTTAGCACATTTGGATGAGCTTGTATTTTTCAAGCCTGCTTTCTAAGCAGTCAGATTTTAAATTCTGGCAGTAACAGGAACTGGTTCCTTATTACCTTATTGAGAAGGGGCTCACACTAGATCTCTCTCTTTAGTATAGTGTGTACATTTGGTCTCTTAAACTAACTTGGAGTCTGAGGATATATACAGTGTGTTCCAGCATAGCAACCAAACACAGAATATGGACCATATTTTCTTAGTGTGAAATAAATTATTGACTCTGTCAAGAATAGTAATGCATGGTGGTTATGTTGTATCTCTGATGGAAATAAAAAATTTGAGAGTTATAGGTGAAATGACAGAAAAAAACAGGAGACTCATTGAAACAAGATTGGCCAAAGGTTTGACAGTTGATGAAGCTAGGTGATGGCTACATGGGAGTTCATTGAACTACTTTTTGTATTTGCTAGGGCTGCTATACCAGTACCACTGACTGGTGGCTTAAACAGTAGAAATTTTCTCACATTTCTGGAGGCTAGAAGTCTGAAATCATGGTGTCAGGGAGATTGACTTCATTCTGAGGCTTCTCTCCTTGACTTGTAGATGGTCATCTTCTCCCTTTATCTTCATATGATCTTTCCTATATGTCTCCTTTTCTTATAAGGATATGAATCAAAATTTTACCTCAATTATTACCTCTTTAATAGGTCCTGTCTCCAACTAACAGTCACATTCTGAGGTACTGGGATTTAGGTCTTCAACATATGAATTTAGGGGGATGTAATTTAGCCCATAACATTCTGCTTTGTAACTTTTCTAAGAAACGTAAAGGAGATCATGTCACTCCAGTCTCTCCCCTCCCATCAGTAGCTTTCCATCTACGTACTTTGGGGAATTTAGAGATGAATTTTATAATCATTCCATGATTCAAAGGCATGTTGTGTTTGTAGGCCCCAAAATTATTTATATGCATTTCCATATTCAGTTTATTCACTGTAATTTGAAATCTTTTTTTTAAGTGTATGCTCCTTTTTTTAAGTGTATGCTCCATGTAAAAGCCACATTCTTTTCCTTTTAAAATTAGATCCTCAACAGCTCTATTTTGTAGTACCTTCAGAAATATTAGCTGCTTACCATCTTAATGTATCTCAAGAAAGCATTTTGCCTTCTCTTTCCAGCCCCCATCAAGAAATCGGCGAGAGAGAGCTGAGCTGAGGCCAGATTTCTTTGATTCCGCAGCTATCATAGAAGACGATTCAGTAAATGTTAAATTATTAACTGCTTTTTATTTATGATTTCTGGGTCTTGTTTATGCACAAAGTTAATTATGTTTCTCATTTTTCTAGGGATTTGGAATGCCTATGTTCTGAAGTCTGAAGAAAATTTACAAATATGGAACTCTATTATTTAGAGCTAGAGGCCTATATACTGTGATAGCTTGTATGGGGGAAAAAAACACTTTTGATGTGATCTGATTTGTTTTTTAATCAAATGATTGAGGTCAATCCCTTTTTGCAGTGGCAGCAGAGGAGCATGTAAATTACCCAAGGGGATGTTGGTGAATGTCACCTCAGAAAGACTGACCTGAAAAATCATTTGTATCCTAATATTGGACTTATCCCAATACAGATGTGTGTGTTTTTCTGGAGGGAGGAAAAAATTTTAAATTTTTAAAACAGCTGTCAAGATAAACACTGTTATACACCTGTTTTATGAAAACTCAGCATTGAGTAAAAAAAAAAAAAAAATATTTTTAACTTTATTTTCCTGTTGTACAATTTAAAAACCGTTTTAACATTTTGCCTTTTTATGTTTTAAAAGCTAACCATTTTTATTAAACCTATGAGTAAGCAGCTCATCCTAATTGCCGAAGAGTGTTTTGGAGCTCACTGGATTTGGTTGACCTTGTGGAATACAGAAATATGGAGGAGGAGAATATTGACAAGCTAAGATGAAATTCTGACAGTGCATCTCTGCCAAAAACCACACACCCTCTGTGGATATGGATTCCCAGATTTTATATACTCTTGAATAAAAAGGTTTATTTTTATTTATAAGGGGGCATAAAATAAGAAATGTCCATGCAGCCATTTTCCAACAGATGCTGTACACCATTCATTTTATATAGAATAGGGAGATTCAAATACAGTACATTTTCTATTGGTATTTGTTCTGTGCATTTTTAGCAACTTCTACCAGCAAATAAAGTATTCTCAAAAAACAAAAATGGTTCTCAAGTTATCGGTTTGCTGTTTTTACTACTTATTTCATGCCCTGCCAAATTCAAGTTACAAAGACTTCCGTTTTCTTAAAAAGATAATCATGAAGAACTTCTTTGCCATTCAAAAGTAATTTTAAGTGTAACATAACTGTGTTTACTTCCCATGCACTTAATACCTTATGCGCTGATTTTGTGAATTAAGTTTACCAATTATAGAAGTATGTGCTGCATAGAAGTCTGTGCTTAGAGGGTGAAGTTCCTAAGCTTACCTTGAAATACAGCTACATTTCAGTGTTAAATGTGCATTTTAATTATTTTGGGGAAAGAAATTATGAATCTTCAGGACAGCCTTCAATGGTTTAGAGTTACATTCTGCTTAGATTTTTATGACTTGCTGCTATTGTTTTAAAAAGCCCACTTAGTTTCTATCCTCCTGATTTTTTTAAGGTAAGCCTCAAACCAATCCATCCACAGCTGTTTGTGGGCTGGTTTTTAAAGTAGCTACAACAGAATCGTGAGGCTTTCCCTTCTTACCAAAAATGAAAAGCATTTTATTATTAATCTGTGTACCCAATGATTATTTTTTGTTGGGAAAGCAAATGGATTATTCATTCTTTTAGTAAACACAAAACAGATTTTTCTCAATATTTGTACAGTTCTGGAAAAACCTGGTCACCAAAAATGTTATATCTGCTAATTTAGCAATTCCTGGGCTCCAGTTTGAGGGGCTAGGGTCTCGCTTTCTTCCAGGAATGTGGGCCTCACTGGACATGAAGGGGCAGGAATACCTGGACTGTCTACCACTGCCAGCCCTGCCTACGGTTCTGGCTAAGGAGGAAGCTGGGAGGTGCCCTGGCACATGCACAGAGTGATCCTTTGCTTAACAGTTTCATATGGAAAACAGATGCTGACTTAGAATTGTAGACTACCATGCAACAAAAAAAAGGCTTAATATCTACTCCAATGGGTTTGCAGTTCAGTTTGAAGTCAATCGAATTTTTGTATTTTCAGTGTCTCCTTGATTGGTTTTGCTAGTAATTCTGTAAATTGTACATTTGCAATATGAGGTTTTTTTCCTTTTGTACAATTTGAAACTGATGCTTCACCTTTCCTTTAATAAACTATTCAAAATCAGGCTTGTGGTAGTCATCCTATTCTTACTAGATCAAGTTCTAAAGAGATGATTTTCTGCTCTTGAGAATTTGCTCAAAGTTTGCTCATTCTGGTAATTGTTAACTGTAATCAGTGAGTTTTGTTTGGTTTTGTTGTTTTTAGGAAAGAAATTTGGGACCAGTTCATTCATTTTCTTTCATTCCCTGGAGAAATTGTCTGTGGTGCAAGAGGAGGTCTCTTGCAGGCTGAGTTTTCAAGGAGGCATTCAGGTTTTGCAGCCTGGATCCTTCCCCTGCCTGAAATCCAGCCCCTAGGCTTACACATGATTGCCCCCTAACAGCAGCCCATTAAAGACCACTTGGATTCTACAGGGCTGTGCGAGAGTTTTTCTTGATACTGGTGCCAGATATCACTCTTAAAAACTCATGCCCTACACTTAATGGTCCTGGCCTTGTTCTCTGGGCTGTGTTCATTATGTGGCCTAAGATGTCAGTGCAAGAAACACAGGGATGCAAGGGCTAAATCAGCAGGTGAACTCTCCAGGCAGCCAAGAAGGAAGGTAATAAGAAAGGGTCTCTGTGCAGCTCAACTTTGGAATTAAAAGCTTATGAAACTAGACCAGAGCTTTACCCAGTGTGACTCTACCTTGGGACTAACTTGAAACCTGCCGGATGTGACTTGACTGTGACTCTCTATTTGGCCCTGCTTCCAGAAAAGAATCTATCAAATAAGGAACAGTGGCTTCATGGAAAATAAACTTAGTGCCCCCACCTCAGGCTTTTGATCCCAAACCAAACTCAGGTAAGGATCCATACCTGCCTTCCTAAGTGCCTTGCTCTGTTGGGGTCTTTATTACACATTACTTTTTGTAGTCAGATGCTGTACCACTGAGCTACACCCTCATACATCACTTTTTGAAGGACAGCTTTGTGCTCCCAAGGACACATACAGGAGGCATTACTCACCATCCAGGAGAGTAGGTACATAGTCAGAACCTCCCTACTTAAGGCTGCCACATCTACCCAGATGATGTGCTGGCTGGATTCCACAGAAGCCCCAAACTGAGGCTTTGCCCATTAAGTGGCCATAGGTCCTGTTTGGAATGGTGGAGATTCCATGCCCACAGAGGTGCAACAGCATGAGGACCAGTGGTTCTCCCTAAAAAAATAAAAGCCACAGCTCTCTAAGAAATCCCTTAGAATCAGAAAGACATAAAATATATATTAAACAGGTGAAGTTTAGGCTGGTTCAACAACTCCATTAAAAGTGTTAACTCAGTGTATGGGCGAGTGTCCTTCACAGGCTTCTCTGACTGGGAAGACCATATCTAAAGCACCAGCAGCAGCCAAAGCCTCAGTGCATCCAGAAGCAGAGAACTCACTAAGGAGACCAAGACATGTTGAGAAGAGAAGGTAGAAGAACTTTTTGTGAACACAAGCAACTGGAAGGCTGCATTGTGAATGTGCTCCCCATTATTCTAGCAATTCAAAAAGAGGATTGACAGGTCATCATGCATGAGGTAGGAAAACTTTCCAAATTTAGTAGCTCTTTGGGTTGAGACAATCCCAGTGAAGCCAACCACAACCTTTCTCACTCCACCCTTAGGAGTTCATCCCACCTGTTTTATCAGTTGAGAAGCAGTGCTCTGAATAGTTAGAAGATAGCCTTAGAGTTCAGACAAATCTGCCTGGGTTCAAATCACAGCTTCACCACTCTAGCTGTGTGGCTCAGAAAGAATTGGTTTACTTAAGGCAAGAGGAACAGGGACAGGTCCAGTAGGACACTCGTAGTACCTCTTAAACTTCACCTCAATTCTCGCCGTATTACCTGCTTTCAGTCTAAACACAGACACTTGCCACTGCTCTGCTCAGTAAACCCAAGTTCTCTGGCTGCAACTCTACAGTTTTCTTTTTCCCCTTAAGGAGAGAATACCAGTTGGGAAAGGCATTCCTAAACAGTAGCCACTGGAGAATACTCCACCACCATTCTTAAGGCATTTTGTCATCAATACATACTGGTCTACTTGCAAGGTCTTGCAGCTTTGTGTTTCCTTGGCCACCAGGCTTGGGTTATTGGATGAGATCTTCCCCCCCCACCAGCTCCACTCCAAGGCTTCCCAGAAGCCTCTTGTCCAAATGCTTATTGGGCTCCTTCCTCTACCTCTTTAAGCAGGCCCAAAACAAGCCCTTCTCAGTGTCCACATTTCACAACCTGGTAAAACACATCTTGGACCCACTTCTTCAAAAAGGAAAAACAAAAACACATAAGCTTGTATATGTATTATTTTCAAATGTACTACAGCAGTCATCCTCCAAATAGTCCAAATCCTAGGTCAGCTGACCCCAGAAATTGGAACTAACCAAGCAATAAGCAATTTTAAGCTATTGAGCCACATGCTAACCAACCTACATGACTTCTTGAGAGGCCTCTAAAAGCCCAGGAGTCAGCTGTCACTTCTTTCCCATGGTTTATAATCTTTCTGCTGGTACCAAACAGGAGTATAAAGAACCTCTGGCCAAACAGTCTCTACCCCCTGGAAACTCGCCATCTACTTATGAAGACAAAAATACGTATATAGAAGAAAAAAATGCATGAGCAGATGATTTAGAAAAAACACCTGCAATAAGCAAAATCAGTGCAAGCTTGCAGGTCAAGATGAACCAAGTCAGGTCCTTTCGTAAGCATGAGCAAATTGGAGCTATTCAACAAGAAGATGTTCCAAGGGGGTACTGACAGGGCTGTAGGTTTAAACTCACTTGGCAAGCAAGGGAGGGACACAGAACCTCTGTGGGCTGAAGACTTTGGAGAGCACAGTACTATGCACCGGAAGTGCTAGAGCAGAAGAATGCAACAAAATCTGGACCTGGAATTAGTATATTAGCTCAGAACAAGATTTCTGGCTTTAAGGGTAGGCCACAAAGAAACGTGACGTGCACTTAGAGCCTGACTAAAATGGGAGAGTCCCAATCACCTGGAAAGGGAAGAGAGACATTCAAGAAAAACTCCATAAGCCTGGCTACCTGGAATGATGAGGTCACTGGTAGAAATGGGAAAAGTAGATAAGACAATCACATACTGATATAGCTCAAGTTGAGCTTAAATGATAGAACATTCAAGCTCCTTTGGAGCTAAGGATCTGGGACAAGGGAAAGTCATCAGTGGTGGGAAGACCCAGGGCTCTTACCACAGAGAAATGCACACCCCATGGGGCACTCTGAAACAGCACTCCATAGTTGTTGACCTTTATGCTGTAAACCACTTAAAATCTCCATTTCTAATATAACCATTAATGCTCTACATACTCAGCCAAATAAAGTCAACAAAGATGGGGGAGGAGGGACTAAAATGGTCCACAAACATAAGAGGAAAAGGACTCTCTTTCAACTGGATAACATAAATACAAATAACTTGACCGTGTACCTTCAGGTTAAAGACAAAAGAACTGCAAGAGAGTCTTGAACTTTAAAAGTTCTCAAACTTTTGTATTTAGTGCAAGATTGACTAAATGAGTAAATTACACTGAAGATAATGGGACCCAGTTATACCACTGTGAGATAAATATATAAATATAGAATAGGGGAAACCAAAGAAGAACCTGTATGTTGGATTGGGAAGTTCCAGTATGAACTCATGATTTTAAACATATATGTAATAAGTATATAATATATACACATGGTCCTCATATACCTTTATATTCACAAATGTGTATAAATATTTCCTAGTCTGCTGAAAATACCTAGAAGCAATGACACCCCAGCATCCATGTGAGCATCTGCCAATTTTAGCTTCTAAATGACATCTACTAAAAGAAACCAGGACTCAGGAGAAATCACTGACTCCAGGGCTGGGCAAGGAAAATAGAAGAGCCTGGTACGTTATTTTGTGTCAAAAAAAATAAGGAAGTATGCCAAAAATTAGTGGGACAGATCAAAAGGATCAAAAAGCCAGCTTTAAAGAAGCTCCTGTTGAAATTTTAAGTGTCAAATGAGTTAACACCTTAAATTTTAAAAGAATTCATGAGTTCTTTCTTGTTTGATATAGTCATTCACTGAAATAAACATTTATGAAACACCTACTATATACCAAACATCTCAACTATAATAAATGCTTCCCAATCTCATCTCTTGGGGGTGGAGTAGGGATGCAGCAGGGAGAAAAATATAACGAACTATTAAAATGTGTGTTTAAAAATTTGACAGGGTGATAGCATAGTAAGAAAAGTTATCTCAGGAAAATGTCTTTTAAAAAAGAATAAGTCTAAACAGATACTGAAAAAACTAAAACAAAATAAAGCTTTTCCAGGAGACTAACAACTAACAAATGCAGACATAATGATAGGGTTAGAAATGCAACATTTTAGAATTAACACAGGATAGCTGATTGAGGCAAGACTCATCAATGGATACTAAAAGTACTGGATGAAAGTTTGTTGACAGGCTTAAAGAATGTCCCCAGACCAGTTATTAATTACAAAGAAAAAATGGTAACCTTTGCAGCCACCACCATAACCAAGTGATGAGTCAACTTCATCAATAATGGAAAAAAAAAAAACTAGCATAGTGTGCTTCCTAATGTGATACAGAGGAAGAACATTCTTGTGTATAACTCTGTTTCCAGATGTTCAAATCTAGGTAAATCAGACAAATCCAAATTGAGGGACACTCTACAAAATAATTAGCAACTACTCTTCCAAAATGTCAATGTAATGAAAGACTGTAAGACAATGAACTTTGGTTCCTAGGAAATAAACACTGATGTTTGGTGGTGCAGGGGGATAAAGTGTCATGATTCTGCAAATTATTCTCAAATGGGTCAATAAAAATAATAAGTAATATTTATGGAAGAGATGTACCAAATGTAGATAATTAACTGGATAATCTAGGTGAAAGGTATACAAATACAACTCCTGCAACATTTCTATAGGTTTAAACATTTCCAAAATAAAGTTTTCAAAACGTGAGAACACATTTCTGAAAAGCACCTAATACAGAGTACTACAGCTTACTGAGCATCCATTCTGCCAGACACAACTGCAAACATCTCACTTAATCCTCAGCAATTCCTAGAGGACTTAAGGGCACATTATTAAATATTATTTAAAAGTAAACAACTGAAGCCTAAGCATGTAGGTACTTGGCCCTAAAAGCTACTCACCTACAAAGAAAAAAACCTGGGAAAAAGGAAAAATATACAGAGGTGTCAAATAAGGGTCAGCTCTAGGTGACAATACTCTGTACTGTTTTCTTGATTTTTCAGATTTCTACCATAAAAAATGAGATCTGCCCAAAAAATAGCAGTTAACACAAATTTTTAATAAAGCAAATAATTTTACAGTAAGGCATAATGAAATCTTCCTAGAATTTAATAAACAGCCATCTCAAGTAATTACCAGTATTTAGATTTCCGGGTACCGTGATTGCAAAAGGCAGGGACGGGTATGATGGCCAGGCAGTAACTGGCTCTTTGTTTATTATCCTTTGATTTGTTTACAGTGGAATATTTGCATGTTTCCTCCAAGGGCGCTGTACCTTCTTGCTGGCCAAGACATCTAGGTCACAGCAGATTCGGGCTCGTGTAGAGGAAGGCTGGATGATGTCATCCACAAATCCTGGTGAAGCACAGAAAAGGAAGTAGATCATCTGCATCCCCAGAGAATGCCACCCCCCAATCTGTGTTCAGTCTGGGGACCGTCGCTGGGGCCGACAGTGTGAGCAAGACCCAAGTTTCTGTAAGAGGGCGTGGGCCCTGTGAGCCTTCCCCTGCATCCTAGGAGCATCCCTGTTCTCTGGCAGGGCCCCAACTTCTGGCGTAGAAGCACTTGGCAAAAAAATGAAATCTGATCCCCTCTCTGTCGAGATAAAGTCAACAGGAAGTAAAAGTTAAGAAAACACATTTGTATTTTCAAAAATCACTACACTTCCTCATGTCCCTGTAACACAAGTCCCTCTGCAATGTGATTTCACCACTCGTCCCATCAAGGATTCAATTTCCTCACTTGGCCTTGTGACTTGCTTTGGCCAACAGAATGTGGCAAAAGTGACACTGTTCAATTTCCAAACCTAGGACTCAAGGTGCCTTGCAGCTTCCCCTCCTACCCTCTTGCCGCCCTCAGGACACCACCAAGTGTGGAGTAGCCTCGTTAAGAATAAGAAACTACGTGCAGAGTCGAGCGGACAGCCAACACCAGCCATGTAAGTGAAGCCATCTTGGACTATCCAGCCCCAAACTACCAATTCACTATCTTTGCATGATTTATCCCAGGCAAGACCAACTAACTGAGCCCAGACCAAATTGATAACCCTCAGAAACATGAGCAGGAAAAAAAAAAGGAAGGGGGTGCCTGGATGGCTCAGTTGGTTGGGCATCTGCCTTTGGCTCGGGTCCTAGGATCGAGCCCCATGTCAGTCTCCCTGCTCAGGGAGCCTGCTTCTCCCTCTCCCCCAACCTCGTGCTCTTTCTCACTGGCTGTCTGTCTCTCAAATAAATTATTAAAAAAAAAAAAAAATTGGTTGTGTAAGCCACTCTGTTTTAGAGCGGGTTTTTACACAATACTTAAGTAACTGGAACAACACTAAGAAATTTAGCCATTTTAGCAATGTTGTTTTGATCCTGGTTACCAAAGCAGCGTAGATACCGTCTTTAAGTGATGACTGCCCAGGGACAATCCCACCCCTCACTCGTCTCCAGATGCAACTGTAAGAGCAAAGGGCAGTTATGTGAGACTTTGTGGAGTAAAAGAATCAGCAAGTGACCCAGCAAATGACCAAGGCTGCCCTTCCCACCACAGTCCCTACCTCTCACTGCAGCAGGAAAGGGGTTGGCAAACTTCTCGATATACTCTGCCTGAGCAGCTTCCACATTTTCATGCCCTTTGAAGATGATCTCCACAGCACCCTGCAATGAGAGTAGTTAATGAACTTAACTGGCAGTCCCAACCTGGGTAGACCTCCCTCAACTCACTATCACATGTGTGGTTGTGAACTTCGCGGTAAATTGAAGTGCCCTGGAGAGAAGGGCATAGAGGTAAATACTGTTGGAGTCAACCACCATGATTCCAGGGGCTATGTGATGGGACGTTCAGCTGTGGCCCCAATGACAAGCAGCCCAGGCAAAGCCAAGAGCTTGTGTCCCCAGATTCCATCCAACTCCGTCCACTTGCATCTATCCTTCTTTGAGGCCAAGATGTTTGGCCTGTTTTCCACTGTTAGATCCATGGTCCCCTGTATCAAGGGAAATAAAATGCTCTTTTCCTTTTTTCTTATCCTGAGTACACCATTCATTGGCCAAAGGCAGACAGACTGGACTGCAAATGTAAGTACAGAGGACTAAAAGATGCACCTTGACCTCAGAACCCCTAAAAGTCAGCTATGGGGAGAGTCAAGGGAGTTATCTGGTGCAATCCCAACAGTTGTTTCAAAGCAGGAAAGGAGTGGGGACCACAAGAGGAAGTAAAGTAGTCCCAGCTCATTCGCAGTTTCGGTTACCCAGGATCAACCACACTCCAGAAGAAGAGAGATGGAACTTCCTGACATCAGTGCCTATGTTCTTCACCTCACTCCATCTTATCATCTCACATCACAAGAAGAGTGAGTACAAGATATTTTGAGAGAGAGAGACCACATTCACACAACTTTTATTACAGTATATTGTTATAATCATTCTATTTTATTATTGTTGTTAATCTCTTACTGTGCCTAGTTTATAAATTAAATGTTATCATAAGTACCTAAGTATGTATAAGAAAAAACAGCATATATAGGGTTCGGTATTATCCTGGTTTCAGGCCCCCACTGGGGGTGTTGGAGCGTGCCCCCTATGGATAAGGGGATGGGGGGGCATTGCTAGACCTTGCCCAGAGTCACCAGGGGTCAGAACTACAGTTCAGCTTCTACGGGCTAAAAGGAATGGCTCTAGGCCCCCCACCCCAGCCCAAAGAGATGAGATGGAGTTACAGGGAATGTCCAATCCTCCCAAAGGCTAGTTCAGCTGACTCAATGCTTTTCCCTTTACTGATAATCTCAAACCACCTCAGGGGCCCTCCCACCCTGAGCATGAAGAAGTGACACTGCAGGACAGGAGCCAGAGCTGGCCCTGGGGCTCAAGGTGGGAGACTTTCCAAGGTCTAGGCCCCAACTCCCTAGAATCCTGGCCCATCGGAGGGGTCCTAGCCTCTCTCCAGCATTTCCCACCTATGAGCTCCTGCTGGGAGAGTGCAGTACCTGGACCCAAGCTAGAAGCCCTCACCTTTGCTCCCATGACTGCAATCTCTGCTGTAGGCCAGGCATAGTTGATGTCACCACAAAGGTGTTTGGAGCTCATGACATCATAGGCACCACCATATGCCTAGAACAAACCCCAATGCCAAATGTTAGAGCCTGAATCAAACAGGTCATGCCCTGAAACATCCTAAGAACCCAAGTGAAATGAGGACAAAAAGAAGAGCCCTTCTGGGCTACTGCAGGCCCCATGTCTCTGAGCCCGGGAAGCCAGAGCAGAGAATACATGGACACAACCCAGAGGCCTTTCACAGTTAATGTTCACTGTCTTTCCTGGCTTTTCCCAACTGATGCTTTCAGTTCCCAGACATGACCACCGACATATCCACAGGGTGTGTCCACAGGGCTGTAAAAGATCTTTTTAAGGGTGAGCAAGTTGTACTCCCTTTCCAACCCTCCTGAAACTCCTGGCCAGACCCCCAGCATGGCCATGCTGCCAGGAGTGGGCTCACAGCCTCTGATACAAGTTCCTCACCTTCCTGGTGATGACTGTGACTTTGGGTACAGTTGCCTCAGCAAATGCGTAGAGAAGCTTGGCACCATGCCGGATGATGCCCCCGAATTCCTGTGCTGTGCCTAGGTCGTGAGGAAGAGTTACTAGATACAAAAGTTCTCACAAGGTTTGACTGCCACTCTCAGCTATGCGGTCTTCCCCTGCTCCCCAAAGGGCCAGGATAGAGCCACCCCCGCCCCATAGCCCCATCTTTCAGACACCCAGAATACAGAGATGTCACAAATCCTTAGAGAATTTTGCAAGAAAACCTCCAAATAAAGTGGGTGCCTTATTGAGCAAAACCACCTCTCCCAGCCCCCACTTCTGTCAATGACTTACCAGGCAGAAAACCAGGGACGTCAACAAAAGTGATGAGTGGAATATTGAACGCATCACAGAATCGGACAAAACGAGCCCCTTTCACAGATGAATTAATATCCAAACATCCTAGAATGAGAGAGATTATCCATGCTGAGCTTCTGGGCAATTTCCAGTTCCACCCATATGGGAATGTACCCTCGGCAACCATCCAGAGCTGATTTTTATGGAGGCATCAAAGTTTCCTCATCAGGGAATGTAAAGGGAACCCTTACACTCCAGGAAAAACAGGGAAAACAGGAGAACCCACCTGACACTGGCCAAAGAGGGTCCAGGAGTAGCCTCGGTTCTGAGGGCACAGGCTCTCTTGCTGGGAGCACAGCCTTGCCGGCAGCGAGACTCTGCCTCAGAAGCTAAAGGACTGCTGCCACCTGGGGTACAGGCTGAATTGCCCGCATGGAACCCGTAGTGGGAGGTATCATTCAAGGGCTGCTCTTAGCGACTCCCTGTAGCTTGGAATCAGATGCTGGCTTCAGTTATACCTATGTGCCCCTGGGAATTTACTTTACCTTTTTGAGCCTGAGGTTCCTCACCTGCAAAGCTGGGATGTTACTACCTCCTACCATAGTTGTAAGGATTAAAGAAGATGGTATCTGTAAAGCGGCCCAGAGTAAGAGCTCAATTACTAGTGTATCTCCTCTCCTAGAATAATTCCCAACGTACTGTATGAAGCCACATTACCCCGATGCCAAAACAAGATAAGGACATCTTAAGAGAAGAATGCAGACCAAAATCCCTCATGAACACAGATGCAAAAATTCCTAAGATATTACCTAATCAAATCCAGCACTATATAAAAACACGAATGCATCCTGACCAAATGGGGTTTATCCCAAGAAGTCAAGGTTGATCTAACATGTGAAAAACAATGAAATTATACTAGCGGAGAGTCTTCAACAAATAAAAAGTCTTCTCAACAAATAAAAAGAAAGATCTCGCAACATTCAATATTCAATCATAACTCAAAACTAGCAGTGGGGCACCTGGGTGGCTGAATGGATTAAGCATCCGACTCTTGGTTTCAGCTGAGGTCATGACCTCCGGGTGATGAGATCAAGCCTGGTGTTGGCTCCACACTGAGCGTGGAGTCTTCTTGAGATTCCCTCTCTTCTTCTCCCTCTGCCCCTCCCCCCACTCACACGATCTCTAAAATAAATAAATAAATCTTAAAAAAAACAAAAACAAAAACAAAACTAGTAGTAACCTAGAGTACAGTGGAATTTTCATTATCTGATAAGAGTATCTAAAAAAAAAAAAAAGCTTATACACTCATGGATCAGAAGAATGGATAAATTCCCAAAGTGATCTATTCCAGTCCTGGCCAAAAGAACTTTCTATGAATGTTCTCTGACTATACTATTCAACATGGTAGCCACTAGAGCTATTAAACACTTGAAATACAGCTACTACAACCAAGAAACTAAGTTTCTAATTGTATTCAATTTTAATTACATATTATTAAATATTACTAATTATTAATTGATACATATTATATCATAAAATAATATGATTATATAATAAATGAATTTATAAAACACGTTATAATATATAATAAATTAATTATATACTATTAATATTATATACTACTTAATTATCTTAGATTTAAAGTTTAATAAGCTAGCATATTGAACAGACCTGTATTTTCAAGCAATTACTATCAAAATCATAGGCATTCTCTTACAGAAATTGATAAGCAGATTCTAAAATTCATATGGTGGGGGCACCTGAGTGGTTCAGTCATTAAGCGTCTGCCTTTGGCTCAGGTCATGATCCCAGGGTCCTGGGGTTGAGCCCCACGTCAGGCTCCCTGCTCAGAGGGAAGCCTGCTTCTTCCCCTCCCACTCCCCCTGCTTGTGTTCCGTCTCTCACTGTCTCTCTTTGTCAAATAAATAAATAAAATCTTTAAAAATAAATAAATAAAAATAAAATAAAATTCATACGGTAATACAAAGGAGAGAGAATAGTTAAAACAATTTTTTTTTTATTGGAAGACTTATACTAGTTGACTTTTCAAGACTTATTAACAAAGCACAGTTTCTCAACTTCAGCACTATCAATATTTTGGACTGGATAATTCTTTGTTGTTGGGGTTTGTTTTGTGTGTATAGGATGTTTAGTAGCATCTCTGGCCTCCACCCACTAGATGCCAGTAGCACCCACCACACCCCCAGAATCCAAACTTGTGACAACCGAAAATGTTTCCAACATTGTCAGATGTCCCCAGGATCCTGATACTGCCCCAAGTTGAGAACCACTGAGAACTATAAAGCTGCAATAATCAAGGCAATATGGCACAGGCATAAAGATAGACAAAATGACAATGAAACAGGATAGACTGTGAAGAAATAGAACCACACAACTGATTTTAGACCAGGCACCAAAACAATTCAATGTGGAAAGGAAGTCTTCTTAACAAATGGTGATGAAACAATTATCTATATTAAAACACACACACACACACACACACACACACACACACACAACCATGAAATTAGACTGTTTCATTCTATATACCAAAATCAATTCAAAATAGATCACAGATCTTAATATAAAACCCAGAACTCCAAAACTAGGCAATATTATTGGACTATCTTTTGCAACCTTGTAGTAGGCAAAAATTTCTTGGAAAGGACACAAAAGCTCTAATCATAAATAAAAAACATTGATAAATGGGGCTTCATCCAATGTTTAAAATAATGTAAGTCAAAGGACACCATTAATTTACTGCATAAATAAGTCACTAGTCACACATATCTGACAAAGGACTCACATCCAAAATATATAAAGAATGCTAAAAATCATGCAAAGAAATAACTCAGAAAAGAAAAATAGGGAAAACTTCTCTTGCTAAATGCATTTTCTGAGATGTTCTGTATCTTGTTTCGGGCAGTGATAACAAGGTTGGATACAACTGTCAAATTGTCAAAACCTATCAAAATGAGCATCTGAAAGCTGCATATTTTATTGTGTGTAAATTATAACTCAATAAAAGATTTAAAAATGTTTTAAATCTCCCTTCCTTCCTCTCTACTCAAAATCTATGTTAATGATCTGAAATAAAGAATCTGAGTGATAAGTCCCAGAAAAAAAAAATTCTAAATTAAGAAACTCCAAAAAGTACACTCAAAATCAAACTGAAAAGAAAGATGAGCACTGACAACCAAAACAAGATGTAATCACTGGGGAAATGAACACAGAAATGGAAAACCTGTAGCCCCGAGCTGCCATGGAATGGGCCTCATGTCCACAGGCCTGGTCTTAGCATCTTAGGCCTAGTCCCAGGGCTATACAGAGAGCCTGGCACCCAGAGAGTGCCCAAGGAGCTGTGGCTAATTGCTACAAGAAAAAATGAGAACCAAAACAGAACCTCCGTATCTGAGCCTCTGAAGTGGCCTTTTAGTAACAGGGAATGAAGAAGTCAATAAAACGAAGCTTTCTTCAAAAAAGCAGTAACCTACTGAACTTCCACATCTTGCCACTCCATAAACATCACAAAGAATTTTTAAGCCAAGTAAAAGAGAATTCAAGGAACCACAATGGATTCAAGTGTTCAGGCTCCAGCCAGAGCTGGGGAGGACCCCTGGGATAGACATCCTGGCTATTTATAGAGAAAATTTCCAGGACAAGCAAATCAATTTCTTAAAAAGTGAGCCTATGAAAGTCAACCTGTACCTGCAGAGGTAGTCACGGGTTTAAAAAGATCTTAAAGCAGACACAAAAAACCATGTGAAGTCCATGCCAGGGACTGACATAGATAAAAGGAGAAACTAAAGGAATGGATGGACAGTTATGAACTTACTGGAGGAACAAAATGCAATTTTCAATAGGTGTGAATTCCTGACTTTAAACACTTTTTCTAAACAACAAAATGGTGGAGTGGGCAGCTCCAAGCTCCTATCCTCCAACAGAAACATAACAAAATAAGCAGAAACTCTGAAGTGAAGGTTTACAACAATTAAAAGAAAGTCAAATCAAGAAAAAAGGCAACTTAAGGGGTACCTCGGGGGCTCAGGCAGTAGAGCATCTGACTCTTGATCTCAGGGTGGTTAAGTTTGAGCCCCATGATGGGTGTGGAGCCTACTTAAAAAAAGAAGGAAGGAAGGAAGGAAGGAGGGAGGGAGGGAAGGAGGAAAGGAAGGGAGGGAGGAAAGGAAGGGAGAGAGGGAGGGGAGAAGAGAAGAGAAGAGAGGAGAAGAGAAGAGAAGAGAAAAGGAAAGGAAAAGAAAAAAGAAAAGAAAAAAAAGGCAACTTAAAAATAGTAGGAAAGCCTCGTTTGTATTCTTAATTACACTCGCCCCACACTCTCCCTAGTTCTAGAGGGAACAAAGAAGACTTCAGTCACCAATTATCACATAGGTTTGTTCTAAGTTGTCTGAAAGACTGACTTTCATCTCTGTTTCACCTAACTTGGAACTCACCCAGGCCAGAAAAGTGGCAGGCATTGCTCAAAAACAAAGGGAAAACCTGCAGATATCTGGGGCAAAAGATTATGCTTCAATCACCTAAGGCCTAGGAGGAAAAAAAAAAACAGTTTCTCGGGGAAATTAGGGCACTCGAGAACACTTACATATACAGGGGATTTCAGAAAGACACAGATATGCCTAGAACCAGATGCATGCTCAGAAAAAACCTGAGAAAAGGAAATATTTTAAGATGAATGAAAATGAAAACACATTACAAAACAAATAACCTAAGAAGATCTTAAGAGTTAACCTTGGCCTGATCCCTAAGTTCAATTTAAGTCTGGCTAAGTGCTGAAGGAGAACCCCAGCACAGGGCCAATTCTCAAAGGCTAGAAGAGGTGTTTTCTTGTTTGTCTGTTTTAGCACCTGGTGTTCAAGGGTATCTCTGTCAAAACGCCAGCTGGATACAAGTTAAGGAAAAGAAACTTCAGTGACCACATACAGGAAGGAATATAGTCTGCAAAAATAATCAGGAAAAGTCACTAGACATATGGACCATTACAGCATTCAGTGATCAACAACAAAACCTACATTATAATATTCAAATGTCTAGTTTACAACAAAAAATAACAAAGCTTACAAAGAAACAGGAAAACAGTCACTCAAAATAAGTAGACAGAATCAGTCCCTGAGGAAGTCAGACACTGAACTTACTAGACAGAGAATTTTTTTGTTAGTTTAAAATTTATTTATTTATTTGACAGAGAGAGAGAGAGCACAAGTAGGGGGAGTGGACAGCAGAGGGAGAGGGAGAAGTACGCTCCCTGGGGAGCAGAGAGCCTGATGCAGGACTCAATCCCAGGACTCTGGGATCATGACTTGAGCCAAAGGCAATGCTTAACCAACTAAGCCACCCAGATGCCCCTGACAATAAAATTTTAAAGTAACTGTCCTAAATATGGTCAAAGAGGTAAAGAAAAGCATGAACAAAGAAATTTAAAAATCAAGAAAACAATATATGAACAAAATGAGAATATCAAAAAGAAAGAAATCATAAAAAGGGACCAAACAAATTCTGGGGTTGAAAACTACCATAACTGAAATTTAAAAAAATAATAAAAAATCACTACAAGGGATCAATAGCAGATTTGAGAAAACAGAAGAAAGGATCAGGAAACCTGAAGAGAGTTTAAATTATCCAGTCTGAGCAAAAAGAAAAGACAAAATGAAGTGAATAGAACTAAGAGACCTATGAAATACCATCATTCAAACCAACATATGCAGCAAGGCAATACCAGAGGGAGGAGAAAGAGAAAAAAAAGGACAGAGATTATTTGAAGAAACAATGTCCAAAAACTTCCCAAATTCGATGTAAGACATGAAGCGACAAATCCAAGAAACTAAGTAGGATAAACACAAAACGGAAACCCCATTGAGCCACATTATCATCAAATTGGAGGGGAGGGGGGTGGGGGGTTAGGCGAGCCTGGTGGTGGGTATTGAGGAGGGCACGTATTGCATGGAGCACTGGGTGTGGTACATGAACAATGAATCTTGGGAAAAAATAAAATAAAAAAAATAAAATAAAAAAATAAAAAAATAAAATAAAAAAATAAAAAGATAATGCATGAAAAAAAATTACTAGAAGATAAAGATGAAATCTTGAAAGTAGCAAGACAGAAGTGACTCACCATATACAAGAGATCCTCAGTAAGATTATCAATTGATTTCTGAGTAGAAAAATCATACAGCCCAAAAGACAATGGGATGACTTAGAGCACTGAAAGAATAAAACTGCCAACCAAGAACTCCATGTTTGGCAAACTGTCCTTGAAAAATGAGGGACAAATTAAGACATTCCAAGATCAAAGCTGAAGAGTTCATTACCACTAGACTTGCCCTACAAGAAATGGTAAAGGGAATCCTTCAGGTTGAAATGAAAAAAATACTAGACAGTACCACACAACAGTATGAAGAAAAAAAGATTTCTAGGACGGGTAACTACATGGGGAAATGTAAAAGCCAGTATTATATTTTTGATTTGTAATACCATTTTTTATTTCTTATGTGATTTAAAAAACAAACACAGCCCAGAAAGTTTTACTGCGAATTCTACAAAACATTTAGGAAATTATATCAATTCTCTACAATCTCTCCCAGAAGACAGAATCAGAGGGAATACTTCCTAAATTATTCTATGAGGCCAGCATTATGCTAGTACTAAAACCAGACAAAGACGTTACAAGAAAACTCAGACCAATGTCTCTCATGAACAGACTTAAGAATCCTCAACAAAATATTAGCAAATCAAATCGGGCAACGTTATAAAAATAATTATATACCACTTCCAACTGGGATTTATCACAGGTAGGCAGATTCAACGTTTGAAAATAAATTCATGTAATCCATTGCATCAACAAGCTAAAGAAGAAAAATCACATGAACATATCAGTAGATACAGAAAAAGCAATACTAGGAATAAAAGGGCAACTTCTCAACTTGATAAAGAACATCTAACAAAAAAATTTACAGCTAACATCATATATAATGGTGAAAAACTAGAAGCCTTCCTACTAAGATCAGGTACAAGGCAAAAAAGTCCTCTCTCACCACTACTTTTCAAAACTGTACTGCCAAGTCCTAGCTAATCCAATAAAACAAGAAAATATACAAAAGGTACACAGACTGGGAAGGAAGAAATCAAACTGTCTTTGTTCACAAATAACATAATAATCTATGTAGAAAATCCTAAAGAATTGGCAAAAACACTGCTCAAACTAATAAGCAGTTAAAACAAGGTTGCAGGATACAAAGTTAATATACAAAGTTAATCATTTTCCTATATACCAGTAGTGAATTTGAAACTAAGAACACAATACCATTTACATTACCCAAAAAAAAAATACATAGGCATAAATCTAACAAAACATATTATAAGATCTATATGAGGAAAACTACACAACTCTGATGAACAAAATGGAAGAATTAAATAAATGGAAATATATTCCCTACTGATGGATAGGAAGACTCAATCTTGACAAGAAGTCAGGTATTTCCAACTTGATCTCTAGATTTAACACTATTACAATCAAAATCCCAGCAAGTTATTTTGTGAATATTGACAGACTGATTCTAAAGAGTATACTGAGGGGCAAAAACCCCAAAACAGCCAACACAATATTGAAGGACAAAATAAAGTTGAAGGACTAACAATATCTAACTGCAAGACTTACTATAAAGCTACAGTAATCAAGACATGTCGTACTGGTGAAAGAAAAAACAAATACATCAATGGAACAGAACAGAGAAACCAGAAATAGACCCACACAAATATAATCAACTGACCTTTGACAAAAATAAAAAATAAAAAAACAAAGCCAATATAATGGAAGAAATATCATCTTTTCAACAAATAGTGCTGGAACAACTGGATGTCCACAAGCAAAAAAAATTAATCTAGACACAGACCTTACACTTTTCATGAAAATTAACTCAAAAATGGATCCAGAGACCTGAATGCAAAACACAAAACTTTAAAATGCCTAGAACATAACATAGGAGAAAAACATAACCTTGGGTATGGTGGTATCTTCCCAGAGACACTACCAAAGGCATCATCTATGAAAAAAATAATTGATAAGCTGACCTCATTATAATTTAAAACTTCTGCTCTGCAAATGACGCTGTCTAGAGAAATGAGAAGATAACCACAGTCTGGGAGAAATATTTGCAAAATATACATGTGATAAAGGAACTGCTATCTAATGTATACAAAAAGCTCTTAAAACTCAACAATAAGAAAACCTGCTGGAGCGCCTGGTTGGCTCAGTGGGTTAAAGCCTCTGCCTTTGGCTCAGGTCATGATCTCAGGGTCCTGGGATCGAGCCCCGCATCGGGCTCTCTGCTCAGCAGGGAGCCTGCTTCCCTCCCCTCTCTCTGCCTGCCTCTCTGCCTACTTGTGATCTCTCTCTCTCTGTCAAATAAATAAACAAAATCTTTAAAAAAAAAAGAAAGAAAGAAAAAAGAAAACCTGCTTAAAAAATGAGCTAAAGAAATAAAAAGGGGGGGAGGGCTAAAGATCTGAACAGACACCTCACCAAAGGAAACAAAAAGATAGATGGCAAATAAGCACATGATAAGATGCTCCACATCATGTCATCACAGAAATGCGCAAATCAAAATGAGATACCACTACACAACTATGAGAATGGCCAAAATCCCAAACACTGACTGACAAGATCAAACCCTGGTGAGGATGCAGAACAACAGAAACTCCTGGTGTGTCAATTGTACATTCATCGGTTGTAACAAATGCACCACTCTGGTTCAGGATATTGATAGTGAAGTAAGCTGTGCATGTGTGATTGCAGAGTGTATATGGGAACTCTGTAGTTTTCATTTAATTTTGCTGGGAAACTAAAGAGTTCCAAAAAATAAAATTTATTTTATAAAAAGGATTATATACCATGATCAAGTCAGATATACTTTAATAATGCAGAGTGGTTCAACATACAAAATATCAATGAAGGACAAAAACTACATGATTAGGACGCCTGGGTGGCTCAGTGGGTTAAAGCCTCTGCCTTCAGCTCAGGTCATGATCTCAGGGTCCTGGGATTGAGCCCCGCATCAGGCTCTCTGCTCAGCGGGGAGCCTGCTTCCCCCCCCCCCTGCCTGCCTCTCTGCCTACTTGTGACCTCTATGTCAAATAAATAAAATCTTTAAAAAAAAAAAAAAGAAACTTATCTATAAACCCTTAAAAAATTAAAGTATGAAAGAAGAATTCTGAGATATGACCATTAAAAGAGAAAAGGGCTATTACAACAACATCTGAGTTTCTTCTCTGGCATGGAGGGCTCACCTGAGGAGAAGGCCAGAAGGCAGACACTGTGAGCCCAGGCAGCCTCGGCCCCCAGCTGCCACTCGAGGTGTGTGAGAGCCTCTCCCACCTACCTGAAGCCACCTTAGGTTGGTTGCCAACAATTCCAACGGTCCTCCCATTCATTCTTGCAAAACCAACAACGATGTTCTTGGCGTAATTGGGCATGATCTCAAAAAATTCTCGCTCATCAACAACCTGCAGGGATAAATTTACACCTGAGCTCAAAATGATAAAGAATCAGACACAACTCCATTACAGAATGACAGGCATTTACATTACAGAAAGACAAAGTTGGAGAGCCCCCACCCACCGCAGGGTCTGCGAGGATGCAGGGACAGCAGCACCTCTACCCTGCTGAGGAGGATAAACCAATGCACTTGTTTTAAAGGTTCTATTTGATTTGGCATTATTTTACTCTTTTAACCTTATTTTGAAATCATTTCAAACTTACATAAAAATTTCTGGAATAGTTAAAAAAAAAAGTATATATCCTTCACCTAGATAATCCATTTAACATTTTACCACATACGTTTTATCGTTCCCTCTCTGTCCTCACCCACATCTCCTCTCTCTCCTATGTATTCATATATATTTTTTCTCTATGTATGTATGTGAGTACACACAATTTTTCTCCTGAACTATTTGAAAGTAAGTTACAGACATGATGCCTCTTTACCTCTAAGTACCTCACTATGTACCTTCTCATATAAGGACATTTTCATATAACTGTAGTGAGGAAATCAGGAAACTAATACTACTATTATAAAACCGTGTTCAAATTTTGCCAGTTATTCCAATAACACTCTTTATAGCAACAAAAATCTGGTTCTAGAATCTAACCGAAGAGCACCAGGTGCTCTTTTAGCCTCCTTTAATATCCCCCCCCCCCTTACCAATGGAAAATGTTTTAAAGTTGTTTATTTTTTGCCAAACTGACAGATGAGAAATGACGACTCAGTGTAATCTTTTCTTCATGATCATGACATTTTTGAAGACCACAGATTGGCCATTTGGTTATTTGTCTTCCAGAATGGGATTTTAAAATTTTTGACCAAATCGAACTTAGCAATTTTTTTTAAAAAACAAACTGGATTTTGAGTCATATTCAAAATCCTTTCATTACTTTCCCCCGAAGTTAGGGAAATCCATCCACATTTTCAGTGCTTACAGGGATTACACTTATATTTAGTTCTCTGATCTAGCTGTAGTTCATTTTTGTGTAAAGTACAAATCTAATATTTTTCTAACCAGCTAAGCTATCCAGTTGTCCACCATTTATTAAAAAGCTAATCTTTGCCCCAGAATTTGAGATAATACTTTTTCTGTATTACCTATATTCTATATGTACTTGGATCCACCTCTAGCTTTTCTATTCTAGCCCTCTGGTCCATTTAAGGAACAGCACCACACTGTTTGAACCAGAGTGTGCTTTAATGCAGGATATGGCCACAGTCTTTCTTTTGTAGTATAGTCCTAGCTATTCTTGCACTTTTATTTTTCCATATGAATGTCTTTTTCTTAAACTTAAGGGAAACTTTAGGTTTTTTTTTTTAATCTAGCTTAAAAACAAGTTGAGGTTAATCCCTATGAACTGTTATATAAACTTGTCTAGTTGTATTTTAAAATTTTTGTTTGCGATTGCCTTAAATTTACAAATTACGTCAGGAAGAGCTGTTTTTATGATGTTAACCCAATAACCAGAATGAGGAATGCCTCTTCATTGTTCAAGTCTGCTTTTATGTTTTTCAGAAGTTTTAAAATTTGTCCCATAGGGTTATTACTAAATATTTTATCTTTGTTTATATGCTACCATAATATAATGGGTTATTGTATTTAAGACAATTTCTATATGTTAACTTTATAACCTATTCCTTAGTTATTGTTTCAGTTTCATCACACATTCTCCACTTGATCTTAGCCAAAAGGCCGAGAAGCAATTCATCACACATTCTCTAGCATTTTTTAGTATGCTATATCACATACAAAATAGCTTAACTTCTTTTCCAAGGCTTTTGCCTTTAGTTGATCTGCTTCTTGTCTAATTGCATTGGCTAATAGCTCTAATAAAATGTTAATAGTGGAAATAGTATGCATCCTTGTCTTGTTCCTGATCTTAGTGGAACTAGGGTTTTCTTTATTAAGAAGCTGGGTTACTAACTAGAATTTATTTATTTATTTAGATTTTATTTACCCATTTAACAGAGACACAGTAAGAGAGGGAACACAAGCAGGGGGAGTGGGAGAAGGAGAAGCAGGCTCCCCACCGAGCAGGGAGCCCAACACGGGGCCCAATCCCAGGACCACGGAACCATGCCAAGCCGAAGGCAGATGCCCAATGACTGAGCCACCCAGGTGCACTACTAACATAATTTAAATAAAAAGTTAAAAAAAAAAGTACTCAATTCCTACTTGCCTGAGTGCTCTCATTAGGTATAGCTGAACCTTCTTAAAGGCTTTTCTTAGTATCTACATAAATGATCATGAGATTTCTCTCCCTTCTATTAATAAAATGCATCACTAGATGTCCTAGAACCTTGATTTCCTACAATAAATCCCACTTGGTCAGGATATATAATTCTAATATGGTGTTGGCGTCTCTTAGCTAACAGTTATTTGGTACTGTTGTACCATTCTGATAAGTGATACTAATCTGAAGTCTTTTAAGTTGTCTTTATCAGATCCAGGTATTAATGTCATACTTGCTTCATAAAAAGAATTGGGGGTGTATTTTTTACTGTCTATGCTCTCAAACAATATGCGTAGCATTATGATTTTCTGGTTTTTTAACGTTTCATGGAATTCCCAAACGAAACTTATCTGGGCCTCGTGCTTTCTCTGTGAAATAATTCTTTCTATGGATTTTAGTCCGTGTAAGCTTTCTATCTCTAATGGGGTCAATTTCCGATAAAATATGTTTTCCAAACAAATTGTCTAGTTCATCTCATCTCTTATGATTCTTAAGTTTATATTTCTGTGGTTATTCCTTCTTCTCATTTCATATTCTTATTTGTGTTGTTTTTAGTGATCATTCTATTTCATTAATTACAGCTATTTTTCTATCTCCTAAATCATGAAATTCCTGCTTTTCTCCTTCTCAAATCCTTTGTGATTTTTTAAAAAATATGTTGTTAGGTTTTTTTCCCCTGGCTTCTTGAACTGGGAATTTAGTTCATTTTCCTTCTTTTATTTTTACTAAGCACGTAAGGCCATATATTTTCCTCTGCTCATCATTTTGAAAGCATCCCATAGATTTTAATATGTAATGCTTTTTTTTCTTGAGTTCTGCCATTTTGAATTATATTTTCTCCTTTCAATCAAGGATATAAGATTTTCAGGGCGCCTGGGTGGCTCAGTTGGTTAAGCAACTGCCTTCAGCTCAGGTCATGATCCCGGGATCAAGTCCCGCATCGGGCTCCCAGCTCCGTGGGGAGTCCTTCTCCCTCTGACCTTGTCCCCGCTCATGCTCTTTCTCACTCTCTCAAATAAAATCTTTAAAAAAAAAAAAAAAAAAAAAAAAAAAAAAAATATATATATATATATATGATTTTCAAATGAAACCATGCTTTTGTTTCTGTTGCTATAAATTTATAGTTTTGATCAGTGTTCGTGATATTTTCACTGTATGGGATTTAATGATGAGCTCTTTCTGGCCTAATACATAATCAACCTTTGTGAATGTTCCATGCATACTGGAAGGAATGATTTAATGCCTATTACAAGGCTGTAACGTCTGAAATAGATCCAGAAGATCTACCTATTAGTGTGACTGAGATCTCGTATATCTTTTTTTTTTTTGTCCACTTGACCAGCCTTGTATTAATTATGTGTTTAAGGCAAATATTTGTTTCTACCTAAGGCTCCTTGGATTTCCCATAGTTTCTGCTTTATAAAGTTCATGGTTTTATCATCTGGGACATAGATTTTTTTATATCACCATTATGAATTGTAGCTTTTAGCATGTGAAAACGTCTTTCCTTACCATAATTAAAACTTGAGGGGTGCCTGGGTGGCTCAGTGGGTTAAAGCCTCTGCCTTCAGCTCGGGTCATGATCTCGGGGTCCTGGGATCGAGCCCCGCATCAGGCTCTCTGCTCAGCGGGTTACCTGCTTCCTCCTCTCTCTCTGCCTGCCTCTTTGCCTACTTGTGATCTCTCTCTGTCAAGTGAATAAATAAAATCTTTAAAAAAAAAAACTGAATTTTATGTCATCCAATATTAGGATCACAAATGCTGCTATGTTGTTTCTGTTCTCTGGTATACCTCTCGTCCATCCTTTATTTTTAACTTTTCTGAATCATTTTAAGTGTCTCCTATATACCACATATAGCTGGTCCTGCTTTATAAGACAAATTAAAACTTTTTCTTTTAATAAAGGAGATACGTGAGTTTAATAAGATAAGCCATTCATATTTATTCACGTAAAAGACATTTGGTTTTTACTCTCTATAATTACTCTCTATGAAGCATGTTATATTTGCTGTTTGTGTGTTTATACTGTTATTTACAAAGTTTTTATTTTTGATCTAGTGGGTACTTTTGTAATTGTACCTATTTAATAAGTCTTCATCTGTTTATTATTTACTGTTTGATTAACTGGGTTGTCTATTTGTGATAGTATCTATTGACTCACAACAATCAGTGAACTTATTCTGCTATACTCTTTCTTCTTCCTTCTCCCATTTTTTCAGCTGCATTTTTTCTGCAACTAAAACATAGCATTTATATATTGTCTTCCATCCTCATATCCAGCCCTGCTTTAGTTTTAGACTTATAATTAACTAAGCACCGTCAATCCTTTCATCGAAATTTCTCCTTGAAAATCTCTTGCTTGGATGAAGCTCATCTGCTAGAAGATTCCTCAAGAAAAGCCTGGGAACACAGTATTCCCTCAGTTCTTGCATAGTTAAAACTGGTTTTCTTTAGTCTTAATATATGAACATTGCTTGGCAAGATATAAAATCCTTAGTCTCACAATCTCTCCTTGAGTCTCCTGAAAGTGCTTTTCCATTGTTGCCTTGTTTTAGGTGTTGCTTTTGAGAAGTCTGATGCTACTCAGTCTCTCATCTTTGTAATGTATAGGAAATTTTTGCCTCCGAGTCCTAAAGATAATTTATTTTAAAAATCTAATACTCAACACTTGGATTTTACTCAAGTTTGATCATTCTAGGTTAATTTTCCCAGGTGCTCAGTGGGCTTTTTCATTAGGTAGCTCTAGGTTTTATTTTATATGGGTTTTCTTAGAACACAGTTTTAAATATTAATTCAGGTCTTGGTTTTTCTTTCTCAGTCATTCCAATTACATCTATATTCACTCTTTGCTTATCATCTACTTAAATCACTTTTTTACCTTTTTATCTTCAATTTCTTGGTTTTCCCACTTTTCTTCAGTGTTCCTTATTAAATTTCATTCAAGTGAATTCTCCCTAAAACACTTTCTAATTCTGTCTTCATGTCTGATAAACAATTTTGGTCCCCCTCCCCTATTTTAATTCAATCAGCTCTAACTTTACATCTATTTCATGTCCATTTTGCCATGAGTTTCTAAGTTTCTGGTTTTATAACCTCAAATACTTACTTGAAGCTACTGAACTCAGACTGCAGTATGATCATCTACTTCATGATTGACTTTATAGAAAAGGGTGTTTTCTCAATTGAAGTTTTTTATTTCAAAAAGGCAATAAAGCATTGCCTTTTTATTTTAATAAGCTTCATATAAACTACTTGTATCTGTGCATTTTGTTCACAGAGTTGATAGTGGGATGGCAAACATGACTCCCAGTTCAAGAGCCCCCTTGTCTGTCAGTACGGCAAGGTGCCATTTAGTTAATACACATCTTGATTTTAGGGAGGGGTAAGGAAAGGGGTAATAGCTCCTTCAATATTTGTGGTTTTTATCTCGTGGACACATAAATCTACCTTGCTTCATTTTTCCTTCACTTCACAATTTCCAAAACTGCCTCTCCCTTCCTAATAGGTCTTCCCCAGAAGCAATGCCCTTCCATGACTGCCTTCTTGATTCCTGGGTGTATGTTTAAGCCCCTCCCCTGAAGTCACTGCTGACCTAACAGGACTCTTTTCCAGTATTTTTCACTCTTACAGTGAACTTCCTCTTCCTGAAAGTAATTTTACCTAAATTCCCTTCTCTTTGTTCTGTGCAGTTTCTCAACACTCCCAACTCTTCATAGAGACTTGTAGTGGAACTCAAGAAATAGACCAACTAGAAATCGGAGTTTTTCTTATTGTTAATTGGAGTTTGTAGTTTCCTGTCTCTGGGCTATATTGTCTCTGGGCTACCATGAAAATGATAGTTTTGATTGCTGTTCTTATTGACCTATACAGTTCTTGGAGGATATGTAGAATTCTGGACTTAGGAGAACACCACTAAGCTTGACTATCCAGAAAGCTCTCTTTTTTAAAATTTTAAATATTCATACTCACTGACCAAATTCCATTGCTGGGTTTCAATCCAATGGATATACTCACAAAAATATACTCATATACACACAGATATTTATTGCAGCACTGCTTGTAAGAGCAAAACCTAGAGGATCTAAATGTCCATCAGCAAGGCAATGTTCCATCCATAAAATGGAATACTATACAGTCATTATAATAAATGAGGTAAATCTGTATGACCAGATACAGAAAGAAAGTGAAAAAGAGCAAAGTGTGAAAGTGTACAATACAATGCTTTTTGAGTTAAAAGTAAATATATGGATATATTACTTGGCATGTAATAATTTTTTTGGAAAAATAGACACAAAACTTAATAGTGCCTAACTCTGGGAAAGACGGATATGAAGGAAGGAAGAAGAAAAGATGTGCATTTCATTTGACATGTTTCTGTAATTAAAGTTTTCCTATGTACATGTTACTTGCTTGATTTTTAAAGCATTAAGAGTATAAGAGAGACAGCTAAGTATCGATCTAAAATTCAACTTCCATTTCTACCACTGTAACAGAAATGATGGCCAAATGGCTACATTTTCCCAGCCTCCCTTGCAATTAGATGTGGCTATTTGTGTTCTCTATAATGGACTTAATTACAATATCACAAATGAAAAAAATGAAATATGTGTATTAAACCACTAGCTCAAAAGTTTGGGGGGGGGGGGAGATAAACTGAAAGACAGCAGAATATAAAAGCAGATAACAGAGCTTTAAAAAAGAAACAGAAAAATTAAATTGAAAAAGTTACTCTCCGAAATAGGTTAACAGTAAGTAAACTACTAGGTAACCTATCAGGAAAACATAAAACAGGTTCTGGTCCGAAATGGCAATGCAGGAAGACCCTAAACACAACTCCCCCAGGAACACACAAATCTACACCCACTTCTATAGCAACTCCTCTTAAAGAACTGAGGGCTAACTCAACACCTTCTGCACAAAAAAAGATAGATTACAGAAGGCAAGACAGAGACTTGGCAATGAAGGGAACCTCCATCCCCCAGAATGATCTGAACTGCAGTGGGGAGGGATATGTGGGGGGCCCTTGAGCAGATGTGTGTGCTCTGGGGCACAGAAAAAAAGCCACAGTCTAAAAGGGCAACTGGAATATAAAGAAACCAGCCCTAGAACCCTGCCAAATGGCAGAGGAGCTGCCGGAACTCTCTCCAGATCAAAAGGGCTGGCAAGTGCCACACTGAAGTTCCCTTCCACTCTGATAGCACAAATCAGAGTAGGGTCCGGGCACCATAGCTGGCCTGCTGGTTCAGTGAGCTCTGGATGTCCTGGCACAGGAAAACAGCCACAGTTCAAAAGGGAAACTAGAATATAAAAGATCCAGCTCTAGAACTCTATCAAACAGTGGGGGAACTGCTAGAACTCTCTCTGGGACAGAGGGGCGGGTGAGAACCAGTTTATACTCCCCCTCCACCTTGATAGCATGGACAAGAGCAGGATCCAGAAGTCCTAGTAGCAGCATGATCTGTCCCACCAAGACAGCCCCAGCACAACACACCAAGACATGCCAGGTCAGCAATCACTACAGCTCCAGCCATCTCACCAAGGTAACAAAGGTACAAAGCACCACAGAACACTCCCAAGCCCTCAACATGTTGGCTGCAGATGACTTGCTAGGGCATCTCCAATGCTGAGTACTCCAGGAACCCTGGCCAACACCTCACCTCATCTGCAGGTGCCCCACCAGGATGCCCCCTGCATTGAACATCTCGGGACATCCCAGCTCACACCCAGTTCAACTTCAGCTGTCCCGCCAGGGAACCCTCTGGGTAGAGAACTCCAGAACCACCCTGGCCCAAACCCACTTCAGCTCCAGCCATCACACCAGGGTAGCCCCAGCACAGTGCCCCAGGACCCCCAGCCAATGCCAGCCACATTTCCCGAAAGTCAGCCAAAGGCAACAGGCACACACAGTCTATACATAGGATGACCATACACAAGACCATTCCTTCAAGTGTAGAAGTAGCTGTTACACGGAATTCACAGAAAGGAACACAAAAATCAAGCAAACTTAGGAAACAGAGGAATGTCTCAAATAAAAGAATACCACCAGGAGCACCTGGTGGATCCGTCGATTAAGCATCTGCCTTCGGCTCAGGTCATGATCCCAGGGTCCTGGGATTGAGCCCCACATCAGACTCTCTGCTTAGTGGAAGCTGGCTTCTCCCTCTCCCTGCCACTCCCCCTACTTGTACTCTCTCTCCCTCTCTGTGAAATAAATAAAATCTTTAAAAAAAAAAAAATCGGAGGGGCAGACAAAGCATGAGAGACTGTGGACTCTGAGAAACAAATTGAGGGTTTTGGAAGAGAGGGGGGTGGGAGGATGGGTGAGCCTGGTGGTGGGTATTAAGGAAGCCACATATTGCATGGAGCACTGGGTGTGGTGCATAAACAATGAATCTTGGAACACTGAAAAAATAAAATTAAACTAAAAAAAAAAAAAAAAAAAAAAAAAAAAAAAAAAACATACCAAACCTCAGAAAAAGAGGTAAAAGAAATGCAGATAACCAGTCAACCTGATAAGATTTCAAAATAATGATTATAAAGATGCTCACCAGACTGGAGAGAAGAGTAGTTGAACTTAATGAGAACTTCAACAAAGAGAAAATTTTAAAAAGAACCAATCAGAGTTGAAGAATACAAAAACTGAAATGAAAACATACTATAGAGAATCAACAGCAGATTAGAGGATAGAGAAAAATGGATCAGTGAAGTGGAAGACAGGGTACTGGAAAGCACACAAGATGAACAGCAAAAAGTAAAGAATTTTTTTAAATGAGGACAGTTAAAGGAATCTCTTGGACAACATCAAGCAAATATTCAGATTATAGGGATTCCGGAAGGAGAAGAAAGGGAGGGGCAGAAAAACTTATTTGAAGAAATAATAGCTGAAAACTCCCCTAACCTGGGAAAGGAAACAGACATCCAGATTCAGGAAACGCAGAAGCTCCAAACAAGATAATCCCAAGGAGTTCCACACCATAACACATAATAATTAAAATGCAAAGATTAAAAATAAAGAGAGAATTTTAAAAGCAGCAAGAGAGAAGCAACTAATAACATAAAAGGCAACCTCCATACGGCTATCAGCAGATTTTTCAGCACAAACTTTGCAGGCCAGAAGAGTGTCATAATATATTCAAAGTGCTGAAAGGAAAAACCTACAACTAAGAATACTGTACCAGGTAAGATTATCACTCAGAATTGAAAGAAGGATAAAGAATTTCCCAAACAAAAGCAGCCTGACAAGAAATGTTAAAGGGACTTCCAAGTGGAAAAGAAAAGTCCAAATTAGAAGAAATTTACAGAAGTAAAAAATTTCATGAGTAAAAGCAAACACACAGTAAAATAGTAGGGCAATCATTTATAATGAAGGTTAAAAGACAAAAGTAGTAAAGTAAATTATATCTAAAAAGTTCAGGGGACTCAAAAAATAAAAAGATATAAAATATCATATACATAAAACATGGCAGGGGATAGTAAAAATGAAGCTCTTTTAGAATGTCTTCATACAGACTGCTATATACTTAGGATGTTATATATGAACCTCATGGTAACCCCAAACCAAAAAAAACCTGTAATAAATACATTAAAAAAACAGAAAGAAAGCCAACCATAACACTAAAGAAAGTCATCAATCACAAAAAAAAAAAAAAAAAAAAAAAAAAAAAATCAAGAGAAGAAAGGAACAGAGAACCAGAAAACAATGAACAAAATGACAACAAGTACATACCCACCAATAATTTCTTTAAATATAATGGTTTAAATACTCCAATCAAAAGACATAGGTGATGGAATGGATTAAAAAAAAACAAGGCCCATCTGTATTCTGTCTATAAGAAATTTATTTCATACCTAAAGACACAGACATACTGAAAATGAAAGGACAGATGAAAATAATTCCATACAACTGGAAGGAAAAAAAAAAAGCCAGGATAGCAATACTTTTTTTTTTCTTTTTTTTCCCCCCCAGTTACTTTTATTTTATTTTTTCAGTGTTACAAGAGTAATTGTTCATATACCACACCCAGTGCTCCATGCAATATGTGCCCTCCTCAATACCTACCACCAGGCTCACCCAACCCCCCACCCCCCTCCCCTCCAAAACCCTCAGTTTGTTGCTCAGAGTCCACAGTCTCTCATGGTTCATCTCCCCCTCCTATTTCCCCCCATTCACCCTTCTTTCCTTCTCACAACGTCTTCCATATTTTTCCTTATGCTCCACACGTAAGTGAAACCATATGATAATTGACTCTCTACAGGTATATATAAGTATCAGATAAAATAGACTTTAAAACAAAGACTGTAAAAAATAAATAAATAAATAAATAAAACAAAGACTGTAACAAAAAACAAAAAAAGCAGAGAGAGTCAGTGTGGACTCTGAACAACAAACCAAAGGTTTTGGAGGGGAGGGGGTGGGGGTTGGGCGAGCTTGGTGGTGGGTATTGAGGAGGGCACGTATTGCATGGAGTACTGGGTGTGGTATATGAACAATGAATCTTGTAACACTGAAAAAATAAAATAAAAGTATTTGGGGAAAAAAAAGACAAAAAAAAAAGCCATTGCATAATGATAAGGGGACCAATCCAACAAGAAAATACAACATTTTAAATATCTATGCACCCAACACCAGAGCACCTAAATATATACAGCAAATATTAACGGACATAAAGAAATTGACAATTAAAATAATACTTTAACACTTCATTTACACCATTGGATAGATCATTCAGACAGAAAAACCAATGAACAAACAGTAGCCATAGAATACACATAAGAACAGACATCTATAGAACATTCCACCCAAAAACAGAATACACATTCTTTTCAAGAGCACCTGGAACATTCTCAAGGAGAAGGAACAAGACTGAAATATCACTCATCTTTTCCAACCACCAAAGTATGAAACTAACAATCACTTACCAGGAAAAGAAAAGGAAAAAAAAAAAAACCACAAACACACGAAGGCCAAACAACATGCTACTAAACAACCAATGGGTCAACAACAACAACAACAAAACCACAAAACACAGAGAAAATTTAAAAATATGTTAAGAAAACTGAAAATACAATGGTCCGAAATCTTTGGAACACAGAAAAAGCAGTTCTAAGAGGGGAATTTATAGGGATACAGTCCTATCTCAGAAACAAGAAAAATCTCAAATAAACCTAACCTTATACATACAGGAGCTAAAAAAAAAATGATAAAGATCAGACAGAAATAAATGAAGACTAAGAAAAAAAAAAAAGAAAGAAAGATCAATGAGGGATGCCTGGGTGACTCAGTCAGTTAAGCATCTGCCTTCAGCTCAGGTCATGATCCCAGGACCCTGGGATCGAGTCCCACATTGGGCTCCTTCCTCAGCGAGGAGCCTGCTTCTCTGCCTGCTGCTTCCCCTGCTCATGTACACGTGCGCTCTCTCTCTCTCTCTGACAAAATAAATAAATAAATAAAATCTTAAAAAAAAAAAAAGATAAATGAAAGCAAAAGCTGGTTCTTCGAATAGATAAACCTTAGCCAGAGTCAAGGAAAAAGAAAAGGAAGACCCAAAGAAATAAAATCAGAAATAAGTAATAAACCATGCCATAGAAATACAAAGGATTTTAAGAGAGTACTAGGAAAAATTATGTGCCAACAAATTGCACAACCTAGAAAAACATAGGTAAATTCATAAAAACATACGATCTTTCAAAACTGAAGCAGGAAGGAATTAAAAATCTGAACAGACCAATTACTAACAAAACAATTGGTAATCAATAAACTCCCAACAAACAGAAGTCCAGGACCAAATGGATTGACAAGAGAATTCTACCAGACATTTAAAGAATACATATTCTCCACAAAGTACTCAAAAAAAGAAGAAAGCTTCTAAATACTTTATACACAGCCAGCATTACCCTCATATCAAAACCAAAGCTTCACAAAAAAAGGAAAACTACAGGCCAATATCCCTGATCAACAAAGATGCAAAAATCCTCAACAAAATATTAGGAAACCTTGTTCAACAATACATTAATAGGATCTTCATCACAATCAAATGAGATTTGTTCTGAGGACATAAGAATGGTTCAATATGCACAAAATCTATTAACGTACTACATACACCACATTAACAAAATGAATAAAAATCATATGAGCATCTCACCAGATACAGAAAAGGCATTTGACAAAATTCAACATCTGTTCATAATACAAATGCTCAAGAAAATGAGTTTAGAGGGAACATACCTCAACACAATAGAAGCTATATATGAAAAACTCACAGCTAACATCACACTCAATGGTGAAAAAACGAGAGCTTTTCCTCGAAGATCAGGAACAAAGATCTCTACTCGCACCTTTTATTCAATATAATACTGAAAGTACTAGCTGCAACAATCAGACAAGAACTAAAAGTCATCAAAATTGGTAAGGAATAAGGGAAACAGTCATAATTTGCAGATAAAATGATACTACAGAGAGAATATCCTAAATACTCCATCAAAAAACTATTAGAATTAAAAAAATCTTAGAATAAATGAATTCAGTAACGTTGCAGAATACAAAATTAATATACAAAAATCTCTTATATTTCTATATACTAATAACAAAGTAGCAGAGAAATTAAGAAACCAATTCCGTTTACAACTGCACCAAAAAGAATAAAATGCCCAGGAATAAACTTAGCAGGAGGTGAAAGACAAGTACCACTGAAAATTAAAACACTGACAAATTAAAGATGACACAAACAAATGGAAAGATATTCCATGCTCATGGATTGGAAGTATAAATATTGGTAAAATGCCCATGTTACCCAAAGTAACCTAAAATTTCAATGCAATCCATACCAAAATAACAATAGTAGTTTCAAAATACTAGCACGAATTATCCTAAAATTCATTTGGAACTCCAAAAGACCCATAGCCAATACAATCTTGAGAAAGAAGAACAAAGCTGGGTGTGGCACAAATCCAGATTTCAAATTATACTACAAAGCTATAATAATCGAAACAGTATGGTACTGGCAAAAAATAGACAAATAGATCTGTGGAAGATAATAGACAGCCCAGAAATAAACTCTCACTTACATGGTCAATTAATCTATTATAAATGGGAAAAAGACAGTTTCTTTAATAAATGGTACCAGGAAGACTGAACAACTATATCCAAAAGAATCAAACTGGACCACTTTTTACACCATAGACAAAAAGAAAGTTAAATAAATTAAAGACCTAAATGTGAGACCTGAAATTATATAGCTACTAGAAGAAAGCCAGTAATTTCTTTGACATCAGGCTTAGTATCATTTGTCTAGATGTGTCTCCTCAGGCAAGGGAAACAAAGCAAAAAATAAACTATTGGGACTACCAAAATAAAAAAGCTTTTGCACAGCAAAGGAAATGATCAACAAAACTAAAAGGCAATAGGAGAAGACATTTGCAAATTATATATTGAACAAGGGGTTAATATCCAAAATATGAAAGAACTTACCCAACACCAAGAAACCAAACAATCCAATTAAAAAAGGGCAGAGACCTGAATAGACATATTTTGTTGTTGTTGTTTTTAAATATTTTATTTATTTATTTGAGAGAGAGAGACACAGCAAGAGAGAGAACACAAGCAGGGGGAATGGGAGAGGGAGAAGCAGGTTTCCCACTGAGCAAGGAGCCCAATGTGGGGCTCAATTCCAGGACTCTGGGATCATGACCTGAGCCAAAGGCAGATGCATCACAACTGAGCCACCCAGACTCCCCTGAATAGACATATTTTGAAGGAACATATAGATAGTCAACAGACACATGAAAAGATGCTCAACATCACTAATCAGAGAAATGCTAATTAAAGCCATGAAGAGCTATCAATTCACATTTCTAGGATGGACAGTATCAGAAAGATAAGAAATAACAAGTTTTGGCCAGGATGTAGAGAAAAAGGAACCCGTGTGCATTGTTGATAAAAATGTAAACTGGTGCAGCCACTGCAGAAAACAGTATACAGGAGGAGGGAGGAAGATGATGGAGTAGAGGACCTTAGTTTTGTCTAGTCATGGGAATTCAGCTAGATGTCTATCAAATCATTCTAAACATCCGTGAACTCAACCAGTAATCTAAGAAAAGAATTGCTGCAATTCTACAAATACAAAATACCACATTCTGCAAGGTAGGAGATGCAGAGAAGAGAATCTGAAGCAATATATTGGAAGATAAACTGAAGGGGGAGGGAGCCTCCATAAGCCAGCTACCAGAATGTGATATATCAGTGAAGTGCAAAATCAGGAACTTTTAAAAATCTGCTTAGGTGACGGATGTCCCCACCTGAAAGGCGCTCAGGTGGCAACGCAGGGCAGAATCCTAGGTGGGACCCTGTGGTCTCAGGAAGACTGGGGGTGTATGATTGTAGCAGAGGTCCCAGACATCAGAGCAGCAAAGCCGGCTGCAATCAGGGAAGCGAAGAGTGGGCTCTCAGCTCAGATATCAGCTCAGAGTTGCCATAAACTGTGAACCATGGCTCAGTTGGGAGACTGCTCTTCAAGCAGGGGCCCAGCAAGAGGCAGAACCTCAGCAAGACCTTCCACTCCCTCCCCCAGGAGGAGCAGCAGAGGAGCACACCACAGGAGTCTGCTAAGTTTGGAGATTTGAAAGATAAAAATGCTCAATCACAGGCTGGGTGAACACAGGGAGACAAGAGTGATTGACTGCTTTTCCCTGAGAGTGCACTGAAGAGTGGGGGGTGGGAACTTCCGGCTCTAGGCTGGAAATCAGGAGGCTGCCATTTTCATTCTCATCCTCTAAAGCACCTCAGAAAGCCTTCAGGGAACAAAAGCTGCATAGAGCAATCTGGAGGCACTGATTTAACCTAGCTCCCTGGCAAGGGCGCTAGAACTCCTCTGAGGCAGACACCTGAGAATCAGCACAACAGGCCCTTCCCCTAGAAGATCAGCAAGAAAATCTGGCTAACACCAAGTTTACTGGTCAGACAAAATTGCAAAACTCCAATGCTAGGAGAAAATAATATATAGAATTCATGTTTTTTTCTCATGATTCTTTAGTCTTCCCATTTTTTTTCTTTTTCCTTTTCAACCAATTTCTTATTTTATCAACTTAAGGTCTTTTTTAATTGTCATTTTTATAGTTAGGTTCTAGTCTCTCATTGTATTTATTTTTGTATATATATAACTTTTCCTTTCTTTGCAATTTTGGGGTCTAGTTTTGTAACAAACAGACCAAAATAAACCCAGGATCTAGTATATTCCTCTGTTCTGTTCAACTGTCTGATAATATTGTTTTTTGGTTTGTTTTTTTTTTATTTTATTTTCAGTTCCGGGTCTCTTCTGATTTGTTTAGTTTATGTTTCTCTGGGGTCATTGTTGCTATTTTAGGATTTTGTTCTCTCATTCATCTTTTCTTCTCTGGAGAGAATGACAAGATGGAAAAACTCACCTCAAAAAAGAAAACAAGAGGCAGTACTGACTGCCAGGGACCTAATCAGTATGGATAGAAATAAAGTGTGAGAATTAGAGTTCAAAATAACAATTATAAAGATACTACCTCGGCTTGAACAAAAAACCTTGAAGACACTAGAGAATCCCTTTCTGGAGAAATAAAAGAACTAAAATCTAATCAAGTTGAAATCAACAAGGCTATAAAGGAGATACAATCAAAAATGGAGGCTCTAACTGCTAGGATAAATGTGGCAGAAGAGAGAATTAGAAGACAAATGGTGGGGAGTAAGAAAGCTGAGAAAAAGAGACATAAATAACTACAGACCAGGAGGGGAGAATTCAAGAGATAAGTGATACCATAAAGCAAAACAGTATTAGAATAATTGGGATCCCAAAAGAAAAGGAAAGAGAAGGGGGGCAGAAGGTACATTGGAACAAATTAAACCTGAAAACTCCCCTAAACTACGTAAGGACAAAGGCACTCAAGTCCAGAAGGCACAGAGATCCCTCCTCGAAATCAATAAAAATAGGTCAACACCTCTACATATAATAGTGAAGCTTGCAAATTTCAGAAGCAAAGAGAAAATCCTGAAAGCAGCGCGGGACAAGAAGTCGTAACCTACAAGGGTAGAAACATTAGACTGGCAGTAGACCTATCCACAGAGACATTTCAGGCCAGAAAGGACTGGCATGATATATTCAGGGTGCTAAATGAGAAAAATATGCAGGCAAGAATACTTTATCCAGCTATGCTGTCATTCAGATAGAAGGAGAGAGAAAGAGCTTTCAAGGCAAACAGAAACTAAAAGAATCTATAATCACTAAACCAGCCCTACAAGAAATATTACAGGGGATATTTAAGCAAAGATAGGGCCCAAAGTAGCACACACCAGAAAGGAACAGAAACGATCTACAGAAACAGTGATGTTACAGGTAATAAAATGCCACTAAATTCATATCCTTCAACAGTTACTCTGAAGGAAAATGGGTTAAGTGCCGCAATCAAAAGACACAGGTTATCAGATTGGATAAAAAAGCAAGAACCATTGATATGTTGTCTGTAAGAGACTCATTTTAGATCCAAAGACACATCCAGATTGAACATGAAGGGGTGGAAGACCATTTATCACAATAACAGACATCAAAAGAAAACTGGAGTGCCATACTTACATCAGAAAAATTAGATTAAAAAAAAAAGAAAAATTAGATTTTAAAGCAAAGACTGTAATAAGAGATGAGTAAAGACACTATATCAAACTTAAAGGGTCTATCCAACAAGAAGATCTAACAATTGTAAATATTTATGACCCTAACATGGGAGCAGCCACTTAAACCAATTAATGACAAAATTAAAGAAACACACTGATAATAATACAATAATAGTAGGGGATGTTAACACCCCACTCACTAAAATGGACAGATCATCTAAGCAAAAGATCAACAAGGAAACAAGGGCTTTGAATGACACACTGGACCAGATGGACATCACAGATATATTCAGAACATTCCATCCCAAAGCAACAGAATACACATTCTTCTCTAGTGCACATGGAACATTCTCCAGAATAGATCACATACTAGGTCACAAATCAGGTCTCAACTGGTGACAAAAGACTGGGATCATTCCCTGCATATTTTCAGACCACAATACTTTGAAACTGGAACTCAACCACAAGAGGAAATTTGGAAAGAACTCAAATACATGAAGGCTAAAGAGCATCCTACTAAAGAATGAATGGGTCAACCAGGAAATTAAAGAAAAATTTTAAAAATTCATGGAGACAAACGAAAATGAAAACACAACTGTTCAAAATCTTTGGGATGCAGCAAAGGTGGTCCTGAGAGGAAAGTATATAGCAATACAAGGCTTTCTCAAGAAACAAGAAAGGTCTCAAGTACACAACCTAACACTACGCCTCAAGGAGCTGGAGAAAGAATAGCCAAGAAAGCCTAAACCCAGCAGGAGAAGAGAAATAATAAAGATCAGAGCAGATATCAATGAAATAAAAACCAAAGAACAGTAGAACAAATCAATGAAACTAGGAGCTGGTTCTGTGAAAGAATTAATAAGATTGATAAACCCCTGGCCAGACTTATCAAAAAGAAAAAAGAAAGGACTGAAATTAATGAAATCATGAATGAAAGAAGAGAGATTCCAAACAACACTGAAGAAATACAAACAATCAAGAGAATATATTACGAGCAACTACATGCCAACAAATTAGACAATCAAGAAGAAGTGGTTGCATTCCTAGAAGTGTATAAACTACCAAAACTGAACCAGGAAGAAATAGAAAACCTGAACAGATCCATAACCAGTAAGATTGAAGCAGTCATCAAAAATCTCCCAACAAACAAGAGGCCAGGACCAGACGGCTTCCCAGGGAAATTCTACCAAACATTTAAAGAAGAATTACTACCTATTCTGAAACTGTTCCAAAAAATAGAAATGGAAGGAAAACTTCCAAACTCATTTTATGAGGCCAACAGTACCTTGATCCCAAAACTAAAGACTCTACAAAAAGGAGAATTACAGACCCATATCCCTGATGAACATGGATGCAAAAATTCTCACCAAAATACTAGCCAATAGCCTCCAATAGTACATTAAAAGGATTATTCACCACAACCAAGTGGGATTTATTCCTGGGCTACAAGGTCAGTTCAACATCCGCAAATCAATGTGATACAATACATTAATAAAAGAAGAGAACCATATGATACTCTCAATTGATGCTAAAAAAGCATTTGACAAAGTACAGCAACCTTTCTTGATCAAAACTCTTCACAGTGTAGGCATATAGGGTACATTCCTCAATATAATAAAAGCCATCTATGAAAAACCCACAGCGAGTATCATTCTGAATGGGGAAAAGCTGAGAAGTTTTTCTCTAAGGTCAGGAACACAGCAGCACTGTCCACTATCACCACTGCTATTTAACATAGTACTAGAAGTCCTAGCCTCAGCAATCAGACAACAGAAAGAAATAAAAGGCATCCGAAACAGCAAAGAAGAAGTCAAACTCTCACTCTTTGCAAATGATATGATACTTTATGTGGAAAACCCAAAAGACTCCACTCCAAAACTGCTAGAACTCATACAGCAATCCAATGTGTCAGGATATAAAATCAATGCACAGAAATCAGTTACATTTCTATATACCAACAACAAGACAGAAGAAAGAGAAAGTAAGGAGTTAATCCATTTACAATTGCACCCAAAACCATAAGATACCTAGGAATAAACCTAACCAAAGAGGCGAAGGATCTATACTCTGAAAACTATAGAGTGCTCATGAAAGAAACTGAGGAAGACACAAAAAAATGGAAAAACGTTCCATGCTCATGGATTGGAAAAACAAATATTGTGAAAATGTCTATGCTACCTAGAGAAATCTACACATTTAATGCAATCCCTATCAAAATACCATCAACTTTTTTCAAAGAAATGGAACAAATAATCCTAAAATTTGTATGGAACCAGAAAAGACCCCGAATAGCCAGAGGAACGTCGAAAAAGAAAACCGAAGTTGGCGGCATCACAATTCCAGACTTCAAGCTCTATTACAAAGCTGTAATCATCAAGACAGTATGGTACTGGCACAAAAATAGACACATAGATCAATGGAACAGAATAAAGAGCCCAGAAATGGACTCTCAACTCTATGGTCAACTGATCTTCAATAAAGGAGGAAAGAATATCCAATGGAAAAAAGACAGCCTCTTCAACAAATGGCGTTGGGAAAATTGGACAGCCACATGCAGGAGAATGAAACTGGACCATTTCCTTACACCACACACAAAAATAGACTCAAAATGGATGAAAGACCTCAATGTAAGACAGGAATCCATCAAAATCCTTGAAGAAAACATAGGCAGCAACCTATTTAACCTCAGCTGTAGCAACTTCTTCCTAGAAACATCACCAAAGGCAAGGGAAGCAAGGGCAAAAATGAACTATTGGGACTTCATCAAGATCAAAAGCTTTTGCACAGAAAAGGAAATAGTCAACAAAACCAAAAGACAACTGACAGAATGGGAGAAGATACTTACAAATGACATATCAGATAAAGGGCTAGTATCCAAAATCTATAAAGAATTTAGCAAACTCAACACCAAAGAACAAATAATCCAATCAAGAAATGGGCAGAAGACATGAACAGACATTTCTGCAAAGAAAACATCCAAATGGCCAACAGACACATGAAAAAGTGCTCAACATCACTCAGCATCAGGGAAATACAAATCAAAACCACAGTAAGATACCATCTCACACCAGTCAGAATGGCTAAAATTAACCAGTCAGAAAACGACAGGTGTTGGCGAGGATGCAGAGAAAGGGGAACCCTCCTACACTGTGGTGGGAATGTAAGCTTGTGCAGCCACTCCAGAAAACAGTATGGAGGTTCCTCAAAAAGTTGAAAATAGAGCTATGCTACCACCCAGCTATTGCACTACTGGGTATTTACCCTAAAGATACAAATGTAGTGATCCAAAGGGGCACGTGCACCTGAAAGTTTATAGCAGCAATGTCCACAATAGCCAAACTATGGGAAGAACCTAGATGTCCATCAACAGATGAATGGATAAAGAAGGTGTAGTATATATATATATATAATGGAATACTACGCAGGCATCAAAAAACCCGAAATCTTGCCATTTGCAACCACGTGGATGGAAGTAGAGAGTATTATGCTAAGTGAAAGAAGTCAATCAGGGAAAGACGGGTATCATATAATCTCACTGATATGAGGAATTTGAGAAACAAGACAGAGGATCAGAGGGGAAGGGAAGGAAAAATGAAACTAGATTAAACCAAAGAGGGAGACAGACCATAAGAGACTCCTAATCTCAGGAAATAAACTGAGGGCTGCTGGAGGGGAGGGGGGTGGGAGGGATGGTGTGGCTAGGTGATGGACTTTGGGGAGGGTATGTGCTACGGTGAGAACAAATAAATAAATAAAGCAAGCAAGCAAGCAAAAAATCCTCAGCAAAATATTAGCAATCCAAACCAACAATACATTAAAAAAGAATCTAACACAATGAGCAAGTGGAATTTAATCTCAAGATCCAAGGGCAGTTTAAAATTAGTAAAACAATCAGTGTGATACATTACATCAGTAAGAAAAAGGATAAAAACCATATGATCATTTCAATAGATGCAGCAAAAACATGTGACAAAGTAAAACATCCATTCATGATAAAAGCCCTCAACAAAGTAGGTTCAGGGGCACTCTGGGTGCCTCAATCGGTTCAGTATCCAAATCTTGATTTCAGCTCAGGTCATGATCTCAGAAATGTGAGATCAAGTCCCATGTCAGTGTGGAGCCTGCTTAAGATTCTCTCTCTCCCTCTCCCTCTGCCCCTCCTCACTTGCACATGTGCTCTCTCTAAAAAAAAAGCAAAAACAGAAAACAAACAAAAACAATAACAAAGTAGGTTCAGAGGGAACATACCTCAACATAATAAAGGCCTTACATGAAAAACCCACAGTGAACATCATACTCATTGGGGAACACTGAGCTTCTTCCCTAAGGTCAGGCAGTAGGGATGTCCATTCTCACCACTTTTATTCAACATAGTACTGGAAGTGCTAGACATAGCAATCAAACAACAAAAAGAAATAAAAGGCACCCCAATTGGTAAGGAAGAAATAAACTCTCACTATTTGCAAATGGCAAGATACTATATACAGAAAACCCTAAAGGCTCCACTGAAAAACTACTAGAATTGATAAACGATTTCAGTAAAGTCACAGGATTCAAAATCAATGTACAGAAATCTGATGCATTTCTATACACTAATAATGAAGCAGCAGAAAGTGAAATTAAGAGAACAATCCCATTTACCACTACACCAAAATCAATAAAAGACCTAGGAATAAACTTAACCAAGGAGGTAAAAGACCTACTCTGAAAACTATAAACCACTGATGAAAGAAATTCAAGACAACACAAAGAAATGGAAAGACCTTCCATGCTCGTGGACTAGAAGAGCAAATATTGTTAAAATGTCTATTAAGGAGGGCACGTGATGTAATGAGCACTGGGTATTACAAGGCTGATGAATCACTGAACTCTACCTCTGAAACTAATAATACACTGTATGTTAATTGAATTTACATTTAAAAAATTTTAATATCTATACTACCCAAAGCAATCTATAGATTTAATGCAATCCCTATCAAAATACCAACAGCATTTTTCATATAGCTAGAACAAATAATCCTAAAATTTGTATGGAACTAAAGAAGACCCCAAATATCCACAGCAATCTCAAAAACAAAACTGGAGAGACCACAATTCCAGACCAAGTTATACTACAAAGTTGTCATAATGCCAATGGTAGTATGGTACTGACATAAAAATAAACACATAGATCAATGGAACAGAATAGAAAGCCCAGATCTTCGATAAAGGCGGAATGAATATGCAATGGGAAGAAGACAGTCCCTTCAACAAATAGCGTTGGGAAAAGTGTACAGCTACATGCAAAGCAATGACTACTTTCTTGGGGTGCCGAGGTGGCTCAGTCGGGTAAGCATTCGACTCTGAATTTCAGCTGTCTTGATTTCAGGGTCGTGAGTTCAAGCCCTGCATTGCACTCCATGCTGGGTGTGGAACATACATTTAAAAAAAGAATGACTACTTTCTTTCACCATACACAAAACTAAACTCAAAATGGATTAAAGACCTAAATGTGAGAATGGAAACCATAGAAATCCTGGAAGAGCACAGGCAATAATGTCTCTGACATTGCCCATGGATACATTTTTCTATATAGGTCTCCTCAAGCAAGGGAAACAAAAGCAAAAATAAACTATTGGGACCTTCATAAAAACATAAAGCTTCTGCACAGCAAGGGAAACCACCAACAAAACTAAAGGTAACCTACAGAATGGGAGAATATATTTGCAAATGACATATCTGATAAAGAGTAAGCATCCAAATGCTATAAAGAACTTGGACAACTCAATACCCCCAAAACAAATAATACAATCAAAGATGGGCAGAAGACATAAACAGACATTTCACCAAGAAGACATCTAGCTGGCAAACAGACACATGAAAAGATGCCCGACATCAGTCATCATCAGGGAAATGCAAATCAAAACTATAATGATATATCACGTCACATCTGTCAGAATGGCTAAAATCAACAACAAACAACGAGTGTTGATGAGGATGTGGGGAAAAAGGAATCCTCCTGAACTATTGATGGGAATGCAAACTGGTGCAGCCGCTGTGGAAAATAGTATGAAGGTTCCTCAAAAAGTTAAAAATAAAACTACCCTACAATCCAGTAATCACACTATTGGGTATTTACCCCCAAAATACAAAAACACTAATTCAAAATGCTGTTTATAGCAGCATTATTTACAATAGCCAAGATATGGAAGCAGCCCAAGTGTTCATCAGTTGATGAATGGAATCTTGTCATTTGTAACAACATGGATGGAGCTAGAGAGTGTTATGCTAAGTCAAATAAGTCAGTCAGAGAAAGACAAATATCATATAATTTTGCTCATATGTGGAATTTAAGAAACAAATGAGCAAAGGGAAAAATGGGAGAGAGAGAAAAGCCAAGAAAAAGACTGTTAACTGTAGAGAGCAAACTGATGGTTACTAGAGGACAGGTGGATGGGGTATGAGTGAAATAGGTGATGGGGATTAAGAAGTGTACTTGTTGTGATGAGCACCAGGTGAAGTATGAAACTACCGAATGACTATATTGTATAACTGAAACTAATATAACACCGTATGTTAACTCTACTGGAATTAAAATTAACAATTTACTTTAAAAAACTATATTCATGTAGATAGTATACTATTACACTTCGAAACCTCCAAAAAATTAACAGTAAAATCTATTACAAATAGAGAGCTTAATAGGCAATAGGATAGAAAACCAATAGCAGAATCAGTAACTTAACATACACCTAAAAAAATGGTTAGAAGATAGAAAACACTCTCTTTACAGTAAAAAGGTAAGATTAATTAGGAATAAACTTAACAAAAAATATGAACAATCTATACAAGGAAATCTTTAAAAGAATCCTCAAGGGGAAAAACATATACTTTAACAAGTAAAAATGCAACCTATGTTTTTAGATTGTTTCAGATACACAAGGATGTCGATTATCCCAAGTTAGTACATTAGTACATGCTTTTAAAAGGATTTCAATAAAAACAACAGGATTCCCTATTCCCACCACCACCACCACCCACAAAATAAGACGAACAGATTCTAGAGTTCATATGGAAAAACAAACAAGCAAGACTAGGCAAAATAACTCTGAAAAAAATAATCATCAAGGGAAACAAACTAAGGGTTACAGAAGGGAGGGGGTGGGGGATGGGGTAACCACCTGATGGGTATTAAGGAGGGCACTTATTGGGATGAGCACAGGGTGTTATACACAACTAATGAATCGCTGAACACTACAACAAAAACTTATGATGTACTATATGCTGGCTAACTGAAAAAAAAAAAAAAAAAAAAGAGGAACTATCCCTACCAGATGTAAAAGCAACCATAAACTCTCAATAATGAAGGCATCATGGTAGCAGCTGAGTGTTGAAGAGAATGTGAGGCAACTGGAACCCTTAGATGCTGCAAGTAGGGAGTGCCAATTGGCATAATCCCTTGGAAACGCCTTTGCCAATATCTACTAAAGTAAACACATGCACACCTTGTGACGTGGTACTTTCACTCCAAGGTATGGATCCAACAAAAATGTGTAATTTACTTACCAAATTACACAACAGAGTGTTCATATCAGAACTAGCCTTAACAGTCCCAAGCTAGAAACCACCCAAGTGCCCACCAACAGTAGATCAACTACGGTCTGTTCATACAAGAAATTCAAGAGACCAATGAGAACAATACAGACAAATCTCACAAACACAATGTTGAGTCAAAGAAGCAAGACATAGAACACCATAGGATTCCATTTATACAATGGGGGAATAAAGAAGATATGGTCCATATATACAATGGAATATTACGCCTCCATCAGAAAGGATGAATACCCAACTTTTGTATCAACATGGACAGGACTGGAAGAGATTATGCTGAGTGAAGTAAATCAAGCAGAGAGAGTCAATTATCATATGGTTTCACTTACGTGTGGAGCATAAGGAAAAACATGGAGGACATTGGGAGAAGGAAAGGAAGGTTGAACTGGGGGAAATCGGAGGGGGAGATGAACCAAGAGAGACTGTGGACTCTGAGCAACAAACTGAGGGTTTTGGAGGGGAGGGGGGTGGGGGGTTGGTTGAGCCTGATGGTGGGTATTGAGGAGGGCATGTATCGTATGGAGCACTGGGTGTGGTGCATGAACAATGAATCTTGGAACACTGAAAAAATTAAATTAAATTAATAAAAAAAAATTTACAAACAAACAAAAACTAATTTACACAGTCAAAAGTCAGGATGGTGGTTTCCCTCAAAGGCTTGCGTGGAAAAAGTGACTAGTGTGAGATCACCAGGGAGGCAGGCTTCTGCTTCTCTGTGTGATGCATTTCGTTTGATCCGTTCGGTATACACTTTTTTGTTATTTTTTCACAATGGTTACCTCTGCAACTATATCTAATGCCTTACTCCCCCAGATTTAGCAACTAGAGAAGTCATTAGCAAGTCTGTCATTCAAGAGGGAGAAAACCAGAGGCCAGATTCCAGTAAGGAGGAAAGAAGAGAAAAGAGGGCTTTAAATGAAAAGGGACAGAATAATTTGGACAGCAAATAAACTGGGTTAAGAGGAGTTAAGAGGGATTTGGGTGAAGAGGGGTTTTGTTTTTCAGTTTTAGCAGACCAAAAAAAAAAAAAAAAAAATCTACGCATGTTCATATATATTTATGGCTAGAGGGAGGAGTTAAAGTGAGAAGAAATTAAGAAATTTACACAAACTAGTCAAAAAAGCAAGACATGAGATGGGGAAGGATGGAGTCAGAAGCCTAGGTAGAAGCATCTCATTCTTTGAGTCTGGGGAGACATGGAAGGACAGTGAGATGGAGAAATGGTCACCTACAGAGAGTAAGGAACTTTATACTCTCAATTTTCTCCATGAAGGAAATGCCCAAGTCATCTGACCAGAGTGGGCAGCAGAGAAGAGGTTAGACCCAGCCTTAGGAAGTAAAGAAGATAAAAACAGGTGCTGAGGGGAGGTCAGACAGGCACACTGAGAGCCCGGCCCAACTAGAGTAGGGCTCTGGGGCTTTCTTCCAGCAGCTGCAGGCCCCCAGGCAGCTAGAACTCCACAGAGCAAAAGAAGAATTAGGAGAGCTGATGACTGAGATCCTATTTTACCTTCTTTGGATCAAAACCTTTTTTGGACCTAAAACTACCCATGTCACGTGTACTTTTGCACTCCATCTCTCTACAAAAACAAACGCCTACGGAGCCTAAGGTTCCAAACAAAGGTACCTAACAAAAAGTCTCCCTGGCCTCACCTCCAGACTTTGGGGACATGGACCCTTCTCTATGCACCTCCCAGTACTGTCTAATGACCCCTGAAATCTACTGGTCCAATTGGCTCCTCCTCCTTCCAGCCCTCAAGTCCAGGAGAGCCAGTGTGATGGCTACCGCCACTAGCTCTTCCTAGAACACACTACTGAGTGGCCCCTGTCCTCTCCCCACCCCACGCTCTGCCCAGTTGCTGTGTCAAAGCCTGTGGGTTTCGCACTTCCTACGCCAAAGCACAAGGACCACAGACATGGCTGAGCTAGCACAGACAAGACCGGCAGATGTGGCACTTACAGAGTGTATGATGTCCACCATGTTGTAGGCTTTGGTCGATTCCAAGGGGACAATTGTGTCAAGCTCAGGAACCATACGGTCACTTTGGATAGAAAAAGAAGCAAATACAATCAGCACAAGAAGAGCCAGTGGCTGGGGGATGGGAGAGACCTCACAAGGTGGGGGTGGGGAGTGAGCAGATTCTGTCCCTGCTGGGCTAGCAAAGTATCCTGAAAGATGCATTCCTTTCTTACCACCATGTCAAATTGAACCTGAGTTTGACAGTAACTCAAAAGATCTTTGTTTTGATTTATAGGGGGAAAAAAATTGAGCTTGTTCTCCTGAATGTGGTTCCATCATTTATCCTCTCTCGATACCTCCTACAGTGTGGAGCATTATAGGACATTGCCGTCAACACCACACTGTTCTGGCAAGTCCCGCGCTCACTTCCTGGGACATTAAAAATAAAAGAACAAGGACCTGGAAATGCAAAGTCAGAGTTCTGCTGTTGAACACTGTGGATACACATTCCCTGTTGGAAAATAAACCTGCTGGAGCTTCTGAAAAAAGGAAAAAAGCAGGCCCTCTGGTGGGGAGAATCACTGAGGACTAACTAGTTACCTAGGCTCAGGGCTCTCTGCTTCCTCACGCATCTTTGTGGCTGATCAGGGAGCCCACCAGGGCCCACTCCCATGCCACAGGAGGACTCTGCAGCAACATGCCCCTCTCCCACACGCTTTCATCCCCTCCTAGCCCATGTGAGCAGGCAGGGGTTGTTCTGGCCCTGAAGTGTACACACCTGAGCTGAGGCTTGGCCTTGGTAAAGCCACATGGCCCATCAAGCCCAGCTTCCCAGAGATCTCTACACTAGGGGACCGGGCATAGCCCTACTGGATCAAATCTTCCCTTACTTTTCATTTGCTACTTACACATATAGCTACTCTGGGATCAAACCGGGAGGAGATATGGCTGGGCCTAAGCAGGATATTTAGTCATTCCTAGGCCCCTGGGCCCTAATACATTCAAATGATGTCCTAAACTTTTCAAGAACCCCAAATAGTACAGCTTCTCAGAAAAGGAGGCCATGCCCATCACTCTGGGCCTCTGACCACCCTCCCTTTCGTGACTACACATAATACGCCACTGGTTAGATCCTCTGAGGAGTGGGGCTGAGGCAGGTGGGAGCCCAGGTCCATCCCACAGAGCAGTGTCCAAAAATGGCTTCTTCCTGTGAGATAGAATTCTAAATCCCTTCTGTAAAACACAGTCCAGGCCAAGTGTGTTTGAAGTAGTTTGAGTCTGAAGTTTGCACCTCAGAGTGGAAACAAAACGGAGACGAAAGCAGCCAGAGATCTGGAGCAATAGTTCCCCAGCTGAACCTCTGGCTTTCAAAGCAGTGCCCCCGTATCAGGCAGTGGCCCCAATACCAAGAAGGAGAGAAAGTCTTCACTGGGTGGCCAGCAATTCACCCTCCCCTGGACAGCCACAGGCAGGTGTGTACGGGCACGTTCCCTAAAGGGCATGCTGTCTGCACCATATCACATTATGTGTCAAAACAAACAATACTTCCATTTCCAATTCTGGACAAATCAAGACTCACAGAAGTCAATTGGGGGTGGGGCATTTTTTTACCCCCAAGCTATTTATCAGCTATTACAAGGAGGAAAAAAAAAGTGAATACAAATAAAATTTTTCTTTGCTCCTGTATTCAGACATGCCGCCACCATGCCAACATCTGGGTGCCTCACCGGCTCCAGTCCACAATCTACTCCGAGCTACCCAGTAGGGCAGCCACTGGCTCTTCCTGTGCCCTACAGATCCTGCCAGGGCAGAGGAGCCAGAAAAGGGCCAGCCAACCTGCAAAATGAGAGTTGGTGCTGTCGCTGGCAACTCACCTGGGATCATGGCATTCGCAGATGGGAGCTGGGTCCTGATTGCTGAGGGGCAGGTAGTTGAAGAACTCCCGGAGATTACACAAGGCATCAACATCATTTTCAAAAGCTCTGTGGGCAACCCCTGAGAAAACAGAGAGGCTTTAATGGGCCTGGCCACCTGTCAGCCCAAAGATGCTATTTCATGTCCACCTGTCCCTCCGAGGGCATGTCTGCAGAAGACTGTGCTAACAGCTCTGTGAGGATGGGACACCACACACCTTCAGGCTGACCTGCAGTTTATGCAGCCTATTCCCTCTGCCCTGTACCCACACCTCGGCAGGGTCACACCTTTCTTTATTCCCCACAGCCCTCATGTGCCATCCTTACCCTGTGCGGGTGTTTTCTTCACACCCTCCCCTGCAACACCTGTCTGTCCATTTCCCTATTTCCTGCGTGACAACTTCCCTAGAATATCAGTTCTAACAGGGGAGAGGCCTGGCCCATCTTAGCCACTGTAGTCCCACATCCAGAATTACACCTAGTTATAGATCACTTAGCTTTCAATAAAGCTGAAAAAGAAAACAACGGCCAGCACATAATGTCATGGTATTCAGGAATGGTAGAGGGGAAGGAGGGGAACCACCTGGCCCTAGTGAGGAATGAAGCCATTCCTCAAGAACACTCTGAAATCACAGAACTGCCAAACAACACCACAGACGTGATGGAGAAAATAGGGCCAGAAACTCCCTCCCAGATTCCCTGTTTCTACCATTTCCCCTACCACCTCTTTTCCACTCAGCAGCCAAACTGGGCTTTTTAAGCCAGATTTATGTCACATCTCCAACTACCCTCCTTGCTGTTCACTGAACATGCCAGCCACCCTCCCTCCTCAGGGCCTTTGCATTGGCTACTCCCTCTGCCTGCAATGTTTCTCCCCTAGATGTTCATGCCATTAACACCAGATCTGCTCACCTGCTACCCTCACAGTGAGGCCTGCTTTTACCCTATTTCAAACCACAACAATCCCTGTTCTACTTTTTCAATAACACGAATTACCTTCTAACATACTACACAATGCCCTTATTTATCAGGTTGTTTATGGTCTATCTCCTGTGCTAGAATATAAGCCCCACAGAGGCAGGGGGTCTTTTTCCCTTCACAGAGGTATTCCTAGCACATAGAACAATGCCTGACACACAGGCACGCAATGAACATCCGCTGAATAAAATGTTTCATGCTCAACACAGAATTCTTTTATTCAAAAAATACTTATAAATTGGTGCAGCCACTTTGAAGGACAGCGTGGTAGTTCCTCAAAAAGAGTTACCATTTGACCCAGAAATTCCACTCCTAGGTATATACTCAAAGGAAACAAAAACCTGTCACACAAAACTTGTACATGAATGTTTATAGCAGCATATTCATGACAGCAAAAAGCGGAAACAATCCAAATGTACAACTGATCAATGAATACATAAAGTGTGGCATAGTCATACGTGGAAATATTATCCATGCTGCAACATGGATTAACCTTAAAAATGGTATGCTAAGGACAAGAAACCACTCGCAAAGACCATATCTCGCAGGACTCCATTTATTTCCATTCCATATATATTCAGAATAGACAAACCCACAGAAACAGAAGGTAGATCAGTGACTGCCTAGAGGTGGACTGTTTGGGGGAAATGGGGAGCAAATGCTAATGGATGCGAGGCTTTCTGAGGATGATGAAAAGGTTCTAAAATTGTGGTGATAACTGAAAAACACTGAATACATAAAATCACTGACTTGTATACTTTGAGTATGTCACATGTATCTTATGTAAGTTATCTCAATAAAGCTGTTTTTAAAAACAAGGGAAAGTATGTATAGAGCATCATTTAGGTCTTGCTCTGGAGATACAGCTAAATACATCAGATGTCACCAATATTCAACATTACTTTAGACCCCAGTAAAAAGAAAAACTGCTGCCAATTAAACCCTGACATAAGGGTGTGAGGACCAGCTGTGGGGGAGTTGGCAATGAGAAGAGTTCTCATTATAGCTGTATGCTGGAGATGGAGTTGAGCAGAGCTGAGGGCAAGGAACAGGTCAAAACTGATACCAACCTGAGGTGGAAAGGAACAACTTTTGTGGGAGGGTGGGGTCAAGAGCTCGGACTTAAAAAAAAATCAGGGCACCTGGGTGGCTCAGTCAGTTAGCGTCAACTCTTGATTTTGGCTCAGGCCATGATTTCAGGGTCTTAAGATCAAGCCCCACGTCAGGCTCCACACTGCACCTGGAGCCTGCTTAAGATTCCCTCTCTTCCTCTCCCTCTGGCCCTCCCATCATCTCTTAAAAAAAAACAAAACATATTTCATCAAATGGAAGGCTTCACACATGTAATAGAGGTGTGACTTACTAAGAAAAAAATGCCAACAACTAAGTGATCCAATGCCTTAACCACAGTACACTGAAGTGTGTAAATTGGTCACATCAGCTTCTCGTTGCTTTGAAATCTTTCAAAGAGACAATTTCTCCTGCCTTCAGTTACACTGCTTATTTCATCATAGACAATCCTTTCACAACCCGATGTCTTTTTCCAAAAATATAATGCCCATCACTACTCCAACAACAAAGTCTTCATTAATGCAGATTCATGCCCTACTACCAATTCTATGCCACTCTGTGTAACAATAACCTTTGTTTCAGTCCAAAGTACAGAATAATCCTTATACATTTTGAACTCTGCCTGTGTGGCATATAACCTCAAAAAGATGAAGAGCTATGACCAAGTTTATGAAAATGTAGGCCATGATCATCACATTATGATCATACCTGGTCAATGGCAATTGGTAATACCGCCATCTAAGAAATACCTCAACTTTGGATTAAAAGAAAGTCACAATACTTTCTTAAGTTGAACCTTTTTTAAAGGTTCAACAGTGTGTGTATTTTAATATATGTAGTGCATCGTACCACTTGCAGCCACCCTTTCAGTTTTAAAATTTTAAAGCCTATCAAAGCTTTAGTAGTAGCCTGTTTTTGTTTTGTTTTAACAAATTTGAGCTAGTAAATCTATCTTTATTATTATATCTGTAGTAAATACACCATACCACACTTCTCTCGAAACCGGCCAATTAAGTGATATTTATAAACGATTGTCACTATTCTCTTTGGCAGTGTCTACTTCTCAGTGTTTAAAAACAATAAGGCGAGCCTCAAGGCCTCTAACCTGACATGGTGGTATGGGTCCTGGCACCACCGAGCTCCTCCTGAGTAACATCCTCATTGGTGACAGACTTCACAACTTCCGGGCCAGTGATGAACAGGTAGGAGGTGTCCTGAAATCAGAATTCCAGAAGGATCAACCTCAGAGCACCTTAGAGTTGATACAGCCAAGACAAATGAGAGAAGTTATTGATATGGTGACAGAACCAGCTTAGGATGCTGCTCAAAGATACCCATCCAAACTAAAGCCCCAACGTTTCCTTCCCTGTCTACTAAAAAAATCTTCACTATTTGGTTCTAGCCCGCAAAATTATTTGCAACATGCCTAACATTGCAGGGTCACTCATCTGTAAACACCTTAACTGGTAGCCCTTATTCAGAGTTTGCTGTGCACCAAGCATTTTTCTAAAGCACCTTATGAGATTGTCAGTAAGCCTCAGTACTATTATCACCTCCATTTATAAATGGGGAAACTGAGTCGCTGTGACAGTATATATAGTTTACCTAAAATTAACCAGCCACCTTAAGTTAAGCCATTTGGAGACCATGAAAATCAATGCTTTGGCATTTTAAGAAGGTGACAGACATTTAATTTTTAGTTTTTAAAGATAAAGGCATTTTGTAAAACATTAAAAAAGAATAGGAAATATAGTAGAATGTAAGTCTATATCCAAGCCCTTATTTCCAGGCCTCCAATTTCCCTCCCCAAGGCAACCACTGTCAGTTTCTCTCTTTGCAAGACATCCATGCATATGTGAACATTAATATATATATATATTAATGTTATATAATAACATTATATATAATATACATATATCTGTCCTCTTATTTTCTTTCCAGCACAATGTCCTACATACATTGTTCTGAACCTTCTTGAAGACCATTCCGTATCAGGACAGTAGGATATGTATAATAATGTAACTGTACCTGCTGATTTGTCATTTAGGTTATTTTCAGTATTTTGCTATAACAATGAATTCTGCAGTCAGTATCTTACTACAGTCATCTCTGGCAGCTCACTGTTCATTTTCTTGGCCATTTTTCTGTTGGATACTTATTTTTATGTACTAAGGAAATTAGTCCTTAGACTAATATGGGTGTTTTATCAGTCTGTTTCATGGATCCTTGGCTTGGAACCCTGCTAGAAAAGTCTAGCTAGAAAGGTCATTCTTTACCACTCCACACAGAGTCAGATGTTCAGAATAGCATTATCTGTAACAGTAAAAAACCGGAAAATAATCCAATATCCATCAACAAGTGAAATCTCAAACTATTATCCCAAATGAAAGGATCCAGCATCCACCCATCCCACCACCCAACAAAAAAGAATATACTTTTTGTATGTGTTTTATACATAGAAAATGTCTTTTTGAATGGTTCTGTTTATGTAACATTCTACAAAATGCAAGTTAGTTTATTGTGATAGGAAGCAGATGAATGGTTGGTTACCTGAAGACAGGGCTGATAGGGAGGGAAGGATGGATTACAAAGATATATGAAGAAACCTTTGTGGGGGGTGGCAATGTTCATTATCTTGATTGTGGTCATGGCTTCGTAGTTGTATTCACATGTCAAAACTCAAACTGCACAACTTAAATATGTGCAGTTCATCATAGAATTAGATCTCAACGTTGTAAAAAGAAAAAAACAAACAAACTGGAAATGCAAAGAGCCAAGAATATCCCATACCACTTGAAGAATAAGGAGGGATAACTTGCTCTACCAGCTCTCAGTACTTGTCATACAGCCCCTGTTGTGAAGATAGTGTGGTGCTGACACAGGGATAAGTGAACAGACCCCAGAAGAGCTCAGTAAAACATTCTTGATATATGGACGCTTAATTCATGACACAGGTGGCATTCCACAGTAGGAAAGGATGTGCTTTTCAATAAAAGCCTCTCAGTCAACTAGGTAACTTTACTGAAAAAAAAGAAACTAGCCTCTCTTTCATACTATGTGTGAACTTCAATTCCAACTAGACTTAAACATAAATGTAAAAGGTAAATAAAGTTTTTGGAAAAATGATCTTCATGATTTGGGGGTAGAAAAAAGTTCAAGAACTAAGACACACTACTCAAAGTATACATTTCACTTTGGTTCTCCTATCAAAAGGGCACAGAAGCCAGCTTGAAGGGACTCCCACTGGCTAAGTGAGGAGAATTTGAGCATAAAAACAAATAATGCTAGAAATGGGTTAGAAACACTTAAGTAGAACAGGAAATCCAGGAACCCACAATAATAATAAGTCCATGAAAAAAACAAATGCCCAAAGAAGCAAGGCTCATTCCTCACGGTAGGATGCCAACAGATATGAAGCAAATGGTAGATTTGGTAAATGCCAATTTTGTAAAAATTGGTTTGGACAAGTATCCTCAATAGATGCTAAATCAAGGAGAAAAAGTATAATGTCAAGTAGCATCCTTGCATGGTCTCTACCTCCCCACAAGTATTAATCAGTTACAAAAGGAAAAGCAATAACTACACAGCAGAGAAACCAGACAACACCTTGAACAGTGATCAAATATCACCAGTTAGGGGCAGATGAACATCACTTGTCTCTAGATGTGATCATCTGAGCAGGATACATCACTTACATAGTAGACACACTGGGATAAATAATCCAAATCTAATCATGAGGAAACATGAGATAAACACAAAGGAGGAACAATCTAATAATTTGTTTTGTAGCCTTTAAAAACGTCAGTATCATGACAAAGTCTGAAGAACTGTTGCAGATTAAAGGAAGATTAATAGGATATGACAACTAAATGCAGTATATGATCCCCAAATGGATCCTTTAATGGAAGAAAAAAAATGCTATAAAGGACATTATTGGGACAACTGATCAAAGAGAATCTGAATGTTAGAAGAGACTAAAGTATTATACAGGATAGATTATACATTGGGCACACATAAAACAAGTCTTAATAAATTTAAAAAGATGACAAAAACAGTTTGTATGATTTTAATCACAGTGGGATGAAACTAGAACAGAAGGAGAACTGGAAAATTCAAATATGTAGAAATTAAACATCACACTCTTTAAAAAAAAAAAAAAAAAACCACTGTGTGAAAGACAAAAATCAAGTGAAACTGGAAAATTAACTTGAGACAAATGAAAGTGAAAACACAGCATATAAAAACTTATCTGATACAATAAAAGCAGTGCTAAGAGGGGAAGTTATAGCTGTAAACACACTAGGAAAGAAGAAAGATCCCAAATAACCTAACTTTATACATTAAGAAAAAAAGAACCACTTAAACCTAAAGGTAGCAGAAAGAAGAAAATAAAGATTAGAGCAGAGCATGAAAAATAGAAAAGAAAGATATAAATAGATACATATACGTACACACACACCACTCAATGGAACCAAAAGTTCATTCTTCAAGAAGATTAGCAAAATTGACATATCTTTTGCTAGATGGACTAAGAAAAAGAGACCCAAAGTACTAAAATAAGAAATAAAAATAGGGACATTACTACCAATTCTACAGAAATAAAAAGGATAAGAGTACTATGAACAATTCTACACCAAACTAGATAACCTAGATGAAATGAGCAATTCCTAAAAACAACAACCTGTAAGACTAATCAGTAACACTGGGCTTCACCAGTGAATTCTACCAAACATTTCAAGAAGGATTAAACACCAATCCCTTTCAAACTCTTCCAAAAAATTAAAGAGGATGAAACACTTCCTAAGGCCCACCATTACCTTAATGCTAAAACCAGACAACAGTAGAAGAAAGCTACAGATCAATATCCCATATAAATATTAATGCAAAAATATTCATATTACTGGCAAACCGAACTCATTTTTTTTTTAAAGATTTTATTTATTTATTTGAGAGAGAGAGAGAGAGATCACAAGTAGGCAGAGAGAGGGGGGGAAGCAGGCTCCCCGCTGAGCAGAGAGCCCGATGCGGAGCTCAATCTCAGGACCCCGAGATCATGACCTGAGCCAAAGGCAGAGGCTTCCACCCACTGAGCCACCCAGGTGCCCCCTAACTTAACATTTCAAAAGAATTATACGAGATCAAATGGAATTTTTTCCTGACATGCAAGAACGGCCCAACACACAGATATCAATGTAAAATACCTCAATAAACAAAGGGGAAAAAATTACATGATCATCTCAATTGATGCAGAAAAAGCGTCGGACAAAATTCAACACCCTAGCGTGATAAAAATACTCAGAAAACTAGAAATAGAAAACATAATAAAGGCAATTTATGAAAAACCCACAGCTAGTATCATACTCCATGGTGAAAGACTGAAAGCTTTTCTTCTAAGTTCAGGTAACAAGGCAAGGATGCCCACTTTCACCACTTCTAATCAACACAGACCTAAAAGTCCTAGCCAGAGCAATTAGGCAAAAAAAAAAGACCTACAAATCAGAAATGATGAAGTAAAATGATCTGTCTGCATATGACATGATTTTATATATAGAAAACCCTAAAGATTCCACAAGGTGGGGGGACAAACAAATTAATCAAAGTTGCTGGATTACAAAATCAACACACGAAAATTAGCTACATTTCAGACACCCTCTCAGGTGCCTGAATTGCTTGGACTCAAGGAGGGCTATTAGCTCTGGGCCCAGAGCCATTATTTCAGAGTAAGATGAAAAAGGAGGCAATGACCACTGTTATTTAATGCACAGCTGAGAGTGGGGGTTTGGTTGCATCTAAATTCAAAAGCAAACTGAAAATTACATTCACCATTTTTTTTTTTAGGCAGAAAGAGGAGTCCAAGATGGTGGAGAAGTAGGAGACCTTAATTTCCTCTGGTCCCAGGAACTCAGCCAGATGGCTACCAAATCATTCTGAACACCTGCAAACAACCAAAGTTCTAAGAAAATTGTGCAACTCTACAAATAGGAAAGCGACCACTTTCTGCAAGGTAGGAGGTGCGGAGAAGTGAATCTGTGGCAATATGCGGGAAGATAGATGGGGCGGGGGAAGCCTCTGTCAGCTGGCTCCTAGCAAGTGATAGAGCAGCGGAACCCAAAATTGGAACTTTTAGTTAGAAGTCTGCTTCACTGAGAGACAACGCTCAGGAGGCTAAGTGCAGGGTGGAACCCTCACTGAAACAGTGTGGTCTTGGATCCTCAGGGTCACAGGAAGACCGGGGGTGCCTGAATGAGGCAAGCTCCCAGACACCAGAGTGGGAAAGCCAGCTGCAAAGAGTGGGCCCAGAAGTGGGCTCTCAGCTCGGGGTTACCATAAACCATGAACCCTAGCACAGTTGAGCTACTAGTCTCCAAGCAGGGGCCCAACCATGAGCAGAACTGGTGACACTCCCCTTCCTCCCTTGGGAGGAGCAGCGCAGGAGTGTGCCACAGGAATCTGCAGGGTTTGGAGACTCAAAGCAGGGTCATTTGCCAGAGACAGAAATGCTCAGTCACAGTCCAGGTGAGCACGGAGTGCAGCCAGAGACCAGGGTGATAGGAGTGACTGACAGCTTTTTGCTGAGGACTCACTAAGCAGTGGGGCCCCGAACTTTTGGCTCTGGGGCCAGAGACTGGGAAGCCGCCATTTTCATTCTCATCCTCTAAAGGTGTACAGAAAGCCTTCAGGGAACACAAGCCACATAGAGAAAATTTAAGAAACAAAACAGTGGATCATAGGGAAAGAGAGGAAAAGATAAAACAAGATGAAACTAGATAGGGAGACAAACAGAGACTCTTAATCACAGGAAACAAACAGGGTTGCTGGAGGCAAGGGTGGTGGAAGGATGGGGTAACTGGGGGATGGACATTAAGGAGGGCATGTGATGTAATGAGCACTGGGTTTTATATAAGACTGATGAATCACAGACCTGTACTCTGAAACCAATAATACATTATATATTAATTAATTGAATTTCGATTTTTAAAAATATCAAAAAAATCTTTTAAACCACTTTTTTTTTTTTTTTTGGCACTGAAGTGAGTTAAGTATTCTGTCATTGTTGGCTAGCAGTTTCCTTAGATCTAATTCAGGTCACTAAAGGCAACACAAAGTTCCTCTAGGCTTACCACATCATGCTGTATTGTAATATGGTAGGGGCCAAGGCAGGCCGCCCCAAAATGGGCCACTTTGACATGAAGATTATTTTAAGTTAAAAAGCAATCAAAATCCAGCAGATTCAGGAAAAGCTCTTTACCTCCCCTACAACTGCCTGAAAATTTTTTTTCCCAAATACTTTTATTTTTTCAGTGTTACAAGATTCATTGTTTATGTACCACACCCAGTGCTCCATGCAACACGTGCCCTCCTCAATACCCACCACCAGGCTCGCCCATCCTCCCGCCCCCCCCCCCAAAACCCTCAGTCTGTTGCTCTGAGTTCACAGTCTCTCATGGTTCTTCGCCCCTCTAATTTCCTCCAATTCATCCCTCCCTTCCCTCTCACAATGTCCTCCATGTTTTTCCTTATACTCCACACATAAGTGATACCATATGATAATGGACTCGAAAAGAATTTAGATAGAGGACCTGCTCCAGAAAGAGAGCTATCACCATGGATAACTACATTATACCATGAACTAGGTATGGTAGACAGGGAGGAACATAACAAGGCCTGTTTGCTCAAAGTCTTCAATGTTCCATTGTTTCTGAGTGGCCCAGCAAACATTTGTTTACCAAACATTTACTCTTTTTCATCTTCCTGCTCCTTAGCTCAGGACTACATATATACCTCATTCTGCCTGACTATTTTTGGAATTTCTATGTCTGTGTGGATTCCCTGTAGGTATGAAATTAAATTTGATTTTCTCCCGTTTAAAAAATAATTTGCTGCATTTTTATACAGCAACAACAAACAATCGGACAGGAAATTACAAGAACAATTTCATTTATAATAGCTTCTTAAAGAATAAAGTACTTAGGAATGACTTAACTAAAGAGGCACAAGATTTGTACACTGAAAATTATAAAACATCACTGAAAAAAATTTAAAAAACTCACAAATAAATAGACATCTCCTATTCATGGGATGAAAGACTCAATACTGTTAAGATGTCAACACTACCAAAAACTATAATATACAGATTCAATGCCATCCCTATCAAAACCACAATGACTTTTTCTTACAAAAAAGGAAAATCCCTTCCTAAAATTGATGAGGAATCTCAGAGGACTCTGTATAGCCAAAATAATCTTGAAAAAGAACAAAGTTGGAGGTCTCACATTTTTTTTGACTTCAAAACCTACTGCAGGGGCGCCTGGATGGCTCAGTCGTTAAGCGTCTGCCTTCAGCTCAGGTCATGATCCCAGGGTCCTGGGATCGAGCCCCACATCCATTGGGCTCTCTGCTCAGCAGGGAGCCTGCTTCCCCCTCTCTCTGCTTGCCTCTCTGCCTACTTGTGATCTCTCTCCTCTCTGTCAAATAAATAAAAATCTTTAAAAAAAAAAAAAAAAAGCTTTTGCAAAGCAAAGGAAATGATAAAACAAAAAGGCAATGTACTGAATGGGAGAAAATATTTACAAATGATGTGTCTGATAAGGGGTTAATATCCCAACACCAACAAAATTCAACACTAAAATAATCCCATTGAAAATGGGCAGAAGATATGAACAGACATTTCTCCAAAGAAGACATCCAGATGGCTAACAAACACATGAAAAATGCTCAAAATCACTCTTCACCAGGGAAATGCAAATCAAAACCACAGTGAAATGTCACCTCACAGGTGTCAGAATGGCTAAAATAAAAAACACAAGAAACAACAAGTGTTGGCAAGAATGTGGAAAAAAAGGAACATTCATGTACTGTTGGTAGGAATGCAAACTGGTGAAGCTACTGTGAAAAACAGTATGATGTTTCCTAAAAATATTAAAGAGAAATAACATCTGACTCAGTAATTCCATTCTTAGGTGTATGCCCCAAAGAACAAAAACAGAAATTCAAACAGATAATTGTACATCAATATTTGTTACAGTATTATTTGCAATAACCAAAAGCTGGAAATAGCTGGAGTGCCTGGATGGTTCAGTTGATTAAGCAACTGCCTTTGGCTCAGGTCATGATCTCAGGGCCCTGGGATCGAGTCCCACATCAGCTCTCCACTCAGTGGGGAGTCCACTTGTTCCTCTCCCTCTGCCCCTCCCCCCCACTTGTGTGCTCTCTCTTGCTAATAAATAAAATCTTAAAAAAGAAAAAAAAAAGGAGGGGTGCCTGGGTGGCTCAGGTGGTTAAGCATCTGCCTTCAGCTCAGGTCATGATCTCAGGGTCCTGGGATTGAGCCCTGCATTAGGCTCTCTGCTCAGCTGGGAGTCTGCTTCTTCTCACTCTCCCTCTGTGCTCTTTAATAAATGGATAAAATCTTTGGGTGGGGAGGGGGAATGATGGAAAGAGCTCAAGTGTTCACTGACAGATGAATGGATATTTAAATGCGGCATATACATACAAAAGAATATTAATCAGTCTTTAAAAGGAAGGCAACTCTAACACATGTTACAATATGGATTACCTTTGAAGACATTATGCTAAATGAAATAAGCCAGTCATAAATGGGCAAATACTGCAGGATTCCAAAAATTCAGAGACAGAACAGTGCTAGGAGTAGTAGGGAATGGTAAGCTAGTGCTTAATAAGTATAACGTTTCAGCTGGGATAGGTGAAAAAGTTCTAGAGATAGCTGGTGATGGTGGCAGCAGAAAAATGTGGATGCACCTAATGCCACAGAACTGTAACTGAAATTTTCCATTTTTGACTTTTTTGTGTATATTTTACCACAATTTTTTTAAAGTACTGCATCAGTGTAAACTTCTTGAATTTAATAACTGGTTGTAGAAGAAAACATTCTAATTCTTAAGAATTATATACTGAAGCATTAAACAGTAAAGAGACATGATAAACACAACCCACTCACATATGGTTAAGAAGTCTGAAAATTTGGGCGCCTGGATGGTTCAGTCGGTTAAGCATCTGCCTTTGGCTGAGGTCACAATCCCAGGGTCCTGGGATCAAGCTCTGTGTATGGCTCCCTCCTCATAAGCAGGAGAGTCTGTTTCTGCCTCTCCCTCTGCTACTCCCCCTGCTCATGCACTCGCTCTCTCTTGCTCTCAAATAAATAAAATCTTTAAAAATAAATAAATACTAGAATTCTGAAAATTTGAAATTTCAAAATAAAGACTTTTAAGAACTCTGTTCAAAAGGTAGCATTAAGAGGAGGAAAACTGCAAATCACAGCGTGGGAGAAGGCAGCTGCAACATATAACTGATAAAGAACTTATATCCAGAATATAAAAAGAACTCCTAAAAATAAGAAAAAACCCACACTTTTTAAAATGGGCAAAATAGATGAACAGGCACACCACAAAAGAAGAAACATATGAAAAGGTGCTAAACCTCATTAGTCATGGAAATGCAATGAAAGATCATACCACATGCAAACTGGCATAATTATACTAATAAAAGTGCTGGCAAGGATGTGAAATAAGTGAAATTCTCACACACTGCAAATAGAAGTGTAAATTGCTGCACACTCTTTAATGAATAGTTAGGCATTACCTTAAAAAGCTGAAGATATGTACATCCTATGACATAACTATGCCCTTACCCTGAGAACCTGAAACCAGGGTACAGGTATAAGAATGTTTAGATCAGCATCAATGGCAATGGCAAAAATCTTTAAACACAGAATGTGGTAGAATGGATGAATATGCTAGTTTACTACAGATTAAAATGAATGAACTATGTTTATTAAATGAATGAACTATATTTACAAAGAACATGGATAAATCTTAAAAACATAATGAGTCACAGCCACGCACAAAAGAATGAACAAAAGAATGAATATTATATGATTTCATCTTACACTAAAGGTCAAAATAGCAACGAACCACAACTTTTAACTATAAAGCAAAGCAAATACAGATAATTACCATAAAAGTTGAGATCATAAATAATTCTGGACAGGATGAAAGGAGGCAATAGTGACTAGGAAAGGTAATGGGAGCAGGGCTCCTGGAGGTCATTTCTTGAACTCAGTGTTATTTACACGGATTTGCACTTAATAATTGCTAAACTGTACATATTTTACGTACTTCCCTGAGTATGAGACAATTAACAGTGCTTAGAAATTTTTAAATTAAGTGGGAGAGGAGGCAAAGACAGAATCAGGGAGACAAGTTAGGATTCTGCAATAATCCAGGTGGAATGCTTGAATCAAAATGGTAGCAGTGTGAGTAGTAAGAAGTATGCAGCAATAGGATTTTAGATTACATCCTAAAGTAGAGTGAATATGACTTGGAACTGAACTTGGCATGTAACAGAAAAAGAGGAGTTAAAATGGTGCAATGGTTTTTTTACCTGAGCCACTAGAAGGCTGAACTTGCCATTTATTGAAATGGGGAAGGCTGCAGGAGAGCACCTTGGAAGAGGCTTATAAAAGACCAAAACCTATGAAGTTCGAGATACCATCGAAGGCCAAATAGAAACACTGGTAGGCACCTGAATGGGTAATCCTAGAGTTCAGGAGTGTTCCATCCAGAAGACACAGATTTGAGAGCTGTCAGCATATAGTTGACTATTTAAAGTCTTGAGATGGGATAAAAATCACCCAGGGAAGGAGAGAAGAGCTAGAAGAAGAAAACCAAGAATTATGGTGCTTCCAAGTTTCAGAGGAAGGAATGATCGGCTAAGTAAAATGCTGAAAGGTCAAGTAAGCTGATGACTAAGAAATGTCAACCGGATTTAGTAATGCTGGAACCTTTGATGTCTTTGATACAAAAAACTGACATTAAGGGTGACCCTGAGTAGAATAATATCCATTTCATCACAAACTAAATATTCAAGTGTATTCACATCTATTTCTCAATTCTATTCTGTTCTCCTGGTCTATTTATTTGTAAATTAATGAACCAGTTTGTTATTTCGCTTTATATTTTATCACCTGAGCATGCCCCTCATTACACTTCTTTCATGGAATATCTAGTACTTTAAAAATCAATCTGGTAGCATTTTTATTGTACTCTCATTAAACACATGAAATATTTAAGATATAGAATGGTTAAGACCTGATGATTAGTTGTGGAGGACTAAAGTGGGGAGATGGCACCAATATGCAGATATTAAAGAAAGTTCTGCAAGTGCAGGATGGGATTGCTTAGGATACTAACACATAACTAATGAGAAAGGACATAAACACCAAAATCAGTAGCATTTCTCCACAGTAATAAAACATCTGAAAAAGAAAGCCAGACCATTCACAATAGCATCAAACATAATAAAATATTCCAAAAGAATTTAACAAAGGAGGTAAAAGATCTATACATTGAAAACTCTAAGACTTTGATGAAAGATACTGAAGATGACAAAAAAAAATGGAAGTTCCTGGGTAAGAATATTGTTAAAATGTCCATACTACCCAGAGCCATCTATAGATTCAATGCAATGCCTTTCAAAATTCCAATGGCGTTTTTGACAGAAATAGAAAAAACAATCTAAAATTTGTATAGAACCACAAAAGACCCCGAATAACCAAAACAATCCTGACAAAGACAATTAAAGCTAGAGGAACCATACTTTCGGATTTCAAACCATACTACAAAGTTATAGTTATCTTTTAAACAGTATAGTACTGGCATAAAAACAGACACACAAACCAATAGAACAGAATCAAGAGCCCAGAAGTAAACCCTCATATATACTGTCAACTAATATTTGACAAGGGAGCCAAGAATATTCAATGAAGAAAGCTAAGGCTCTTCAAAAAATGATTTTGGGGGCACCTGGGTGGCTCAGTCAGTTAAGCATCTGCCTTCGGCTCAGGTCATGGTCCCAGAGTCATGGGATCAAGTCAAGCCCTGGGATGGGGCTCCCTGCACAGCAGGGAGTCTTCTCCCACTACCCCTTCCCCCTGCTTGGGATCTCTCTCTCTCTCTAAAGCTCTCTCTCTCAAATAAATAAAATCTTAAAAAAAATAAAATAAATGATTTTGGGAAAACTGGATCACTACCAGCAGAAGAATGCAATTAGACCCATATATTCGACCGGTCACAAAAATTAACTCAAAATGGATTAAAGATTTAAAGACCTGAAACCATAAAAGTCTTAGAAGAAAACATGGCGGGGGGCACCTGGGTATCTCCGTTGACTAAGAGTCTGCCTTCAGCTCAGGTCATGATCCCAGGGTCCTGGGATCGAGCCCCACATAGGGCTCCCTGTTCAGCAGGAGCCTGCTTCTCCATCTCCCTCTGCCCCTCCCCTGCTTGTGCACGCTCCTTCGCGCTCTCTCTCTCTCACTCTCAAATAAATAAAATCTTCAAAAAATATTTTTTAATTTAAAAAAAAGAAAACATAGGGAACAATTTTATGGATATGACACCAAAAGAATAAGCAACAAAAGCGAAAATTAACAAGTAAGACATCAAACTAAAAAGCTTCTGCATAGCAAAAGAAAATCAACAAAATGTAAAGGCAACTTACTGAACAAGAGAAAATATCTGCAAATCATATATCTGAAAAGAGGTTAATATAAAAATATTTAAAGAACACCTACAACTCAATAACAACTACAGCAAAAATCCAAAATGGTAATTATGTGAAGTGAAAAATGTATTGACTAACCTTATTGTGATAAACATTTCACAATATATGTATGTATAAAGCTACCACATTGTACACTTTAAATTTACACATTATATGATAGTTGTATCAATAAAGCTAGAAAAAAATTTAATGAACAGAGGATCTCAATAGACATTTTTCCAAGGAACACATACAAATGGTCAACATCACTAATCATCAGGGAAATGTAAATCAAAACCAAAAGGAGGCACCACCTCAAACTATTAGAATGGCTGTTATCAAGAAGACAAGAACTAAGCGTTGGCAAGAATGTGGAGGAAAGGGAACCCTTGTGCACCATTGACAGAAATGTAAATTGATACAGCCACTATGGAAAACAGTAGGGAAGTTCCTCAAAAAATTAAAAATAGAATTACCAACGATTATACTTTTGGATATATATCCAAAGGAAACCATCAACAAAACTAAAAGACAGCCTACTAAGTGGGAAAAGATATTTGAAAATGACATATCTGATAAAGGGTATCTAAAATATGTAAAGAACTGATACAACTCAACATCTCCAAAACAAATAACCCAAACAAAAAAACGGGCAGAAGACACGAACAGACATTTCTCCAAAGATGACATACAGATGGCTAACAGACACATGAAAAGATGCTCGACATCACTCATCTTCAGGGAAATGCAAATCAAAACCACAATGAGATACCACCTCACACCAGTCACAATGGCTAAAATAAAAAACACAAGAAACAAGTGTTGTCAAGGATATGGAGAAAAAGGAACTCTCGCGCACTGTGGGTAGAAATGCAAACTGGTCCAGCCACTGTGGATAACAATAGGGAGGTTCCTCAAAAAAATTTTTTAAAACTACCCTATGATCCAGTAATTATACTACCAAAGAATACGAAAACACTAATTCAAAAGGGTACATGCACCCCTACGTTTATTGCAGCATTACCTACACAATAGCCAAATTATGGAAACAACCCCCAAATCTCTATGATTGATGAATAAACAAAAAAAGATGTGATACGCGTGTGTGCACACACACACACAGGACTATTATTCAGCCATAAAAAATAATGAAATCTTTCCATTTGCAAAACATGGGTAGAGTTAGCGCACAAGGCTAAGTAAGTCAGTCAAAGACAAATACCATATGATTTCATTCATATGTGGAACTTAAGAAACAAAACAAATGAACAAAGGGGAAAAAAAAAAAACCAAAAAATAGGATCTTAACTATAAAGAACAGATGGTTACCAGAAGGGAGGTGGGTGGGGGATGGATGAAATAGGTGAAGGGGATTAAGAGTGCACTTATCTTGAAGAGCACTGAATAATATATGGAATTGTTGGATCACTATATTGTACCCCTGAAACTAAGATAACACTGTATATTAACTATATCAGAATTCCAATTTTTTAAAAAGGAAATGAAATCAAAGTCTCAAAGAGACTTTGTAGCTGTAGCATTATTTACAATAGCCAAGATACAAAAACAACCTAAGTGTCCAACAACGGATGAATGGGTAAAGAAAATGCAATACGGGGCGCCTGGGTGGCTCAGTGGGTTAAAGCGTCTGCCTTCGGCTCAGGTCATGATCTCAGGGTCCTGGGATCGAGCCCCGCATCAGGCTCTCTGCTCAGCAGGGAGCCTGCTCCCCTCTCCCTCTCTGCCTGCCTCTCTGCCTACTTGTGATCTCTCTCTCTCTGTCAAATAAACTTAAAAAAAAAAAAAAAAAGTTAAATTGGTAAATTTCATGTGTATTTTACAACAATAAAAAAGTTGAAAAAAAAAAGTTCTCTCTCTCTGCCTGCCTCTCTGCCTACTTGTGATCTCCTTCTCTCTGTCAAAGAAATAAATAAAATCTTTAAAAAATTAAAAAATAAAAAAAAATGCAATACATAGACATAATTCAGTCATGACAAAGAAGGAAATCCTGCTGTTTGCGACAACATGGACGGACCTTGAAAGCATTTCACTAATGGCTATTACTGATGTATAAATGTATGTGCTAAGTGAAATAAAATTAGAAAGAGAATGACAGGTGATGTATGATCTCATTCATGTGTGGAATCTAAAAAGCTGAACTCATAAAAACAGAGTAGAATGGTGGTTACCAGGGGCTAGAGACTGGAGGAAACAGGGAAGTGCTGGTGAAAGGTGTAAACTTCAGTTATAAGATGAATAAGTTCTGGGGATCTCATGTACAGCACAGTGATTCCTACTGTTAATGTTGTATTATATGCTCGACAATTGCTAGGAGAGTAGATCTTAAATGTTCTCACCACAAAAAAGAAATGGTAATCATTTGAAACGTTGAAGGTGCCGGCTAACACTAGGGTTAGCAATAGACACCAAGAAGGCTGGAGAGGTGAGAAGAAATGCCAGAGACAACAGAGTGGAAGCAAAGGGAAACGAATGTTGCTAATAATCAGGAAAACGTGTATTAAAGATCATTGACCATGACCTTAAAAAAACCGGTTTTAGTAGAGTAAGGGGGCAGAGCCAAATTGGAATGTGTTAAGGAGAGAATGGGAAGATAAGAATAGGGCAATAGCCACAAGGAGATGCAGAGTAGGGAAGGGCTTTTGTGGTTGTTTTGAAGATAGGAAATACCTGAATAGGGTATTTCCTATAGGGGTCAGTTCTGATGGGAGGACCCAGTGCCAAGGGAGAGGCTGAAGATGATAGATTGAACAGAATGGACAGGAGGAGGCTGGCTACTGAAAAGGTATGAAGAGTTACATGATATGCACAAATTTGGGAAGAGGGGGAGAGAAGGGGCTTAGCCAAAGGAATTGCCATCTCTGTTCCTGGCAGGAAGAAGAGGACTGGGTGAGCTCAGGGAGATACTAATTCCGTAAGCAAGGTAGAGGGAATTCTGCTTTGTTCTGGAAGAGATGTGGTCATCTGAATTTTTAAAATTCACTCCTGTTGAACAGGTAAGTTGCTTTCAGTCTGTCACTAAGAACAGAATATCTGGATCAAAGGGTAAGCACTTTTAGTAATTTCTCAATTCCTACTGCCAAAACTACCCTCGAGAAAAAGGTGTTCCGTATCTACATTCCTTCTATTTACAGTGTTCTCCTCATATTGGAGGACTAGTTTTACCTCCCCCCCTCAAATCTGTCTTGGCATTTGTTACTCATTATTATTAAATATATTTTATGAGGAAAAGACTAATTTTTTAAAAAGATATCAAGTTAATTACCCATGTATAAGTGCAAGTAGGCCTCATTTAAAATTAGAAATCTCATTCTATCAAAATTATGTTCTAAAGATAAAGCACTTCTCAAAATGAAGTTAGAGATCAGATTTACCATTACAGACAATATATAATGAAATGGCAAACAGCCGAAGAAATAAAGGTGGGACATAGGAAACAACTTCACAATAAAGTAGATTACAGAAAAGACTTCCATGAGAAACGTTTTCTTCCTTTTTAAGACAAGGAGAGAAAGTGGGGGGAGAAGTAGGGGAAGGGCAGAGGGAGAGGGAGAGAGAGAATCCTAAGCAGGCTCCATGCCCAGCACAGTGCGTAACACAGTGCTCGATCCCACAACCCTGAGATCAAAACCTCAGCTGAAATCAAGAGTCGGATGCTCGACCAACCGACCAACCGAGCCACCCAGGTGCTTCCATGAGGAACTTTTTTAATAGGATTTAGCAACCAATCATCCATCTAGGCAGAAGACAGGATCCTTTGATTACTTAAAAATCATTTGCAATTCAAATCAACAAGTAAAATCACCCATCAAAGAAGTACACAAGCACATTCTGTCACACAAGTTCCAAAAGCTACAGATTTCATGCCAAAATCTTCTCTCCACTAAAACCTTATCATTACTATGCTGAGAGCAGTGATAATGCAGGTAACCCAGATCTAGGTCAGGAACTATTTTTATTGCAGGTGAGTTACTACACAATTCTCAAAGGGCAGGAGAAGCAGGCCCTTCTTTCTTACCTTAACCATGAACGTGAAATCAGTTAGAGCAGGGGAATAGACAGCCCCACCAGCACACGGGCCCATGATCAGAGAAATCTGAGGGATGACTCCAGATGCCAGGACATTCCTCTGCCAAAAGAGAAAGGCAAGGCATGTGGTTACAGAGGTGTTCAAGGCGCTATCTGCAGAAAAATAAAGGCAATTGTAAAATTACATTTGGCTTTTAGTCACAGAAATTCTATGCTAGAGCCAAGAGACCTAATCAGTACAGGTTCTCCCAAAATTATGTACGCAGTTTCTCCCCACAACAGGTGGTATGGTTGGCTTATTACTTTCTGTGGCAAATACCCTCTCTCCCCTCCTTGGCAGTAGTTTCCAGAAAGCTCCAACAGGACATAAGCTCAGAGAGACTCTATTCACTCTTACCCCAGTTCCAAACACATCTCAGGCCCAGCAACCCTATCTGCACAAAGCTGGCTGAAAAATAAATGAAACCTTTAAGCGGAATATACAGGGATAACGCGTATCCTGGAGCCATGACCTCTATTTAAGAGTCCCTTCACACCCGCCACAGAAGGTACCCAGCAGTTACAAGGCAAGGCTAAGAGGCGGGTGCTACTTTACTCTGAGTCTTCAATGTCTGTCCACATCTAGGCAGGGCATATGGGGAAAGGGAGGTAGTAGGAGCCAGGAAGTCTCCACGGGGACAGAGGTATGTGAAGGGCCAAGCCTCAGGCCACCTCTCAGGTCACCTCCTGAGAAAGAAAAAAAAATGGGGTCTGAAGGACCCAGGCAAGATGAATAAGTCCAATGACTCCTTGCCCAACCCCCAAATTTTTTCCTTCCCCCGGGTTCCATGAGCATAAGAGAAGTATGTCTACTTCTAGCCATTTCTTGGCTCTGAGCCCAATTTCTACAAATCATAGGACATAGCTGAGGACAGTATGAAAGCCATCTATAGAGAGGATTCTGGGAAAATGGCAGAGTAGGAAGCACCAAGAATCTGCCCTCACGTGGACAACAACTACCCTGACATAATCTGATAAAACTTTCTGGAACTCTAGTCTATTGAAGGCTTCCAACTCCCAGTGGAAAATTTGGAGAATAAACTGTGGCTAATTTCAATCAATTTTAGCTCTTAGCACAATAGCCACTACTCATCCACTGCCCCCAAGCCACAAGGCAGGCTGCTGTACCTAGATTCCTGAAGCAGCTTACACAGGGCTTTCAGGAGCCAGTGTAGGCGAAAAGCACTCTGTCCTCTGTCCAGTATAGGTGAGGGATCACCTACTGCTGATTCTGGTTACAGAGATGTAGTTAGAGAGGTAGGTGGCCATTGTTGTACCTCCTTACGCCACTGCTGCAAGCTCCTGCCCCTCCAGCCCAGTATCACTAATCATTAGGTAAACACAAATCATAACTAGAATGATGTACCACAACACAAACATTGGGAGGGCTACTACCAAATAGAAAACGAGTAATGTTGGCGAGGATGTGGAGAAATTGGAACTTTTGCACACTACTACTGGGAATGTAAACTAGTACAGCCACTGTGGAAAACAGCATGGAGTTTCCTCAAAAATTTAAAAATTATCATGTGATCCAGAAATTCCACTTCCGGCAATATACCAAGAAGAATGGAACCCAGGATCTCAAAGAGATACCTCTACAACCACATTCAGAGCAACATTACTCACAATAACTGAAACATAGAAGCAACCCAAGTGCCCATCAATGGATGAATGAATAAGCAAAATGTGGCATGTACCTACAGTGGAATATTAATTAGCCTCAAAAAGGAAATATTTCCTGTCACACACTACCATATGGATAAATCTTGAGGACATGAAGTGAAATAAGCCATTCACAAAAACACACATTAATATGATTCCAGGCAAGCTAGTACAGCCACTCTGGAAAACAGAATGGGGGTTCCTCAAAAAGTTGAAAATAGAACTACCCTACGACCTAGCAATTGCACTACTAGGTATATACCTCAAAGATACAAATGTAGTGATCTGAAGGGGCACCTGTACTCCAATGTTTATTAGCAGCAATGTCCACAATAGCTAAAGTATGGAAAGAGCCCAGACGTCTATCGACAGATGAATGAATAAAGAAGATGTGGTACATAGATAAATAGTGGAATATTACTCAGCCATCAAAAAGAATGAACTTGCCATTTGCAACGATGTGGATAGAACTAGACAGTATTATGCCAAGGGAAAATAAGTCAATCAGAGAAAGATAATTATGAGTTCACTCATTTGTGGAATTTAAGAAACAAAACAGAGGAGCATAGAGGAAGGAGGGTAAAAATAAAACTAGATGAAATCAAAGAGGGAGACAAACCATTAGGAGACTCTTAATCATGGGAAACAAACTGAGAATTGCTGGAGGGGAGGTGGGTGGGGGGCTGGGGTAAAAAGATGATGGGCATTAAGGACAGCACGTGATGTAATGAGCACTGGATGTTATATACAACTGATGAATCACTGAATGCTACCTCTGAAACTAGTAATACACTGTACGTTAATTAACTGAATTTTAAAAATACAATATGATTTCACTTATGTAATGTACTTAGTCAAAATCACACAGATAGAGTGGTGATTGCCAAGGGCTGAGAGGAGGGAATAATAGGGAGAAACTCTTTAATGGGTATAGAGTTCCAGTTTCCTTTTCTTTTTTTTTAAATACTTTTTTTTTTTTTTTTTTTTTAGTAATTTCCACACCCAATATGCAGCTTGAACTCACAACCACAAGATCAACAGTCACATGCTCTTCCAACTGAGCCAGCAAGGTGCCCCAACAGTTCCAGTTTTGCAAGATGAATAGAGTTACACGAATAAATACTGGTTATGGTTGCACAACATTATGAATGTATTTAATACCACTGGATATACACTTAAAAATGGTTAAATTGGGGGGCGCCTGGGTTGCTCAGTGGGTTAAAGCCTCTGCCTTCGGCTCAGGTCATGATCTCAGGGTCCTGGGATCGAGCCCCGCATCAGGCTCTCTGCTCAGCAGGGAGCCTGCTCCCCTCTCTCTCTCTGCCTGCCTCTCTGCCTACTTGTGATCTCTCTCTCTCTGTCAAATAAATTTAAAAAAAAAAAAGTTAAATTGGTAAATTTCATGTGTATTTTACAACAATAAAAAAGTTGAAAGAGTTCTCTATATCGTGCAAAAAATATCAAGCTGTGTGAGTGAACTCCCAGCTATTGCAGAAGGAAGAAACAAACAACTATAAAACTGAAGAAAATCGTCAAAAACAAATATTTGGAGGCTTAGGAGTCAGACCAAATATTAACAAATTGAGAAGTGCTTATTGACTAAAAAAACAAAACAAAACTGCTAAACTTGAGATAAGAACAGTGACATTCTTAACTAAGGCTGCTACCATTGTCCACACCTCAGGATGTCCTCCCGGGTGAAGGAAAATAACAGACAGTAAGTAAATCAACAGGAAGCCAGAAACATCACTAAAAATGTTAAATATGTGGTTAAATATACAATACTGTATATAGTTCTCTCTTAATACTTTAAAAGACAAGATTATATAAAGCAATTATTTTAATACTTCGTTGTTAGACTTATAAGGTATATATCAATAACAGAACAAAGGAAGGGGAATAAAATGGAGTTATATGGGATCAAAAATCCTGTATTTTACCAGATTTAAGTTAGTTTTAATTTGAAGTAGATTGTGATCAGTTGACATATATATTGTAACCCTTAGAGCAACTATCAAATAACTCAATAAACAGTTTTCTTAAAAAGTCAAAGGAATTAGAAAACTACATTAAAAATATGTGTTTAAAATAAAAGAGTTGAGTAGTATCATAGAAGATGCTGGAACAAGAAGCTCTAAGAATTTATGCCTCAAACTAAACATCTATTGAGTTCACAGGAATTGTCTGAAGCAACTGTTTTGGAACTCTGGAGTCTAGTGGAATCATCCCACACCTGGCAACCCTGGAGCAGGCAGTCATGGGGACTGGCAGCCCATGTTTCTAGTGCGGCTAGCTGATGTCAGAGTAGGCAATAAGGACCCTGTCCTACAAAAATCAGGGTTATGTGTATTGATTACTGATCATGTCTTTTGATCAATAAAGGACCAGTACATAGGCTGGCAACTGTTTCAACCTTGACAGGTTCAAGTAGCTCTATAGCAGAAATGGGATTTAAAGAGACAGTTTCTTGGGACACCTGGGTGGCTCAGTCAGTTAAGCATCTGCCTTCAACTCAGGTCATCCCACGGGCCTGGGATTGAATTCCGTATCAGGCTTCTCGCTCAGCAGTGAGCCTGCTTATCCCTCTGCTTGCAGCTCTCCCTGCTTGTGCTCACTCTCTCTCTGACAAATAAATAAAATCTTTAAAAATAAAAATAAAAAAATTAGACCCATCACGTTTTAAAAACAAATAAATAAATAAAAATAAAGAGAGTTTCTTTTCAAGGAGCCAGACGTTTAATGAAATCTTTGTCAGGTCACTGGTTGACTACCAGAAACTTCAGTGACCACACTCAACATGTAACATATTTTTGCAAAAACAGCTCAGAAAGTCACAAATGGATAGATTCAGCCCCCAACAAGCAAAACTCCACAATCTCTGACAAATGAGTGAATTAGATTTCCAACATTACCAGAAATACACATAATTCCCAGTACTCAACAAAAACAAGAAATTACTAAACACATAAAGAAACAGGCTACTAGAGGAGTAGGAGCAAGACGGCAGAGGAGTAGGAGGCTGAGATAGTATCAGATCCCAGAAGTTCAGCTAGATAGATATCAAACTACTCTAAAAACCTACAAACTCAACAGGAGATAGAAGAGAAGAAGAACAGCAATTCTAGGAACAGAAAATCGACCACTTTCCGGAAGGTAGGACGTGTGGAAAGTGAATCCAAAGCAACAGGAAGAGAGACTGTGGGGGGGAGGGGCCGGCTCCCAGCGAGCCGCAGAGCACTGGAGCACAAACTCAGAACTTTTAGAAGTCTGCTCCACTGAGGGACATCGCTCCAGAGGTTAAGCGGGGGGTGGAGCCTTTGCGGGGACAGTGTGGTTTCAGGACCCGTGGGGTCACAGAAAGACTGGGGGTGTCTGAGGGTGGCAGAGCTCCCAGGTATCAGTGGGGAAGCCAACAGCACAGACCGAGCGGAACAGTGGGCTACCAGCTCGGGCTTACCTTACACTGTGATCCGAGGCACAGTCAGGCCACTGCTCTTCAAGCAGGGACCCCATAAGGGGCAGATACGGAGAGACCCCTTCCTTTCTCCTTCGGGAGGAGCAGCGCGGGACCGCACTGCAGGAATCGGCTGGGTTTGGAGATTCCAAACGGGGCCGTGCGCCAGAGATAGAAACGCTCGGTCGCAGGCTGGGTGAGCTTGGAGTGCAGCCGGAGACCAGGGAGATGGGAGTGATTGACTGCTTTTCTCTGAGGGCACACTGAGGAGTGGGGCCCCAAGCTCTCAGCTCCTATAGGTTGGAGATAGGGAGGCCGCCATCTTCATTCCCATCCTCCAAAGCGGTACAGAAAGCATTCAGGGAACAAAAGCTCCTGAAAGCAAACCCGAGCAGATTACCTAGCCTAGCCCCTGGCAAGGGTGGTGCAATTCCGCCTCAGGCAAAGATGTTTGAGAATCACTGCAACAGGCCCCTCCCCCAGATCAGCAAGAATATCCGGCCAAGACCAAGTTCATTGATCAATGAAAACTCTGGAACTCCAGAGTTAGGAAAAAACAACACATAGAATTCATAGCTTTATTCCCCCATGATCCTTTATTCTATCAGAGTTAAATTTTTTAAATTTTATTTTTTTCTTATTTTATTTTTTTATTTTATTCTTCCTCTTTCCTATTTTGACATTTTTTAACTAGTATCTTATCAATACCTTTTTAAAAATCTTTTCTAATTTTCCTGTTACATTCATATTTTATCCCCTCATTGTATTTAACCTTATTTTTTAAATACACATACGGTTTTTTTTTTCCTTCCAAATTTTGGGATACAATATCTTCTACTAGATCAAAATGTACCCTAAATCTAGCACATGGTTTGGTTCTAGTCTCCAGCCATATCACATTCTTTCCTCTTTTATTCTTTTTTTTTTCTGTTTTTTCAACCAAACTCTTATCAATCCCTTTTTTAGACTCTTTTTTAATTTTCATCTTTACACTCATATTCCATCCCTTCATGGTGTTTACCTTATTTTTGTATATTTATAAGTTTTTCTTTCTTTAAAATTTTGGGAGGTAGTTTCTTCTAACAGACCAAAAACACCCAAAATCCGGTGTGGGGTTCTGTTCTAACCACAAATCTAATACATATATATTTTTTTCTTTTTCTCTTTTTTATTTTATTTTATTTCTTTTTTCTTTTTTTTTCCTTCCCCTCCCCCCTTTCTCTTCAACCCCTGGTTTCGGATCTCTTCTGATTTTTCTGGGCTACGCTTTTAGTATTTTGTTCTCTCATTCATCTATTCTTATCTCGATAAAATGACAAGGCAGAAAAACTCACCACAAAAAAAAAAAGAATAAGAGGCAGTACCGATGACTAGGGACCTCATCAATACGGACATCAGTAATATGTCAGAAATAGAGTTCGAAATGACAATTATCAAGGTGCTAGCTGGGCTCGAAAAAAGCATGGAAGAAATTAGAGAATCCCTGTCTGGAGAAATAAAATCCTTTTCTAGAGAAATAAAACTACTAAAATCTAACCAAGTTGAAATCAAAAAAGCTATTAATGAGGTACAATAAAAAATGGAGGCTCTTACTACTAGGCTAAATGAGGCAGAAGAGAGAATTAGTGATATAGAAGACCAAATGATGGGGAATAAAGAAACTGAGAAAAAGAGAGACAAACAACTACTGGACCACAAGGGGAGAATGAGAGATAAGTGATTCCATAAGACGCAACAATATTAGAATAATTGGGATCCCAGAAGAAGAAGAAAGAGAGAGAGGGGCGGAAGGTCTATTGGAACAAATTATTGTAGAGAATTCCCCTAATGTGGCGAAGGGAACAGGCATCAAAATCCAGGAGGCACAGAGAAACCCCCTCAAAATCAATAAAAATAGGTCTACACCCCATCATCTAATAGTAAAACTTACAAGTCTTAGTGACAAAGAGAAAATCCTGAAAGCAGCTCGGGACAAGAAGTGTGTAACATACAATGGCAGAAATATTAGACTGACAGCAGACCTATCCACAGAGACCTGGCAGGCCAGAAAAGACTGGCATGATATATTCGGGGCACTAAACGAGAAAAATTTGCAGCCAAGAATACTATATCCAGCTAGGCTGTCATTGAAAATAGATGGAGAGATAAAAAGCTTCCAGGACAAACAAAAACTAAAAGAATTTGCAAACACCTAACCAGCCCTACAGGAAATATTGAAAGGAGTCCTCTAAGCAAAGAGAGAGCCTAAAAGGAACATAGACCAGAAAGGAACAGAGACAATATACGGTAACAGTCACCTAACAGGCAATACAATGGCACTAAATTCATATCTGTCAATAGTTACCCTGAATGTAAATGGGCTAAATGCCCCAATCAAAAGACACAGAGTATCAGAATGGATAAAAAAACAAGATCCATCAATATGCTGTCTGTAAGAAACTCGTTTTAGACCCAAAGACACCTCCAGATTGAAAGTAAGGGGGTGGAAAACAATTTATCGTGCTAATGGACATCAAAAGAAACCTGGGGTGGCAATCCTTATATCAGATAAACTAGATTTTAAGCCAAAGATTATAATAAGAGATGAGAAAGGACACTATATCATACTTAAAGGGACCGTCCAACAAGAAGATCTAACAACTGTAAATATCTATGCCCCTAACGTGGGAGCAGCCAATTATGTAAACCAATTAATAACAAAATCAAAGAAACACATCAACAATAATACAATAATAGTAGGGGACTTTAATACCCCCCTTACCGAAATGGACAGATCATCTAAGCAAAAGATCAACAAGGAAATAAAGGCTCTAAATGACACACTGGACCAGATGGACATCACAGATATATTCAGAACATTCCATCCCAAAGCAACAGAATACACATTCTTCTCTAGTGCACATGGGAACATTCTCCAGAATAGATCACATCCTCGGTCACAAATCAGGTCTCAATCAGTACCAAAAGATTGGGATCATTCCCTGCATAATTTCAGACCACAATGCCATGAAACTAGAACTCAATCACAAGAGGAAAGTTGGAAAGAACTCAAATACATGGAAGCTAAAGAGCATCCTACTAAAGAATGAACGGGTCAACAAGGAAATTAAAGAAGAGTTAAAAAAATTCATGGAAACAAATGAAAATGAAAACACAACTGTTCAAAATCTTTGGGATGCAGCAAAGGCGGTCCTGAGAGGAAAGTATATAGCAAAACAAGCCTTTCTCAAGAACCAAGAAAGATCTCAAATACACAACCTAACCCTACACCTCAAGGAGCTGGAGGAAGAACAGCAAAGAAAGCCTAAACCCAGCAGAAGAGAAATAATAAAGACTAGAGCAGAAATCAATGAAATAGAAACCAAAAGAACAGTAGAACAAATCAACAAAACTAGGAGCTCATTCTTTGAAAGAATTAATAAGATTGATAACCCCTGGCCAGACTTATCAAAAAGAAAAGAGAAAGGATCCAAATTAATAAAATAATGAATGAAAGAGGAGAGATCACAACCAACACCAAAGAAATACAAACAATTATAAGAACATATTATGAGCAACAATACACCAGCAAATTAGACAATCTGGAAGAAATGGATACATTCCTAGAGACACATAAACTACCAAAATTGAACCAGGAAGAAATAGAAAACCTGAACAGATCCATAACTGGTAAGGAGATTGAAGCAGTCATCAAAAATCTCCCAACAAACAAGAGCCCAGAGCCAGATGGCTTCTTAGGGAAATTCTACCAAACATTTAAAGAAGAATTACTACCTACTCTCCTGAAATTGTTCCAAAAAATAGAAATGGAAGGGAAACTTCCAAACTCATTTTATGAGGCCAGCATTACGTTGATCCCAAAACCAGACAAAGACCCCATCAAAAAAGAGAATTACAGACCAATATCCTTGATGAACACGATGTAAAAATTCTCACCAAAATACTAGCCAATAGGATCCAACAGTACATTAAAAGGATTATTCACCACGACCAAGTGGGATTTATTCCTGGGATGCAAGGTTGGTTCAACATCCGCAAATCAATCAATGTGATACAATACATTAATAAAAGAAAGAACAAGAACCATATGATACTCTCAATTGATGCTGAAAAAGCATTTGACAAAGTACAGC
>CM052898.1:80374051-80413144 GCA_028534135.1 Potos flavus | reverse complement strand
AAGAAAAAGGAAGGAAGAAAAAGGAAGGAAGAAAAAGGAAGGAAGAAAAAGGAAGGAAGAAAAAGGAAGGAAGGAAAGAAGGAAAAAGAAAGAAGTGCTATGAAAAATTGGAAAGCCACATGCAAAGAAACTGAACAGCTGTCTTACACTATGCACAAAGATCAACTCAAAAGGAATTAGACTTGAATATAAAACCAGAAACCAGAAACTCATAGAAGTGATAGGCAGTAAGCTCCTTGACATAGGTCTTAGCAATATTTTTTGGTTTTTTTTTTTATTTATTTGAGAGAGATCATAAGTTGGGGGAGGGGGTTTAGGAGAGGGAGAAAGGAAGGAGAGGGAGAAGCAGACTCCCTGCTGAGTAGGGAGCCCAACGTGGAGCTTGATCTCAGGACCCTAGGACCATGACCTGAGCCAAAGGCAGACAGACGCTCAACGGGCTGAGCCACCCAGGTGCCCCAGCAATGTTTTTTTCTTAATCTGACACCAAAAGCAAAAGCAACAAAAGCAAAAACAAACAAATGGGATTACATCAAACTAAAAGGCTTCTGCACAGCAAAGGAAACCTTCAACAAAATGAAAAGGCAGCCTAGTAAAAGGGAGAAGATATTTGCAAATCCTATCTGATAAGGGGCTAATATCCAAAATATATAAAGAACTCACACAACTCAGTAGAAAAAAATCCAATTAAAACATGGGGAGGGGCACCTGGGTGGCTCAGTGGGTTAAAACCTCTGCCTTCGGCTCAGGTCATGATCTCAGGGTCCTGGGATTGGGCCCCGCATCGGCTCTCTGCTCAGCAGGGAGCCTGCTTCCCCCTCTCTCTCTACCTACTTGTGATCTCTCTCTGTCAAATAAATAAATAAAATCTTTAAAAACAAAAAAAAAACAAAAAACATGGGGAGCTCTGAATAGACATTTTTCCAAAGAAGACATACAGATGGCCAACAGGTACTAAAGATACTCGACTTCACTAATCATTGCAGAAATGCAAATCAAAACCACAATTAGGGGCACCTGGGTGGCTCAGTTGGTTAAGCAACTGCTTTCGGCTCGGGTCATGATCCCAGAGTCCTGGGATCGAGTCCCACATCAGGCTCCCAGCTCTGTAGGGAGTCTGCTTCTCCCTCTGACCTTCTCCCTTCTCATGTTCTCTTTCACTTCTCTCTCTCAAATAAATAAATAAAATCTTTAAAAAAAAAATAAAAAAACCACAATGAGATATCACTTCACTCCTATTAGAATGCCTATTATCAAAAAGACAAGAATTAACAAGTGTTGGTAAGGGTATATAAAAAAGGACACCCCTGGGTACTATTGGCGGAAATGTAAATTAGTGCAGCTGCAATGGAAAACACTATGAAGGTTCCTCAAAAAATTAAAACTAGAGCCACCATAAGATGCAGCAATTCAACTACTGGGTATCTATCCAAAGAAAATGAAAACACTAATTCAAAAAGATATCTGTACCCCATGTTCACTAAAGCATTATTTACAATAGCCAAGATATGGAAACAACCTAAGTGTCCATGAATGGATGAATGGATAAAGTGTAGTACATATATACACTGAAATATTATTCTGCCATTTAAAAAACCTTGCCATTTGCAACATGGATGGAGCTTGAAGGCATGATGCTAAGTGAAATGTCAAAGACAGACAAATGCTGCATTAGGTATATGTGGAACCTAAAAGAATAGATGTGTATATTTTTTAAAAAGCTTGTAGATATAGTTTGGGGGAGGGGAGGAGACAGGGAAACTGGGAAGGTCCTTTTTTAAGTTTAAATAAATTGAATAAAAAAATAAAAATCAAGTTAAATAAAAATATGTCTATATTTTTCCACAAGAACCTCACTTTATAGATGAGGACATAGGAAGGTTTAAATAAAAAAAGAAAAAGAAAAAGATTCTATGTTGGAGTGCCTGGGTGGCTCAGTCAGTTAAGTGTCTGCCTTCCACTCAGGTCATGATCCTGGAGTCCCCGCATCGAGCCACACATCGGGCTCCCTGCTCAGCGGGGAGTCAGCTTCTCCCTTTGACTCTTCCCCCTCTCGTGCTCTCTCTCTCCCTCACTCTCTCTCCTCTCACTTTCTCTCACAACTAAATAAAATCTAAACTACATTCTTTAAAAAGAAAAAGATAAAGAGATAAAGAATCTATGTAAAAGGTAACCTAAACAGATCCAGGGTGGCTCTATTATTGTCAGACAATATAGAAAAATTTTTAAAAATTAAAAAAATTTTGGGCACCTAGATGGCTCAGTGCCTCTGCCTTCAGCTCAGGTCATGATCTCAGGGTCCTGGGACTGAGCTCCACATCGGGCTCTCTGCTCAGCAGAGAGCCTGCTTTCTCTGCTCTCTCTGCCTACTTGTGATCTCTCTCTGTCAAATAAATAAAAATAAAATCTTAAAAAATAAATAAAAATTGAGAAATTTAAAATTTTTATTTATTTTAAATATTTAAATAAATTAAAAATTATTCATTATCTTAATTATAATAAAAATTATCTAAATTAAATTTAAAAATTACAGGAGGTAAAGACATACATATATTGATAAAAAGTTCAATACACCCAAAAGATATACAATTATAAAAATATATACACCTAACAGAGACCCAAAATATGTGAAGCAAAAAACTGACAGAAATCAAAGGAAGAAAGATAGGTGCACAACAGTAGCTAGTGACTTACATATCCTACTTCCAATAATGGATAAAGCCATCAGACCGAGGATCAGTGAAGGAACAGCAGACTTAAACACTATAAACCATCATGTATAACAGACATATATAGAACACTGACCCCAGCAACAGAATACATTCTTTTCAAGTGCATGTGAAACAGTCTCTAGAAGAGATCACGTGTCTCATTTAAGAATACAGCTGAAATTTATAGCTGTAAATGGACATATTAAAAGAAAAGATTTCAAATCAATAAGCCAATATTCTACCTTAAGAAACTAGAAAAAGAACAAAGCCAACAGGAAGAAAGGAAACAAGGAGTAGAAATAAATCAGACTATAAAGACAATAGAGAAAAAACAAAAAGCTGCTTCTGTGACAACAAAATTGACAAACTTTGAAACAGACAAAAATATTCATATTACTAAAAGGAGAAATGGAAGATACTACTACAGAAATAAAGATAAAAAAATAAAAAAAAGAAAATACTATAAATTGTATGCCAAATTTGATGACCAAGATTCAATGGACTAATTCCTATAAAAATACAGACTACTGAAACTGAGTCAGGAAGAAACAGAAAATCTGATAAACCTGTAACAAATAGAGATTCAATCAGTAATCAAAAAACGATCTACAGAGGGGAGGAGGGTGGGAGATGGGCAAAACAAGTGAAGAGGATTAAGAGGTACAAACTTCCAGTTATAATATAAGTCCTGGGGATGAAAAGTTTAGCATAGGGAATATACTCAAGAATTGTAATAATACTGTGACAGAGAACTACACTTATGATGAGCACTGCATAATGTACAGAATTGGTGAATATCTCGTACACCTGAAATCATTATAGATAACTATACTTCTTCATTATTTACATCATTTAGAAAGCAAACTCAAGGCCCAGATTGCCTCACTAATGAATTTTACTGAACATTTATAGAGCTAATGTCAATCCTTTATAAATTCTTCCCAAAAAAGGGAAGAGAGGCAATACTTCCAACTGATTCCATGAGGCCAGAATTATCCTGATGCCAAAACCAGAAGCAGTTATCACAAGACTCAATAAAGCTGGGGAGAAAAAAAAAATTTTAATCTTATTTTTTTAAGTAACCTCTATATCCAACATGGGGTTTGAACTCAGGACCCCAAGATCAAGAGTCACATGTCCTACCAACTGTTAGGTGCCCCGAAGCTAGGAAAATTTAAAAACGAAGTCATAAATGTTAAAGGGGCCTCTGAGTAGAAAGGAGATCATAAGTAAGAGTAAGAAAAGTAGGAAGCACAAAAGCAATAAAATTAAGTATATCTACAAAAAAAAAAAAAATCAGTCAAGGTATTCACAAAACAAAAGGCTGTCAAGTATGACCCCATATATCTAAAACATGGGGGGCAGAGGAGCAAAGAATGGGTTCAAACTTTTTTTTTTAATATTTTATTTATTTGAGAGAGATAGCAAGAAGGGGCACCAGCAGGAAGGAGAGGGAGAAGCAGGGACCCTGGAATCAAGACCTGACCCAAAGGCAGATGCCTAACCAACTGAGCCACCCAGGCACTCCAGAATGCATTGAAACCTAAGCAACCATCAACTTAACGTAAACTGCTATATGCAGATGTTATATACAAACCTAATGGTAGCCACAAATCAAAAACCAGTAATAGATATGCAAAGAATAAAGGAATCCAAGTATATCACTAAACAAAGTCAGCAAACTGAAAGAATAAAAGAAGAAAGGAATGGGGAAGAAATCAAAAACAACCGTAAAAGGAGTAACGAAACAGCAAAAAATACATACCTATAAATAATTACTTTAAATGTAAATGCTCTAAACATTCCAATCAAAAAGACATACAGTGATAGAATAGATAATCAACCAAGACCAATCAATATGCTGCTTTCAAAAGACTCATTTCAGACAGACACAAACTAAAAGTGAAGAATGGAAAGGCATTTATTATGCAAATGGAAGTGAAAAGTAAGACATCATGGCAATACTTATAATCAGACAAAATAGACTTTAAAAGACTGTAACAAGAAAAAAAGAAAGACACTATATAATCATAAATAGAACAGTCCGACAAGGTATAACAATTGTAAATATTTACACACCCAACATGAGAGCACCCAAATACATGAAGCAGCTAGTAACAAACATAAAGGAAGTAATCTATAGCAAAACAATAATAGTAGGGGACTTTAACAGCTCACTCACATCAATGAACAAATCATCCAAACAGAAAATCAACAAGGAAACAATGGCTTTGAATGAAACAGTGAAGTAACATATAACATATAATCAGAACATTCCATCCTAAAACAGGGAAATATACATTCTTTTCAAGTACACATGGATCCCTGTGGCCTAGTGGTTAGGATTCAGCACTCCCAAGCACACATGGAACATTCTATGAATAGATAGAATATTAGGCCACAAAACAAGTCTCAAAAAATTCAGAATGGCTGAAGTCAGACTATGCATCTTTTCCAACCACAACACTATTTCTCTTTTTTTTAAAGATTTTATTTATTTATTTGACAGAGAGAGAGACAGCGAGAGCAGGAACACAAGCAGGGGGAGTGGGAGAGGGAGAAGCAAGCTTCCCGCTGAGCAGGGAGCCCGATGCGGGGCTCGATCCCAGGACCCCAGGATGATGACCTGAGCCAAAGGCAGATGCTTAACGACTGAGCCACCCAGGCACCCCCAACCACAACACTATTAAACTAGAAATCAACCAAAAGGAAAAATCTGGAAAGAACACAAATACATGGGGATTAAAGAACATGCTACTAAAAAATGAATGGGTCAACCAAGAAATCAAAGAGAAAATTTGAAAACTACATCGAGACAAATGAAAATGAAAATAGTCCAAAATATTTGGGATGCAGCAAAAGCTGTTCCAAGGGCGAAGTTAAAAGCAATACAGGCCTATCTCAAGAAACAAGAAAAATTTCAAATAAACAACCTAACCGTACACCTAAACGAGCTAGAAAAAGAACAAACCAAACCCCAAACCAGCAGAAAGAAATAAAGATTAGAGCAGAAATAAAAGAAATGGGTAAAAAAAAAAAAAAAACTGATCAATAAAACCAGGAGCTAGTTCTTTGAGAAAAAAAAAAAAAAATCAACAAAATTGATAAACCTTTAGCCAGACTTACCAAAAAAAAAAAAAAAGAGGACTCAAAATCAGAAATGAAGGAGAAATAAACACCAAAGAAATATAAAAAAATTGTAACAAAATATTATGAAAAATTACACACCAACAAACTGGACAACCTAGAAGTAGATAAATTCCAAGAAACATAACCTCCCAAAACTGAACCAGGAAGAAATAGAAAATTTGAACAGATCAATCACCAGCAATGCAACTGAATCAGTAATTAAACACAAAAAACAAAAAACTCCCAACAAACAAAACTCCAGGACCAGATGGCTTCACAGGTGAATTTTACCAAACACTGAAAGAAGAGTTAATAACTATTCTTCTCAAACTATTCCAAAAAAAATAGAAGAGGAAGGAAAGCTTCCAAAATCATGCTATGAGACATTACCCTGAGACCAAAACCAAAAAGCACTACAGACCAGTATCTCTGGTTTAGAGAGATGCAAAAATCCTCCACAAAATAGTAGCACACCAAATCCATCAATACATTAATAAAATCGTTCACTACCATCAATGGGATTTGTTCCTAGACTGCAAGTGTGGTTCAATATTTGCAAAATAACATGATACATCTTATCAATAAGAGTAAGAATAAAAACCATATGATCATTTCAAGCAATGCAGAAAAAGCATTTGACAAAGTACAACATCCATTCATGATAAAAACCCTCAACAAAGTAGGGTTAGAGAGAACATACCTTAACATAATAAAGGACATATGTGAAAACCCACAGCTAACATTATACTCAATGGTGAAAAACTGAAAGCTTTTCCCCTAAGGTCAGGAACAAGACAAGGAAGTCCACTCTCACACTTTTATTCAATACAGTACTAAAAGTTCTAGCCACAGCAATCAGACAACAAAAATAAAAGGCATCCAAATTGGTAAGGAAGAGGTAAAACACTCACTATTTCCAGATGACATGATAGGGTTTTCTATATAGAGAAAACCCTAAAGACTCCACCAAAAAAACTACTAGAACTGATTAGTGAATTCAATAAGATCTCAGGATACAAAATCAGTATCAAAACTCCATTGCACTTCTATATACTAATAATGGAAGTAGCAGAAAGAGAAATTGAGAAAATAGTGCATTTACAATGGCTCTCAAAAGAATAAAATACCTAGGAATAACCTTAACCAAGGAGGTGAAAGACTTGTACTGTGAAAACTATAAAACACTGATGATAGAAATTGAAAACACAAATGGAAAGATATTCTGTGTTCATGGATTGGGAGAATAAATACTATTAAAATGTCCATACTACTCAAAGCAATCTACAGATTTAATGTAATCCCTATTAGAATACCAAAAGCATTTTCCACTGAACTAAAACAAATAATCCTAAAATTTGTATACGACCACAAAAATCCAGAGTAGCCAAAGCAATCTTGAAAAAAAGAAAAACAGAACTCAAGGTATCACAATTCCAGATTTCGAGTTATATTACAAAGCTGTAGTAATCAAAACAGTAGGTACTGGCATAAAAATACACATAGATCTATGGAATAAAACAGAAAGCCCAAAAATAAACCCACAATTATATGGTCAATTAATCTTTAATAAAGAAGGCAAGAATATGCAATGGGAAAAAGACGGTCTCTTCAGCAAATGGTGTTGGAAAAACTGGACAGCAACATACAAAAGAATGAAACTGGACCACTTTCTCTCATCATACATACAAAAAAACTCAAAATGGATTAAGACCTAAATATAAGACAGGAAACCATACAAGTCCTAGAAGAGAGCACAGGCAGTAACTTCTCTGAATTTGGCGATAGCGACATATGTCTAGATGGGTCTCCTGAAGCAAGGGAAACAAAAGCAAAAATAAACTATTGGGACCTCATCAAAATAAAAAGCTTCTGTACAGCAAAGGAAACAACCAACAAAACTCAAAGACAACCTACTGCATGAGAGAAGATATTTGCAAATGACATACCTGAGAAAGGGTTAGTATCCAAAATATATAAAGAACTGATATAACTCAACATCCTTAAAACAAATAATCCAATCAAAAACTGATCAGAAGACATGAACAGACATTTCTCCAATGAAGAGATCCAGACGGCCAACAGACACATGAAAAGATGCTCAATATCTCTCATCAGGAAAATGCAAAGCAAAACCACAAGGAGATAACACCTTACACCTGCCCAGTAGTGAAAATCAAAAACACAACAGAGGCACCTGGGTGGCACAGTAGGTTGGGCATCTGACTCTTGATTTCAGCTCAGGTCATGATTTCCAGTCATGAGGTTGAGCCCCATGTCGGCCTCTGCATTCAGCAGAGAGTGTGCTTGGGATTCTCTCTCCCTCTCCCTCTGCCCCTCCTGCTTGTGCATGTGCTCCCTCTCTTTCTCTCTCTCAAATAAATCTTCAAAAAAATAAATAAAAACCACAAGTGTTGGCAAGGATGTGGAGGAAAAAAAGAACCCCTGTGCACCACTGGTGAGAAGGCAAACTTATGCAGTATGGAGATTATTCAAAAAATTAAAAATAGAACTACCCTGTGATCCAGTAATCACAACAGTGAGTATTTACCCAAATACAAAAACATTAAATCCAAGGGATCTATGCACCCATATGTTTATGACACAATTATTTACAATAGCCAAGATATGGAAGTAATCCAAGTGTCCATCAATAAATGAATGGATAAAGAAGATGTGATAAAGGGGCGCCTGCATGGCTTAGTGGGTTAAAGCCTCTGCCTTCGGCTCAGGTCATGATCTCAGGGTCCTGGGATCAAGCCCCGCATCGAAAGAGCCTGCTTTCCCCTCTCTCTCTCCGCTTGTCTCTCTGCCTACTTGTGATTTCTCTCTGTCAAATAAATAAATAAAATCTTTAAAAAAAAAAAAAATGTGATTTAAAAAAAAAGATGTGAGATATAGATATAGATATATATATGCAGATATATATATATACATGAATGGATACATGAATGGAATGGATAAAGATGTGATATATATGTCTCTACATACACATATATATCACAATACTTAATCCTGGATTGGATGGGGCATAGTGGAGTAGGGGAACAGCTATAGAGGGCTTTATTTAGGATCGTTTGATGAAATCTGAATAAGTACCATCGATAAGAATATCGATAAATCAATGTTAAATTTCCTAATTTCTATTATTGTACTCGCTTTATTACAGAATGTCCTTGTTCTTAGGAAACACATGATGAAGGATTTAAGAGCTAAAGGAGGTACAACATCCAATTTATTCTCAAGTGTTTCAGATAAATATAACCTGCAAATATATACATATGGAGAGAAATGATAGAGCAAATGGGCAAAATGTAAACAAGTGACGAATCTGGGTAAAGGACATATGGGAGTTCCTTGTACTATTTTTGCCATTTTTATATAAAGTTTGAAATTCTATCAAAATAAAGTTAGAAAAAAATTAAATAACAGGACAGGCAGAAGGAAGTGGCTGGAGGTTTAGAAGTAACAAGCGGCATTAATACATATATATATATATATATATATATATATATATATATTTTTTTTTTTTTTTTTTTTTTTTTTTTAAGTAGGCTCCAAGCCTAACACAGGGCTTGAACTCACGACCCTGAGATCAAGACCTGAACTGGAGATCAAGAGTCAGACACTTATGTGACTGAGCCACCCAGGCACCTCAGTAAGTAATTTATTAAAGTCACTGAAGCCTATCTCCTGAAAACAAAATAAAACCCAACTCCTGCAGCCTATACTCATAAAGGCAGGTTAGAGTAGGAGATATTCTAAAACGCTGACAAGCTCTAAAATGTGATTTACTGCCACTTTTCTTAGGGCCATGCTTCCTTTCCTTCATTTCCAATACAGGCATGACTTCCAGGCTAAGGGCCACAGGAGACCTTCCGAAAGGCCTAAATCATCTGACCATGCCACCCAAAGAGCTAATTCTCCCCAGTGGGTTATGCCTGGAGCTCAAGATTAAAGATTAAAAAGTAGGTTTAAGATCTACAGAGTGGCTTCTCAATGAACATAAGTACTCCCACAACTAGCAGAGCATCTTACACAAAATAAATACACATTTTTCTGATGGAACCTGAAGGGCAGTAGACAGGGACAGAACAGGCTCATAAGCCTGCAGCCCAAGGGATGACAACAACAGTTGGCCTGATTAGAAACAATGTCTGCCTGTTTCTTTCCTGCCTTCTCTCTTTTTCCTCCCCTCTCTAGAAATGTAGATCTGTCCCTTTTCTCAAGTTTCCATCTGGCAGTATCTCTCTCCCTCACCCCAATCTCCCTTGCTCTCTTATAATATACTTCCTACTTCAAATGACACATTGAATTTACTTTTGTGTTCTTCATTTCTTTCTCTGTAATTTTGGTAAGTAAGCAGAAAGATATCTGAAATGATGTTCATTGAATGTTTCTGAATGGTGGGAGTTGGCTATTTTTCTTCTTTGCACTACAACTTGAACTTCATACAATGACCTTGTGTTTTAACCAAAGTAAAAAGCACTGCATTTTTAAAATTTTTATTTCTAGCATATCAATTCGTTTCTAACCTTTCATACTCCATGTCCTTTGCTTTTGAAAAAAATAATCAGGTATATTTCCCTTATAAGAGATCTTTAATTTAGTTTTCCCCTAAGAGTGGCTCTCTGTGAGAAAAAAAGAAAACCCACTCCACCTACTTTTTGCTTTTTGTCCACCTTCCATGCCTTTCCCAATGACACAGGAAGAAGCCACAGAACATATAGCAGAGAACAATAGGGATAGGGAAGCTCTGACCAGGACACAGCTTCAAAAACTGAGCCTTGTACATTTTACTCTCTATACTCAATTAACAGGTTTCTCACCAGAAAGATGTCTGCATAGCCAGCCAAAGACTCTACTCCCTCTTGGATCCGTGCTCCCCCGGAATCATTCAGTCCAATCACTGGAGCCCCCACTGTCATGGCCTGGTCCATGATCTGAGACAGCAAAGAAATCTTTTATGAGACAACTGATCCTGTTAACAAAAACAGAATTTATAAAGTACCATGGTGTTTTCTGGAAAATGTTCTAAGTGCACTTTTCAAAATAGGAGTCATTTACACCGGCTTCTTTCCCCAGGATGATTGGGTACCTTCATGGAAGACAGAGAACCAAAATTTTAAGGGCGGATTAAAGCCCCTCACGCATCCAAGAGCCAAAGCACTTCCCAGTAGCAGGGGGAAAGACTGCTCATAACAACCATTTCTAGAGCCTCAGGCCTAGCTGTAATATTTTCCAGTAGCCAGTTTTGTTCCCAGTTATTTTTTTTTTTAAGTAGGCCCCATGCCCAATGTAGGGCTTGAACTCATGACCCTGAGATCAAGAATCACATGCTCTACTGACTCAGCCAGCCAGGTGCCGCCACCACCGCTGCCACAAGCCCCTCCCCGACCTCATTACTTTTGAAAGAGCTGACAGTAGACACTACAGCAAAGTTTATTTTCATGAAAGTACCTGTGGATCCACCTGTAATGAGCCATATTTTCCTCATGGGTCAGTGGTTGAGAGCCTAATAAGTAACATTCCTAATAGCTCTTGACAGTTCACAAAGCACTTTCACTTCCGTATTATCCATTTAACCACGATAACAGAAGCAGTAAAAAGAAAAGTTAGGAAGGCTTAAAAGCTAAGGGATTGGTCCAAGGTTTCAGAAATACATGACAAGACCATGTCTAGAATCCAGGTTTTTCATTATGTAGGGAAGCTCTCCCCAGCTACTAAGAGTCAACCGTATCTTTAATTCCAAAGTTCTCCAAATATGATCTATACTTTTATTCATCTCCAGAGCATCTCATCACTAGCAGTGTTTTTAAAATACCATCATGTAATCAATCCTTGCACTGCTCTTTATCTTTTAGAACCTGGACTCTCCACCTGAACCACGGGCTCTTTACCTGGAGTCTTCAGAACCCCAAGCAGTCTATAAATAGATTTCATCCATGCCTTGGATGGGAAAAATGTACATCTTTATCTTTATTAACTCTGGTTGATCTTTAGCATTTCCTTTAATAATGAACAAAGGCAAAAAAAAAAAAAAACTTTATTAGAAATACCTGTGACTTTGTCATTAACAGAAGCCATGGATGTTTTTATGTCACATTCGAGTTGTTGCAGAGATCTTGAAATAGCATATTTATTCATACCTACTGTGAAATTATAGCAGCTTGGATTCACAACTAGATCTTGTTATTTGAGGAATTAGAAAGCACGTATATTACAAATGTGATTTTTAAAAATATTTTTAATTCTTTGTAATCCTACATATTTTATGCATGTAAATAATTACCAGCCTGCCAAAGGAATCCATGACAAAAAAAAATGTTACAAACTCCTGCCTCAGACTGAACAAACCTTTGAGTCAGCACCCACCCCACATACAGTCCTGCACCCCAATACTCAATATGTAACACGTGACTGATCAACGTACTGGGTTTTCAATATTAAATACTTACTTTGCAGATCTTCTGGGCATGTGCCCCGGACAGACTACCTCCAAAAACTGTAAAATCCTAAAAAGAAAAGAATAAAATCAACAAATAAAATATAGTGACTAGCCAGGGACAAAGAGCCACAAGGAGGAGGAGAAAATGAAAAACTCTTAGCCAAAAGCTTTTGAAGGATTTTTAGAAGTTCAAAAAATTAGGAATAGTCTTCTTTTATCCACTATTCTATGAAATATTTGTATCTTTAAAGGGAATTCATGTTTTGTCGGGAGCAAAAGACTTAGTCTTTGCTCTACAAAAATGAGTCATAGCTCTAAGGAAAGGAAAACCCTTCTGCAGAATTAACCTGAAAAATCACTATGATATCGAACAGTCAGGCATTTCTATTACTAGAAAGTATCTGTCATTTTGATGAGGGAGAGGAAAAAAGTCAATCAGAGACTTCACTGCTTCCTCTGGCTTATGGAGTTTCATTAGCTTCTGAGGTAAAGGGCTTCTTGAAGTAGGAAGGACCTCCTTCCTAAAACCATCTCAAAAAGACAGTGGGGAATTAAAAAGCAACTCATTCCACGAAGACAAAAAAGGAAGAGGAAACATCCGCAGAGGAGAGAGTGAACAAACTCGAGGGGAAATGAAGCCACAAGAATATCTGACTTAGAGGAAACAAATGGAAGCCTCTATACTGCAGGGCAAGTAACCACAACGAGGGGACAACCGGGAACCACGGAAAGTGGGGGTGAGGAGGGGTGAAAACAGACTGATACAAAGTCTCTGTTGGGAGCAGTTGGACCCCACAGGGCCTCTCCTTCATCCTGAGAAGGGGAAAGGTTTATTCTCTAAAGCAACTTCATCAGAGGGGCTCTGGATTCACAATCACCAGCAGCAAAAGAAAGTGAAAGTGACGCTAAAAACAGATGAGATTAGGAATGTGTACACTGAATGATGAGCCAGCACTGGCCTCTCCTTTCCCCCTACTTGTCTCCCCAGAACATACCTATGGCCAATTATCAAGCAAGAGACTGAGGCTGCTTCTCTGGAAAATAAGTTCCCCACAAAAAGCAACTGCAAATGTTAACATTTTGCAGATCACTACAGAAAAGCTGGCTTACCACTCCGCACCCTAGTATCCTTCAGGACCTATTTCAAATGCCCCATTTTCCCTAAAACATCCCTCAAGCCTGAATGTGATCATCCCTTGTCCTGATCCCACAGCACTTCCCAAGAATCTCGCTCACCCTGTCTGTACTGAAGACCCTCCTATCCTGCCCCATTCTATCTACAAAATGATTAGCATCTTCAGGGCAGAAACTCTGGCTCAGTTTTTTTCCCCTCTCTCTTCCCCCCACCCCTACCCAACCCTACCCCATGGACTGATAAAAAGTATCAATTCAGTGAATTTTTGTATCTGCTCAGTAGTTAGAAGATTGAGCCCAGAAAGCACAGTAACTTTCTTTGTTCTAGCTATCTTATTAATGCTTCCTTCTGTATAAGTTTCTGCCTAGCTCTCATAAATTACAAAAAGGAGAGATCATTTCTTCTAGTTGAGCATTTGGTAGACCCATTTGCAACAGTTTTAAAATATTTCAAAGGTAATTCATTAAATAAATGAGTATTGTGTAAGTACAATACATTTAAAATTACCCATAGTTATTTTAATATTAAACCCATAATTTTAATACTAAACAAGCTTTATAATTTTATATCTGTAAAAGGAACTAAACATTTAGAATTATATGCATATTTCCACCTCTGGTGGGGGATGGGGGGAGGTAGTCAAACCCAAAATGGTATAGTGTTAGTTTACTATTAGCTGCTCTAACAATTACCACGAATTCAGCAGCTTAAAGCGACACAAATTTATTCACTCACAGTTCTGTAATTTAGAAGTCCTACATGGGCCTCACTAAGCTACACTCAAGGTTAGCATAGTTAGGCGTCTTTCTGGAGGGTCCAAGGGAGAATCTTTTTTCCTGCCTTTTCCAGCTTCTGGAGACCATCTGTATTCCTTCGTTCATGACCTCCGTCCTCCATCTTCTTAGCCAGCAGTAGCAAGCCCTTCTCACAGCACACCGTTCAGAACTCCGCCTCTGCCTCTCCTTCTTTTAAGGACCCTGTGATTATATTGTGCCCACCTGGGTAACCCAGGCTTTTTATTTTAAGGTTAGCTAATTAGCAACACTAATTCCAACTGCAGCTTAATTCCCCTTTGCCATGTAAGATAACATATTCATAAATTTCAGGAATTAGGAGTTGGATATTTTGGGGAGCCATTATTCTGCCTCCTATACTTTATTCTTCTACCGTCTCAGTGTGAAGAAACTGTATCGTCTTTATGCAGCCTAACAAAACTTGTTCTAACACTTTCAGGAAAGCCCAAAACCTATGGTTCCTGGAGTCTAGTCCCTTCCACCCAGGCTGCATTCACAGCACTTTCTCAGTTGACACATTGCCCAGGACATGTATGCCCTCCAGGCACACACCCAACCTGCCAAGAGGAATCTCATTCATTTGGATTAAACTCCTGGCCTGGGGCTTTTTACATGATTAATGCCCTGTGATCATCACTCAAGACTAATGATTGTTTCTCCCTAAGAAAAAACACATACTATATTATAAAACTCTGGACATATGCACTGAAAAACAGAAAGTAAATCCCTCATCTGCCCCCACTACAAGCAAGTTTTCATCCCCAAAACTGCTTTCTTCTCATGTCTTTTGCTCCTGGCTCTGCCCTCCAGGAAAGCTCGCCTATTGGGAGTTATTAAATACCTGACTGAAGACATAAACCAATCTTCCATTGATTCGGCCCCGTCCAGTGACCACACTGTCTCCAGGAAACTACCAGAAAAATAGAAAAATAAAAGTTAAAAAACCCAAATATGTCTTTTAATGAATTTGGCAATGAAAGACCAAAAAAAACAAAACAAAACAAATGCCCACCCAAATTTCTTAAAATTCGTTATGAATCAGGAACATGATGGAATCTCCCCTTCCCCTGCTCAGCTCTGCAACAGCAAGCACTAGGCTACTGCTTCATCAATAGAAGTGAAGGGCACTATCTCATCTTCTTCCTAAAAGCAAAATAATCAAGACTCCCTAGAGCTGCCACTACCAAATGCCACGGGAAGGAGAAGGGTATAGAATGACACATAGCAACTCTACAAAGCCACACAGCCCACCCCCAAACCTTAAGGCAAACCCATCATTTTGCTTGGAATCCTGGAATACTGTGTGGCAGATAATGACTCAGATGGAGCCAGATGATTTGGTGCCAAGTTCACAAATCTTTGGTCACTAACAGCATATATGCAGAACCAAGGAAAACTGATCAAAAGTGAGTCCAAAGAATTCTGCATACCCGTGGAGAACACCCAATTAAAAAAAAGAAGTATTGGTGATTCTGACCTCAAAAACTCCATAAACTTAAAAGCTCAAAACAGGCAAATGGTCCTGCTTTAGGGGTCTCTGGTGTCTAGACAAACTAGAACACAACTGAAAGACATTCTCATCTTTCCTTCCAAGTTTGTCAATCCATATTTGTGAGATCTCTGAATCCACAAGGAAAGCCCTGGAAACTGGGCCAGAGTCACACTGCCCAAGGTATGGGCAGTCCCACTCACATTCCTTCATCTGCAGACAAAGGTAAGTAGGGGAACCTGGAGGCCCAATAATACTTCTCCAGAGGCACTCCTGCAACTTCAGGCCCTAAACCTGAACTATTAAATGTACTTTGAGTTCCAAAAGGCCTTCATTAGTCTAGTGGGTAGGCCAGCAGGGCCACAGCTAGAAAGTGCAACTTAGAGACTCACACCACCATGTGAAAAGATACCTTATTCTTCTCAGCAGCCATTCCAAAATCTGCACATCTGTGTTCCACAAACATGTCGCTCTCAACAAAACTGCCAGGGTCCAGCAAAACACTGATACGCTCTCTGGCGGTTAGCTTTCCCTAAAATGCAACAAAAACCATTTAGTGAGGTCATCATAGGCAAAGTCAATAAGCAAGGAGCATTCATGAGAGGGCCAGGAAGACAGGGTTTGCCCCTTCACCCCTCATGAAAGCCTCTATTCCATCAACCCGCCCAAAACACAGGTATTATAAGTAGATTTCAGCCAGTAAGGACATCAGGGCAGACAGGGTGCTTCAGGAGCCAACTAGGGAAGGGAGGAGGAAAAGGTGAAGAGAAGTGGGGGTAAGGAGAGCCTGACCGTGGAACAAGATAACTAGTTCCACAAACATTTACTGGAGACTTGAGCAATAAAAAGAAGAATGGAAAAGTAATAGATGGGAAACGAAAGTAGGCTTAGTGAAGGGTCTGAGCTCACACATCCAGATTCACAAGCCTCTTCTAAGGAACCCCACACAAACTCACCTCACTAGTGTTCAACTCCAAGGACACGTCCAGGACTACTTCCTGGTTCTTCTCCTGCCTCCTCCATGGGCTTTTCCTGCTATCCTACATTAGGGGCTCTGCTTAGGGACCCCACACCTGACAGTGACAGTATGATACCGAGACAAACCCACAGCAGGTAGTAGCTGAGAAGAAAAGGAGTGGGAGAGAGAGCGGTAAAGAGCTCACTTGAGAAGAGTAAAATAAATGCTGCTTGGAGGAGGTGAGGTTGGAATCTTCAACTTATCAAGAGCCTCTGCTGCTTGTACTCTCAAGCCCTTACTTAGACCAAGCCAAACACCCAGGCCCACTGTCTTCCAACCTCCTTTCGCCCTGGGGAAAAAACCACCTCAAACGAGCTTTTTTTTTTTCCCCATAAGTAAGTAGCCAAAGCCAGTGAGGTCTTTTTAAAACAAACAGGCAATCGTATACACTGTTGTGTAAAGTAGAATTAAGTTTTCCAGAAAGCAATTTGGCAACATATATTAAACTGTTAGAAATATTCCTATCTTTTGACCCAGTAATTCCATTTCTGGGAATCTGTCCTATGGAAGGAGTCCAAAAAATTGTTTAAAAAGGGGTGGAGAGGGATTTAAATCAAGTCAGCCTCCTAAGTCATCTCTGGCAAAAGAAAAATTGCTTCTTGAGCCTGCATCTAAACCCGGTAGAGTCTACCCAGGAAGAAGTGGGGTGATGTTCCAGGAAGGAAGTCAGCAAAGGGCCCCAACAGAAAGAGTGGAAAGGAAAGCCTTCGGAAAGGCCTTTCCAAAGGATGATGTAAAGGTGCCTTCAACCCAGACAGTGCCATTCCAGAGGAGGGAGGGAAAGCATTCCTGGCACCACATACTCAGCCAAAATTTTTTTTAAAGATTTATTTATTTGAGAGAGAGAGCGCACATGGGATGGTGCGGGGGAGGGACAGAGGAAGAGGGAGAGAGAGCCCCAAGCAGACTTGCCGCTGAGCCTGGAGCCTGACTTGGGGCTTGATCCCACCACTGAAGATCACGACCTGAGCCAAAACCAGGAGTCCAAGGCTTAAGGACTGCACCGCCTAGGCAGACTCATACTCAACCAAATTTATATCTCACTTCCGAGGGTCAAAAATTATTAGTATCTTCTCTTTAGAATAAACTGACCCTTAGGGATTAAGTAACTTGTCGAAAAGGAACAGTCACCTTCATGTTCTTGTCAAATCAGAATTTATAACATTTAAATCAACACTCAAGGGGCATCTGGGTGGCTCAGTTAAGCATCTGCCTTCAGCTCAGGTCAGGATCCTGGAGTTCTGGGATCAAGCCCTGCACTGGGCTCTCTGATCAGCAGGGAATCTGCTTCTCCCTCTTCCTCTACCTGCCATTCCCCCTGGTTGTGCTCTCTCGCTCTCTTTCTCTGTCAAATAAATAAATAAAATCTAAAAAAAATCAATCAATCAACACCCAATTTAGACTTCAATAAAGAGCTAGTTCAAATCTCCTCACTGAAGAGCCCAGCGTTCCACCCCACTCACCACCCCCATACTTGACAGTTGTGCCTCAATGCCTTCACCTCTAAGAATTTCACTTCTGCATCTTCCAGATTGGTTATTTAACTCAGTCAGCGCATCAGTCCAGATTCATACAAGTGTCAGTGATGCACTGCGTGAGCCTAGTTTCAAGTCCCAGGTCATTGATCTGGGCCTCAGTTTTTCCTGCTGCTAAATGGTCCACCCAGCATCTCTCTGAAGGCCAGCTGTCTCGCCTCAAAAACCTCCCTGCCTCCGACACGTACCTTTTCTATCCAGCATGTTGATGCATTCTAAGACCTTAAAGGTGTTCTGCCAGCATTTTGGGGTCAGAAGTTCCACAAGTTCCCCGTGCACATCCCACCCCAGATTAAGGTGAGATTTTGCCCACGTTAATTCCCCTGCCAAATGCTCCGGTTTTCCTGCTTCCATAATGGAACAAGAATTTACCACGCTTTCAGGAGAAAAGGGCAGGAGAATAAAGATTTTTTTTTTCCTAATTAAGTGCCTATCATCCCTTCCATAGCTCTACCGATAAGATTGTGAGGGGATAAGTATTACTATTTTCTTCTTACAATAAACTGACTCCTACTGATTAAGTAACTAGTCCAAAAGTTTATAGATGTTAAGTGGTGAGCCAGCTGAGACCCGGCCATCTCCCTCTAAAAATCCAGAAGCAAAGCAGAGTAGTAAAACACAACGGTGCTTATCCCCCTTTCACCTGCCACTTAGTGAAAGGCAACAGGTACTCAAGGTGAACCTTCTCGCCCCCGCCCCTCCCCAGCATGGTGCTGATTGGCTGAAAAGACTGGTGCGTCGCGAGCTGGGCACGCTGTGATAGGTCGCGAACGCCGAGGGGATGGTCGAACGCCGAGGGGATGGTCGGACCCCCGCAGGACTCACTCGCTTATGCTGCGCATCCACGCGACGCTGGCCTCCTCCCTCTAACGCGGCCTTGCGCTTGTTCTCGATGCGTTCGTTAACCGAGACGGGCCGGCTACACAGGTTGCGGACTGAGGGGTGGAGACCGCTCACCACAACGCTGAATCTTGCTCCAGCCGCCACCACTCGTATTGCCGCCGCCATTTTTGCTCTGCCGGCCAGCCCCCAGCCAGTGAGCCTGAGTACGCATGTGCGTCAAGCCTGGGCACAGCGGGTTCTGCGCCTGCGCAGCATCTGTGGGCAGTAAGAAACGTGTGGGCTGGACCTTAGGGTGCTCTGAGGAGAAAAGCCAGAGCCTTTGAGACCCCAGACCCCAGAAGAGCGTTACTCTGAGAAGGATAGTACTGGTCCTCAGCTTTTGTGCCTTCCTGGCTGCACGGAAGAGGGACTTAGTTCTTGCTCTTCTGTCTACCTAGACCTCTAGTTTGGTCGTCCCACCTCCTCCAGAAAGTGAATAGATAATAGCAGCTAACCGACATTTGTTAAACACTGTGCCAGGTGTGGCTTTAAGCACTCACTTGCATTACCTTATTATCCTGATTTCACAGATGAGGCAAATGAAGCACAGAGAGGTAGAGTGATTCGATAAAGAGCCGAGACTAAAGATGTGGTAGGGCTAGGATTCAGAGACTCACTCTGTGCTGCGTGTTGAGCACAGGGCTCCTAACCTCTAGTGGGTAGTTCTCGAAGTGTGGGCCCAGCAGTTTGACTATCACCTGAGAGCAGGTGGGAAATGCAGACTTTCAAATTCTCATACTCCACCCCAGACCTACTGAATTAAATTCTGGGGGTGTAGCCAGCAATCTGTTTCACCAGATGACCTCTAGGTGATTTTGATGCTTGCTAGAGTTTGAGAACCACTGCTCTAGGAATTTAGAACCGAACTCTTGGGGGGTTGTCCATCTGTTTCCCCAGCTAACAAGCAGGTGTTCAAGGCAGAGAACAAGGTGTATATTTTGCATTCTTCACCACAGAGAAAACTGCTAAAATTGGTCATTAACCCCTCCAAGCTCTGGCTCACACAGCCAGAGCCTTCATAAAGTTTTTCATGTTAATGCAGTTCAATTCAGTAAATAATTTTCATGGGACTGGGACTTTCTGGGACTTTCATGTTAATGCAGTTCAATTCAGTAAATAATTTTAAGCACTTACTATGTGCCAGGAACTAACCACCAGAGTTTATTACATTTCCTTGTCTAGGAGTTGTTCACCTGGATATACAGGGAAGCTGAGGGTCCAAAGCCTGAAGTCATGTGGCTAGACAAAGCCCCCCTGACTCCATGGTAGATGTTGTTGGCCCTGCATTTGGGTCCCTGCTTTAAGAATCTCATCAACCTAGAGAGACAAAAGACTAGCCTGATAGCACAGGGGAGAATTTGGGCAAGGCTGGATGTGTCAAGGAGCGTATCTCTGAAAAAGTAACTATATGCCAGAAGTAGTGGCATATTCAGATTCACACACAGTTATATCTTAAACTTTTGGGGGATGGTGGTCAATGAGACTGCAGAGCAATAACAGAGTTGGAATGTGAAGAATTTTGCCACGTTCAGAAATTGGGGCTTCTTATGGGCTTGGGGCCTTGAGACTCCTGTTTGATCCTTTGCAGATCCCTCTCCTGTGGCACATGTCATACTGTGGTAAGATTGTTTTGCTCTGTTCTCAGCTAGATTCCCAAGCCAGAGGACAAGAGACCATGGCCATCTTGCTCACCACTGTGGCCCCTGCACCTGGAACAGGGCCCAATACATAGGAAGCCTTCAGAATGTATTTGTGGAATTGAATTGAGCTAGTAGATAGGCAATTGCCTGTGGTTCAGGAGGTTTTCTCCTACACCTGTGCATCCTTCCAGGCTCTGCTCAGGTATCATCTCCTCAAGGCAGTCTACTCTGATCCTCCTTCTGCCTGGGTTAGGGAAAGTATCAGTCCCTCAGGGAACCAAGGTAGTTTTTTTTTTATTTAACTTTCCGTAAACAGTGCTTATCAGAAAGCCCAGCAGGGATCCATAAACAACTGTTATACTGAACCTAAGTGTTTCCTCCAAGTAGTTCTCTTTCTCTACTTACTCTTTCCCTTCCTCTCATACTTCCTCCTCACTGTTCCAGTGCTCTACCATGGGTATCCCATATATAGTCCTATAGATCTATACTGTTATTCTTTACCTTAGGTGCAAGTCCCAGCCGAGGACAGGTGGAGGTGGGTTAGGAGGAGGGTTGAACTACCCAGTAACTTCCCTCTGGAATCCTAGCATACTCCAGGATGTTTTCCTGCCCCTAGTTCTCCTTGCTGGATTGCTATACTTGAGTTATTTCTCCATTTTGAGACAGGAGTCACCCTGATCTGGCCTTTCTATCCCAATCAGCAATCACTGTCAGCAAAGCTGGGTGAAATGGAAGGAAGGAGTAAATTTGGAAGAGATCACACATATTTGGGAGAGTATGTTATCTGGATCTTCTGAGAAGCAGCTGCCAAGAGAGGAATTAAGTGTGCAAGAAATCAATTAGGGGAACAACCTGTGAGAGAAAATGGGGCAGCAGCTGGGAGAGGCTGGAAGAACTATCAGATTGCAATGCGAGTCTGAACCCTATTCAAGGAGAGAGGGAAGGAAGAAAGGTGACTGGGAGCTCCTTAGACTACTTTTAAGGAAAGTTCAGCAAGGCTATTAAGGAGTCCTAGAGTCAAAATATTCCTGCCCTGTTTGGCGGGGAGCAGCCCATGAGAGGTGTGGCCTTAGTACAAATTTAGCAATTAATTTCATAACAGCTGGGGCTCTCCGTCAATTACTCTTAATGCAACCCAGGTGTCTTGTCACCTTAGCAAGTTTGGGGTGGTTGGAAGTAAGGGGTGTGAGAGGGAAATTTTGGAGAGCAGCTGCCATCCACATGGGAAGAGAGGATATTTAAGATGTTTCTTATGCATTATGGATGTACTTCTTCCCTTAATGTTTTATTTTTTTAATGAAAAAATGAAGTACTTTAAATTTACTTCTTTTTTTCTGGACTGTGTCTCTTTGAGTGCTAACATTGGGTTATAAGAACCCTGTCCTAAATTTCAGTTAAAACTGTTATTAAGAACTGCAACCTGGTTTTCCCCACACCACACACATTTTCCAAGCCCTCTTGGAAAATCCTCATCTTTTCTGACTCCTTGGGATCTGTGGTAAATGAACAGAACTCTTCTGCACCTTTTTCCAGAGGCACTTCCAGAACGTTCTTCTACCCTTGCTGAGCTGCTCTTCCTTTGAAGTTTGGCCATCTGTTGGTACTACCTTTCAGCATACTCTGACCTCCACAACACACCCTCCTCCCCCTTCTCCTGTGATTTCCACATCAGGCTCACTTTCCTACTCTTCCCTGCTGTATTATTCAGGGTTCTCCAGAGAAAAACAACCATTAGGATATGTGTAGAGATATAAAGAGATTAATTACAAGAACTGACTTATGTGGTTATTGAGGCTAAGAAGTCCCACAATCTGCTATCTGCAAGATGGACCAGAACAAGTAGCCAAGAAAAAAATAAATACGTAAGAGGCATCCAAATCGGGAAGAAATAAAACTGTCACTATTTGCAGATGACATGAAAATAAAGAGAAAAGCCTAAAGACTCCACTGAAAAACATTAGAACTAATAAACTCCACAAAGTTGCAGGATAAAATCAATATACAAAAAATCTGCTATGTTTCTATATACTAACAATGAACTATCAGAAATTAAGAAAACAAATCCATTTATAAATGCATTAAAAAGAATAAAATATGTGAGGGGTGCTTGGGTGGCTCAGTCGGTTAAGCATCTGCCTTTAGCTCAGGTCATGATCTCAGGGTCCTGGGATCAAGCCCCTCTTGGGGCTCCCTGCTCAGTGGGGAATCCACTTCTCCCTCTCCCTCTGCTCCTCCTCCCCCACTTGTGTGCTCTCTTTCTCTCTCTCTCTCTCTCTCTCTCAAATAAATAAAATCTTTAAAAAAATAAAATATCTGAAAATGAATTTTTTTCAAGTGCTCCACACCCAATGTGAGATTGAGAGTTGTGTGCTCTACCAACTGAGTCAGCCAGGCACCCCTGAAAATAAATTTAACCGAGAAAAATGACCTGTACACTTCAAACTATAAGAGCTCAATGTAAAATTGAAGAAGATATAATAAGTGGACAGATATTCCAAGTCCCAAGGTTAGAGTTAATATTTTTTAAAGATTTTTTAAAATTTTACTTATTTGCGAGAGAGAGCAGAGTGAGCAAGAGAGAACACAAGTGGGGGAGGGCAAAGGGAGAGGGAGAAGTAGGCTCCCTGCTGAGTGGAGCCCTTTGTGGGGCTCTATCCCAGGACCCTAGGATCATGACCTGAACCAAAGGCAGACACTTAACCAATTGAGCCACCCAGGTGCCCCTAAAAGAATATTATTGAAATGTCCATACTACTCAAAGCAATATACACATTCAGTGCAATCAAAATTCCAGTGGCATTTTTCATAGAAATATAACAAACAATCCTAAATTTGTATAGAACCACCACCAAAAACAAACAAAACAGAACAAAAAAATGAAAAAAGTAGCCAAAGCAATCTTGACAAAAAAGAACAAAGCTAGAGGCATCACACGCCTTGGTTTCAAACTATATTACAAAGTTATAGTTCTCAAAACAGTATGGTATTAGAATAAACACAAATAGCTCAATAAAACAGAATAAAGTGCCCAGAAATAAGCCCTCACACATATGATCAATTAATTTATAATAAAGGAGCCAAGAATATACAATGGTAAAAGGACAATGTCAACAAATGGTGTTGGGAAAATTAGACAGCCACATGCAAAAGAATGAAACTAGACCACTATCAAATACCATACACAAAAATCAACTTGAAGGTAAGATCTAAAACCATAAAACTTCTAGAAAAAAACATAAGCAGTAAACTTTTTGACATAGGTCTTGGCGATGATTTTTTTAATTTGATGCCAAATGCAAAGGAAACAAAAGCAAAAATAAATAAGTAGAACTACATCAAATTAAAAGCCTTCTGTGCAGCAAAGGACACCATCAACAAAATGAAAAGGCAATTTACTACATGGGAGAAAATATTTGCAAATCATACATCTAATAAAGGACTAATATTCAGAATATATGAAGAACTCATACAACTCAATAGCAAAAAAAACCCAATCTTATATAAAAATGGGCAGAAGATTTGAATAGACATTTTTCTAAAAAAGACATACAGATGACCAACAGGTACAAGAAAAGATGCTCAACATCACTCATCATCAGGGAAATGCAAATCAAAACCACAATGAGGTATCATCTCCCACCTGTTAGAATGGCTAATATCAAATAGATAAAAGATAACAAGTGCTGGTGAAGATGTGGAGAAAAGGGAACTCTTGTACACTGTTGGTGGGAGTGTAAATTGGTGGAGCCACTATGGAAAACAGTATGGAGGATCCTCAAAAAAATTAAAAATAGAACTACCATATGATACAGCAATTCCATCTCTGGGTATTTAGCCAAAGAAAATAAAAACACCAACTCAGGAAGGGATATACATCCCCATGCTCATTGCAGCATTATTTATAATAGCCAGGACATGGAAACAATCTTAAGTATCCATTGACAGATGAGTGGATAAAGAAGTTGTGGCATAAATATATGTATACATATATATATATATGATGCATATTATATAATATGTAAAATAATGTAATGTTATATTAATATATCATAGCATAATATTATATAATATATAATTAATATATAATTGTGTATTATAAAATAATATATATTATATTAATTATATAATATATATTGACATATAAATATATATTGAAATATTATTCAGCCATGAGAAAGAATGAAATCTTGCCATTTGTGACAACATGGATGGATCTTGAGGGCATTATACTAAGTGAAATAAGTTAAACAGAGAAAGTGTGATCTGACTTATATGTGGAATGAAAGGAAGGAAGGAAGGAAGGAAGGAAGGAAGGAAGGAAGGAAGGAAGGAAGGAAGGAAAAGAAAGAAAGAAAAAAGCCAAACTCAGATATAGAGAAAAGATTGGTGGTTGTCAGAGATGGGGAGTGGGGAGTGGGGGAGTGGGTGAAATTGGCAAAGGGGGTCAAAAGGTAAACATTTTTTATAAAATAAGAAACTCGGGGATGTAATATACAGCCTGATGACTACAGTTAATGAGACTGTATTGCATTACTGAAACTTGCCAGGAGAGTAAAGCCTAAAAATTCTCATCACAAGAAAAAAAATTTGTGACTATGTGTGGTGACTAGACTTATTATAGCGATCATTTGGTAATATACACAAATATCAAATTATTATGTCGTATATCTGAAACTAATGTCAATTATACCTCAATAAAAAAGTGTTCTATAACATTCATAGTTTATTGCATGTTTTTCATGTGTATCAATGAATATTAAAGGTTATATGGTTTTATTTTTTTAAAAAGATAGAGGACCATGAAAGCCTCTGGTGCAATTTACTCAGAGTCCAAAGGTCTGAGAAAGGACAGCTAGAGTGTTAATGATGTAAGTCTGCACTGAGTCCAAAAGTATTAGAACTAGGAACATGGATGTCCTAGGGCAGGAAAAGATCGATTAATACCATCATTCTTAAAGCCATCATGCTGATATGTTCTGACTCCTTGGCCTCAGAATTCCTCAGTTTTCTCAATATGAAGGGCCTTCAACTCTGTTCCACTTCAGCCACCAGCACACAGGGCCTTGTAATCACTAAGAATTGCCCCACTTCTAGGAGCTGGAACCTGGCGGTCTTCTCTATCACTTCCGCTCCTCCTACTGTTCCCACACACTTTCTTCGCACTGCACCTGGTCCATGCCCACAACATAACCCTTTAATTCCCTCAGTTTAAATATTTAAACTCTGCCCACTCTAGCACTCCAGCCTCTCTCAACCCCTTGAATTTCCATCAAGATCACCATGCCAAGACCCAACCCTTGTTTTGGATTGCTTTGATTTTATTCAGAGACACCCACAGTCACTGGCACAAGTCACAAAAATCATACCGGTTATATCAGTTTCCTAGAGCTGCTGCAACAAATGACCACAAAATCGGTGCCTCAAAACAACAGAAATTATACTCACAGTTCCAGAGACCAGGAGTCCAACATCAAATATTGGGAGGGCCACTCTCCTTTAAAGGCTATAGACAATACTTTCTTTCTTTTTTTTTTTTTAATGTCTTTATTTGGCAGGAGGAGTGGCAGGCAGAGGGAGAAGCAGGCTGCCCGATGAGCAAGGATCCTGATGTGAAGCTTGATCCCAGGACCCTGGGAACATGGACTGAGCCGAAGGCAGATGCTTAACCGACAGAACCACTTGGCTCCCCAGATAATACTTTCCTGCCTCTTCCAGCTTCTGTGGTTCCTGGTGTTCCTTAATGTGGGGCTGCAGAACTCCAATCTCCCTTCCATCTTTACACAGCCTTCTTTCCTGTGTCTCCATGTCTGTGATCTCCCTCTCCTTTTCCACCATTCATTGGATTTAGGACCCGCCCTAAATCCCGGATGAGTTTATTTTGAGATCATTAATTTCATTATCTGCAAGACTATCCTATTAAAGTCACATTCACAGGTACCAGGGGTTAGGGACTAAAACATATATTTGGTGGGGGGCACAGTTCACTACACTATACTAGATCACTACTGATTCTTACCATTCCTTGCTATTCTCAACCCCATCTCTGTGTGTCCAAACCTAATGTATCCAATTCCAAACATCACCTCTTCCATGAAGCATTTCCACAATTTCCCATTCCCGAAAAAATCTAGAAGCAACTTCTCTTTTCTCTAAATTCCCATCTGCTCCCCCCCTCCAACTTATAACTTTTACCAATTTCTACCTTTTACGGGTGCTATACAAGAGAGCTTTACACTTTCTCTGGTTACCTGCACTGCAGAAAGTGCTGCCCTTGAGTCTCATCAGCAAACTTCACTTTGGAATCTTTGGTCAGGCTAAAATCATTTACGTTGCTCCTGCCATCACTGAACATGCTGCCTGCCCTAGCCCCTCTACCTGTAGGTCCCTGTCTTTCTTAACCAACAGAGCTCTAGTGATTCTTCTTTCCTAATCAGTTCCCTATGTTCCTGCCTCTTAGCTCCTTCTTTTCCCCCATCTTCTGCTCAGCAAGCTGCCCCTTCTCTATCTCCACTTGTCAGTCTCCCACCTTGTTCAGATCTGTGAAGCACAATTCTGCCCCTCAGGTCACTAGGTGCCTCCTTATTCTCTTCTCCACCAGTTCAGTACTTCCTTGGAGGCTTTCCCCAACCTGACCAACTAGAAATCCTTCACTTTCTCCAAGAACACTCTACCTTCTTTGCTTTTCCTGAGGTATTAGTTCACTTCCTTCTTATACCCAACAGCTTTCAATCCCCCAAAAGTGCTGCATTCTTCTTTTTTTCCATAGTTTTTCCCTACTACTATGTGTACCTGCTGGATATGTTGCATTAAAATTACTTATTCAGGCTTTGCTGACCTCACCCTTCCCACTCACATTGCACTCAAATTCAGTTTGTTGTTATACCAGGTAATGGGGTTTGGATGTATGTGTTCAGAACTGTGATACACTGGGTATGCCTAGCTGACATGGTAGAAGACATGAAAATGGATGGAGATTCAAAGCAACAGTCTTTGAGCTCACAAGAACAGTTCCAATACTGCCTTTTGAACATAGTGATTCTGCCACCCTTCAGGATGCCCTTTCCCATCTCAACCAAAAGAGTCTTAGTGACTCTCTTCATTTCTGGATACCGGGTTTTGCATTCTGAATACTGTATATTGCATTTAAGCTAAAATGCAGCCATGAAATGACAAGTACTCTTTCTTTTTCTCTCACCCTCCTCCTTCCTAGCCCTCTTCTCACTGCTTAGAAATTCTAAGAGTCATGGTACTAGATCAAGAAATATTTCTTTAGGGGTGTGTGGGTGGCTCAGTCAGTTGAGCGCCTGACTCTTGATTTTGGCTCCGGTCATGATCTCAAGGTCCTGAGATCGAGCCTCTTGTCAGGCTCAGCACTGGGCATGGAGCCTGCTTAGAATTCGCTTTCTCCCTCCTTTGCCCCTCCCCCACTGCTCATGTCCATGGGCTCTCTCAAAAAAAATATATATATGTTTCGGGGCACCTGGGTGGATCAGTTGGTTAAGCCACTGCCTTCTGCTCAAGTCATGATTTCCAGAGTCCTGGGATCAAGTCCCGCATCCAGCTCCTGGCTCCATGGGGAGTCTGCTTCTCCCTCTGACCTTCTCCCCTCTCATGCTCTTTCTCATTTTCTCTCTCTCTCTGTCTCAAATAAATAAATAAAATCTTTAAAAAAAATGTTTCTTTTAATTGGTGGCTTCTCTTCCTAACTGCTTTTTCTTTTATAATTCCTGCTACAATTCTAAAAGGCTCTATGGATTATGCTAATTTCAGAATTATTTCTATTACAATGGATGATTTTAATCATTTGGTATGAACTGTGTTATTTTAAAGCAGTTAAGATTAACATCTAGAAACTGGAAAAATTGACTATGTATGACTACTTGATTATAAGCTTGTATAAAGTAAGGATTTTATAATATATATTTCTATGTTTCCATTGCCCCATGGGTCCTGATACATGAAAGATATTAGGTCACTGAATGAATTTTGTTTCTCCCTAACCAGTTTCTCTGGAAAAATGAAATTATCTGACCCTCGCCTGCATCATTAGAGGCAGCTTCTTTCTCATGGAACTTAGGAAACCTAGTTTCCTGAGGGTATTGAGGACATTTGAGGCATCATCAAAAGTAATGAAGATCATCAAGGTATAGTTCATACCACCCCCTCGTCCCCCACATTCCAACCTCATAACCGATCCAGGTGTGACCCTGAGTAAATGAGATAAAGAAGGAAAGAAGGTTGGGAAGAAGCATCTTAGAATGCAGTGCAGTCTAAGGAAGGTCAGCAAGAGAACTGATTGCCACCATGTACTCTGCTATCGCACATGGTTTATTTTGTCAAGAATTTAGGAAAGAAGGAAGGACAGAGAGAAGGAGGGAGGGTAAGAGAGAAAGAAAAAAAACAAGGAAGGAGGAAAGGAAGAGGACTAAGTATGTGTCGATGTAGTCTTCACTTATAGAATCAAATGATCATAGGCTAGAAGAAGCCCTAGTAGGAAACACTGCCATAATTAAAAGTAAGTGAAGCATTTCTTGTGCAATGTAAAAACATACTTTGATGCCTTCAAAACTGAATTCCAAGTGACACTTACAAGCAGTGTAACTGGGAAAATCAGTTCATCTCTGAGCTACGGTTGTTGTATTGATAAATGGCAATAGTAGTACCAACCCTATAGAATACTTAGAAGAATTAAATTAAGTATGATAGCATATGTAAAGTGTCTATCACAGTGCCAGGTGTGCATCAGGTGCTTAATAAATGGTAATCCTACTGACCTGAGTTTGGGAGGAGAGTCCAGTGGAGATAGGAAGGAAAGTGTAGATGGAAATTGATTCTGTATTATATAAAGAAGAAAATTAACTATTGGAAGGAGGAAATTGTCAAGAAAGCTAGAAAAAAAAAGTCAAAAAGCAAGTAAATGTAGAAGCAGGGAAACAGCCAAGGTCATACCACAAAAACAGTCTGTTTAGGACATTGACCTAAAACAACCGTTGCCAGGCCTTGCTGCCACTGCCCCTAGATTCTCAAGGCCATACCACCACTGTAAATAGTTTCTATAGTGTCTTGTATCTTTGCATTACTCCCATATTCATAGTCTTGAGTGGGAATACATCAGATTTTTAGAGACTAAGTAACAAGCCCAAGAGTAGCCTGAGAAAGATCTAATGCATTTGACATCATGAGTCCCATAAGGGGAGACTCCTTTTAAATAAAAGGGAGTTAAGATGGGAGTAGCCAAAAAAAAGGGACAATGATTTCTGTATTATTTAGGATAATGTTAGCAACTGTAACAATCTAACCCACAAATTTCTATGACCTAACATAATAGAAGCTTACCATTCACTCATGAAACATTCCAGTGTAGGTGCTTCTTTGCATGGTGGCAGCTTTCCTCGATGCGGTGGTTCAGGGTCACAGGCTTTTCCCATCTTGTGGCCTCTGCATCCCTAGAATCATCTGTATTCAACTGGACAATGTGAAGGAGACTGGTAGAGGAAGAGTTCTGTTTCTTAAAGCCCCCAGCTACCCTGGATATGGGGTGAAGCTTGGGAATGTAGTCTCTGGCTGACCAGTCACTTTCCAGCAACAACTTCACACTATAGAAGGTGTGTGGGTGGGTGGGTGGAATCCACAAACTTTGGGTTGAGCGATAGCTGTCTATGCCACAGCCTCTGCTGGGTCAGGGTATGTGGTAAAATATATGGGGAGTGGGGCAGGGACCTGGGGATTAAAGTACCCTGAGAAGATGGAGAACCATTTTGAGTAGGTGATTGGAGAGTGGGAAATGAGATAGTACACTGAGTAGTTGAAGTAGGTGGGGAACATTAATTCTGGAGTGCAGGATTGTCTAAACAACTCAGCACCCTTGACAACTCTTTTCCTATGATGGTTCAACGGAGCTCCTTCTATGTACAGGGCACTTGGTAAAGTGCAGAGGTTAGCAAAGGTGACATAATGGTAACTATCTCCAGGACATCTCTAAACTAACTGGGAAGATATATACATAGAAACATAAGTTTTGTTTTCTCAGTAGCATTTGGGAAATGTCAGGTAGGTGGTAGTGGGAAATACTATAACAGTTCAAAGTGAGAACTTATCACTGACAGCTGGGAGCGTAGGGCATGTGTTTAGTCCAGGTTCTCCAAGAAGCTGATGCCAAGATAGGATTGAATGTGTGAGAAATTTATTAGGGTAAATGCCTGTGAGAGAAAATGGGGAGAGAGCCAAGGGAGTCTGGGAGAGACTTTAGACTGCAAACATAAGGTAAATCTGACCCTGAGTGAAGGAGACAGGAAAGAATGGAAGGCAGGCTGAGTGGAAGCATCTTACACTGTAGATCTCGTTAAGGAAAGTGGAGGAAGACCATCAGGGACTCCTTGAGCAAAGTCACTTGTCAGATGAGTCCCACATCTCTCAAGAAGGGCCCGCTGCCATTTCCCTGCCACACTCAGGCATGGACTCCGTGCAGCCTGCAACATGTGTAGCCTCAGAGTAAGCCCAGCCATGAATTTCAGAGAACAGCAGCTGAGGCCCTTGGTCAATTACACTCCTTGCAAGTGGAGATCTGAGAGGTACATTCTCATAGCCACCATAGCCTACCTTTGCCCCACACAGGTCTACCTCTTTGTACGGGTTTTTTGTACGCCTGTACCTCTTTGTCCTCCATGCTTCCTGTGGGCCTTTCTTCCTGAGGGGAAATTCAAAAGAGGGCTTTTAGTGAAATGAACCATAGCTTTTCTTGCTGCAGTTGATTTTAGGGCCATAACTGGTACTCATTCTCTCCCTCCCTCACTATCTGTTCTCAAATCCCCTCACCTTGGCAGGTCTTGGTGACTTACCTGGTGATATGACCCAAACTATCATTCTGGAAGTGTCTGAGCCATTGGTAATCATACCTATCTTAGGCCAGAGTTGCTTCCTATGTCCATTCATGATTACAACAAAGCAAGAGAATACCAGAAGGCACCAAAGTGGAGTGTCTGGCTTCCATATGTGTTCCTCCTTGTCCCCATTGTGCAAAAGCAGCCCTCCTGCTGATCAGGGTCAATTACCCTTGCTGGATGGTAATTCTCGCCTGTTGGTTCCTCGACACATGTTCAAAGCGTCCTGGCAGCAGCTGTGGCTTGTAATTCAATGGGATCTTTGCTATATCCCCTGGAAAAAGTATGCTCTCTTCGGGGACTAGGACCTCTAATCCTGCAGAGTCAAGAGTTGTGGAGACAAGAAGCACAAAATCCCTCAGTGGGACATCTGGTGTGATTGTAAGTAGGGTCATTCCTGCTTCTATCTCTTGGTTCCCAGACCCATGTATTCTTACTATTGAGGACACAGCACTATATAGAGGTCTGTGATTTAAAACATACACGGTGTCCTGTAGGGACCTGCTCCTCCCTCCAGACTGCTGCCTCCGTACTGTACTTCAGTGCTGTTAGGTCATTTTAGACCTGCCTTGACTGAGCATTTTAATGTCTCTGGGGCTCTGCTGCTCTAACAATCAGGTCTTCATCTTGCCACTCAGCTGTGCATTCCCTTCCCATGACAGAGATAAAGGTCTCTTTGTAAGCTATCCCAAAGGCCCTATGGCTCTCTCACTTAACCAAAAACTGCTTATTAATGGCCCTCAGTCCCTCATGATTTCTCTGCAGGACGTCAATACAACTTAGTAGTGATCACCCAATTTTACTGTCTTTGTAGGCATTGTCCCTCCCCCCGCCCCATATTTTTCAACTGCCTGCATCATCACATCTGCCACAGCATTCCTCTACACTAGGACATAGTCCCAGGTTAACACTAGTGCAATTTTTAGCAGTTGAGCTACTACCTTGTGCCAGGAACTATCTATGTCTCATCTACTAACCAGGGGGGCATCCCCTTTGCCTGATGGGCAGTAGATGAGCCAGTCCAAATTCCTATCTTACTGCCTTTTTTCTTGGACCACTCCCAGTACCACCTGCGTTTTTCTGGGTACCTAAGAAATGGATGCCAGGCAAGATTAATGATGCAAGAAATTTATTAGAGGAAATGCCAATAGGAGAAATTGGGGAGGCAAATAAAGGAGGCTGGGAGAGCCAAGAGACTACAGTGCAAGTCTGACCCTGAGTAAAAGGAGGAAGGCAGGAAGGAAGGGAAGAGGAAAGGAAGGAGGTTTGGATGGAAGCATCTTACGCTCCCGTGCAGTTCTAAGGCAAGTTCGATAAGGCTACCTGGGGTTTCTTAGTCATTTGTCAGAGGACTCTCATATCACCCAGGAATGGGACTGCCTTAGTATCTCTGTCATGCTCAGTCATTGGCTAGGAGCAGCCAATGGGAAGCAGAGCCTTGATGCAAACACAGTGACGAATTTCAGAAGGTAGTAGCTAAGATCTTCAGTCAATTATGCTCACTACGATCAGAGATGTGAGAAGTGTATTCTCATGGCCACCACATTAATCTTCACGGAGGAGGCAGAATAGGATCAGGACCTAGGAAATAGGTAGGATTTAGCTAAGTGGCGATGGGCAAAAGATACATCCAATGATGATAGGTCGGCAGAGTGTGTTATTGTGGTCTAGATAAAATAAATAGGGCGCCTTATCTGAAGGGCACCTTATCTAAAAGGCTCTTTTTAGCAGTGTCATGGGAAAAGGTTTTAGAAAGGTATGTAATAACAGAATACCTTGAGTACCAGGGTAAGAAATGTAGACTCTATCCTATAGCTATTGGGAAGTCATGGATATTAAATCTACATTTTATCTAACCTCTTGGTAACATTGAATACTAATGATCTTTCTGTCCTGTTTTACTTCCCCCTTCCAAAAAAATTTTCCTGGTTTCTTTGGTGTAACAAACTCCTAGTTTTCCTTCTATATCTTTATCCGCTCATTCTCAGTCTCCTTTGTGCAGTCCTTCATGACTTGAAAGTGAGTGATTTGTCCAGGTGAGAATGTGAATGGAGTAGAGCAAAAGTCTACAGACAGAATTGGTTATTTAGTTAATTAATCCATTCAGGCACATATTTCATGATTATGCCACTCTCAAACCTGAGCTCTTTAATGCCTTCTCAATGTTCATACAACAAAGACAAACATTCTTAACATGGCCTATAAGATCCTGTACAACCTAGACCCTATTGATCTCTCTGACTCATCTAGTACCATCCCCCAATCTCTGCTCTAGCCACACTAATCTCTGTCAACTCTTCAAAACGACCATGTTTCTCCTGCTGTGTCTTTTCCTTCACTGGGTGGAAGGTTCATCTCTCCCCTTCATAGTAGTTAATCTCTACTCATCCTCATATTTCAGTTTGACACTTGTTAGAGAAGCCTTCCCTGACTTCTTTATCTAAATTAAATCCTTCTATTATATGTCTCCTAGCATCATGCTCCTTTTATTTGTAATTATCACAGTTGTCATTTTATATTATGTGTGTGAATATTTGATTAATGTCAGTCTTGTCAATCTCTTCAACTATGCTGCAAAGGCACATGAAGGTAAGGGCTGTGTCTATACTTTTATTCTTTTTATATCACTTCAGACAATAACTAAAACATACTTGGCATAGTACTGGATGCATGAATGAATGTACAGTAGTTCCTGAACAGGGGAGGATGGTGATGTTTGTGCAAAATACAATTTCAGATAGCTTAATAAGAAAATACTGGCTAAGATGAATCATAGGTCTGAGAGACTTAGCCTACAGAGTATGGTTAGAAGTTAGCTATAAGAGGTAAAGATGGTATATTAGGGCATAAGCTAAGCTGCTATATAAAAGAACTAAATATAATGACTTAAATGAAGTAAAGGTCTATTTTCCTCTCATGGATGTCTTCAGAATTTATCTGCAACAATATGCACTAGAGTATTATTTAAATAGTGATAAATTAATAACCTCAATATCCAATAATACCAGTAAGTAAGTAGTAGATTTAGAGCTACCAATAAGTAGATTGTGTCATTGCTATTCAATGGAATAGCATCACCCATTAAAATGTCACAATGGAATATTACTCAGCCATCAGAAAGGATGAATACCCAATATTTGCATCAACATGGAGGGAACTGGAGGAGATTGTGCTAAATGAAATAAGTCAAACAGAGAAAGATAATTATCACACGGTTTTACTTGTTTGTGGAACATAATGAATAGCACGGAGGACATTAGGAGAAGGAAGGGGAAAATGAAGGGGGAGAAATCAGAGGAGGAGATGAACCATGAGAGACTATGGACTCTGGGAATCAAACTGAGGGTTTTGGGGTGGGGGGAATGGGTGAGCCCAGTGATGGGTATTAAGGAGGGCACATATTGCATGGAGAGCTAGGTGTTATACGCGAACAATGTACCATGGAACCCTATATCAAAAACTAATGATGTACTGTATATGACTAACATAACATAATAAAAAAATTATAATAAAAAATCATGAAAAAAGTATATTTTCCAACCACAGTGGAATTAAGTTAAAATAAATAATAAAAAGATTCCTAGAAAAATCTCCAAATACTTGGACACTAGGTGATACCCTTCTAAAACAAAAAACCAACTCCCCCCAAAAAAAGTCACAATAGTACAATGGGGGCTCTCACACTTCTGAGTATGTCAGAATTACCTGAAATGCCTGTTAAAACAGCCTACTGAGCTTCCCCCAGAGTTTCTGATTCATTAGGTCTGGAGCAGTGAGCAAGAATTTGCATTTACAAGTGCTTAGGTGATGCTGATTCTGCCAGGGACCACAATTTAACAACATGGAAAATGCTTATGGCATACGTCAACTGAAAAAAGCAGACTCCAAAATAGAATTATATTTGTGATCTCATTTTGGTAGAAAAACATATGTATTAATGTGCACATCAATAGAAGTCTCTTAAGACAAATTGTTAACAGATTTATTTATAGATGGTCTTTTTTGTGTTTTTAAGTTGTTTACAGTTAACATATATAATAAAGTAGCTTGTTGGTTTCACTTTTTTATTTGGTAAAATACACATAATAGTTACCATCTTAACCATTTTTGAGTGTACAGTTCAGTGGTATTAAGTATATTCACACTGTTGTGCGACCACCACCACCGTCCATCCCTGTAACTCTTTTTTATCTTGTAAAACTGAAACTCTATACCCATTAGACAATAACTCTCTGATACCCCCTCAACCACTATTATACTTTCAGTCTTTATGAGTTTGACTCTTCTAAGTACCCCATTTAAGTGGAATCATACTTATTGTGATAAGGTGATTCGTTGTGGTTTTTTTTCCTTTAGGTTTTCGTTTTGCTTTGTTTTTTAGAGAGGAAGGTGGAAGAGGGGCAGAGGGACAGGGAGAGAAAGAATCTTAAGCAGGTTCAATGCCCAGCGGGGAGTTGAACATGGGGCTCGATGTCACAACCATGAGATCGTGACCTGAGCTGAAATCAAGAGTTAGATGCTTAACCAACTGAGCCACCCAGAAGCCAGGTGATATGTTATTGTTTTAAGAAAAAAAAATTGATAAGACTTGGAGGGGAGTGGTCAAAGTGGTAACTCCAAGGTTATATCTTTAGAGAAAGAGGGTGACAAAGACATGGACAAGAGTAAAGTAAGATCTGGATATGGAAAAATGATCATGAGTTTGGCTTTGGATATAGAAATTTTAAGGTGACTGTAGGACATCTAGGTGAAAATGGAAGCAAGAAGCTAGAGCTGCAAATCTGAAGCTCAGTAGAGATATCAAAGTAGAGATATCGACATAATAGTTATTTAAGGAAAAGGGATAGCTTGAATCATTTGAGTGAATGAGTTGCCAGAGTGAGAGTATGAAATAAGAAGGGTTAATGACTGTGTCCTGAATTCATTCATTCAACTACTCATTCATTCACTCAAAATTAAATGAACTAATACTTTGGGCTCTCAAAAAAACTTACAGTCTAATAAGTGAGACAGAGATGTAAATGGCTGATTTCAATTTAGGGGTATCTTAAATGTCCAACTGAAATAGGAAGAAATAATCTGCAAAGGAAAAAGAGAAAGAGAATACACAGAAGTAGGAAAACTCAGCACAGATCACAGAACAACAGAGAATGTTTTCAGAAGAGAGATGTAATAATGATAAAATTTTTTTAGACAGAGCAGTGAAGGAAAATAAGGGTCAAGGTTTGGTAAATTAGGTTGATATTGTTGAATGCTACCTATCCTTTGTTCCAGGATTGAGCTTACAGCCCACAGCTAGGGACAATGAAGCTGAGGACCTCAATTGTTGCAACCATCTTCCTCAGGACCAAGAGAAAACAGTACTAGCCCTGCCACCACTAGCCACTGCCCCAACCCTCTCTCTCTCTTCCTAATTCACAGGAAAAGAGGGAGAAAATGGAGAGCCAGAGTCCAGCCTTGTGGTTGTGTGTTCCTCTCACAGGGAAGCTGTGCTTTTCCTCTATTCTCAAAATCAAGTAAGGCTGGAGTGGAGGTGGGTGGGAAGGGGAAGCTGATTTCTTGGGCAGGGGACTCAATCTGAGCAAAGGGAAGGAAACTGGGGAGAGATATCAAGCAGGGACTGGGGCTATGCTATGGAATAGCCTAAAGTGCCACCATTTTCTCATAGGAGATATGAGTATTTCCTGTTAGATGGGCCCTGAGGAAAGTAAATGAGATTGAACCATTTTGGCACTACTGCACTTAAGGGAGCTGTCACCATCAAGAGGGGCCTAGCATCAAGAGGCTATGGGATGGAGTGCTATGAATGGGAACACAGGAGGCTCTAGCCAAGGCAGAGGTATTCTCCCATGTGAGGGCACATGTGAGTGCTCAGAAGTAGTCCTAGAAAAATGCAAATGCATACCCAAAGAGACATCCTGCACTTGGATTCCTGCCTCTCAGAACTTCAGTTGCTGGCTAACGTTAATGAGAGAAGCAGTGGCAACCATTAGTGAGAGCTGCAGTCCTTCTCATTTGAGTAGACCGTGGTTCAGGTCTACCTGATCATTTGCAGAGCCCAGGGCAAGAGTACAATGGCAGCCCGCAGGCCCACATACCATATGTCTCCAACTTTACAAGTTATAAATCAAACTAACAAACTTTTAAATAAAATATGTTTCTTCCTCCTACTCTGACAAATATATTTTCAAAACAACATGAAAGGTCAGGTTTGAATTTAGAATTTTTGAAATCCTTGGAATTTCACACCAGAATGTGGCAGAATTTTTCTCCCAACCATAAATCCTGGCTCACCTCCTTTCTCTTCCTACTCTGATTTTTTCTCATTTTTCAAGGATCCTAACTGGCTCAGCTCAACCCAAACAACCAATCTCTATTATCAGTTGCTGTCTCTTGACCACTTCTCAGCTCTTGGACAAATATTCTTTACTCTGTGAAACCCTTAACCTGATAGGAGGAGAGGCATTGCCAGAGTTGCTCCTTCTAGTCTGGGCCTAAGAGTGCTACTGCACTTGTCCTTTTTCCTTTCCTATTTACACTAACGGGTCAGAGGAGTTATATCTTGAAGAGGAAAGAGAGAGGAAAAGATGAAAATTTGAAACATTTTGAAATTGTCATTTGTGGCCAAAATTGCAAGTGGTCATCCAGATTCTATTCTCTCCTTCTTCCTTAATACTAGAACTTCCATTTTATCCAGCATGTACATGCACCCATGAAAGGACTATATTTCCAGACTCCCTTCTAACTGGACATGGCGAAGTGCCTAAGTCATGGGCAAAGAAATGTAAGTGTTATGTGCGATGCTAAAAATTGGAGGTTGCTGGAGGAGGAGCAAGATGGCGGAGGAGTAGTGTCTGATCCCAGAAGTTCAGCTAGATAGTTATCAAACCACTCTAAACAACTACAAACTTAGCAGGAAATAGAAGAGAAGACGAACAGCACCTCTAGGAACAGAAAATCGACCACTTTCCGGAAGGGAGGACGTGCAGAAAAGTGAATCCAAAGCGACGGGAAGATAGACCGCGGGGGGAGGGGCCGGCTCCCTGCAGCCGCAGAGCAGCCGAACACAAAATCGGAACTTTTAGAAATCTGCTGCACTGAGGGACATCTCTCCAGAGGCTAAGCGGGGGGTGGAGCCCTCACGGGGACAGCGTGGTTTCAGGACCCGCGGGGTCACAGAAAGACCGGGGGTGTCTGAGGGTGGCAGAGCTCCCGGATATCAGAACGGGGAAGCCAACGGCAGAGACTGAGCCGAACAGTGAGCTACCAGCTTGGGCTTACCTTGAACCGTGATCCCGGCACAATCAGGCCGCTGCTCTTCGAGCAGGGACCCCACAAGGGGCAGATCCGGAGAGACCCCCTCCTTCCTCCTCCGGGAGCAGCAGCCCAGTAGCTCGCGGCAGGAATCTGCTGGGTTTGGAGACTCCAAACGGCC
>CM052898.1:80279489-80373551 GCA_028534135.1 Potos flavus | reverse complement strand
GGCGGGTAGGGATAGGGTGGTTGGGTTATGGACATTGAGGAGGGTATGTGCTATGGTAAATGCTGTGAAATGTGTAAACCTGAGGATCCACAGACATGTACCCTGGGGCAAATAATACATTATGCTTTAATTAAAAAATAAAAAAAACATAAAAAAATTAAAAAAAAATCACAGCACACAAGCATAAAAAAAAATAAATAAAAGGCACTGACTCAGCTGGCAAGTGGGTCCTTTTGTTCTCCCTTCCTCTTTCCTATTGTCTGAAATGCTGAAGCTTCAGTAGCTGTGTTGGACTGTAAAATGAACTTGAAGGTAGATGTATTCCGATGGTGGGCCACAAGGATAGAACCTGGGTCCTTGATGACAGTGAAACTGTCATGCCAGCTGTGCCTGGTCTACCTCCAGACCTTTTTTTTTTAACATGAAAGAAGTAAATTTTTGCTTTGTTTGAGCAGTGTTACTTCATGTTTTCTGTGATTTTAGCCAGACTTATGCCTGATTCAGTTTTAAACTAGACTGGACTTGATTAACCAGAAAGCTAAGGAATCTACCCAAAATGTAATACAAAGAAAGGAAAGGACATTTTAATATAACATTATTAAAAGTAATGTTTGGACAATAAGTCAAACAGTGGGGCCTCCTGTGGTTTTGAAGAATATAGTTTCATCAGAGTGGTTGGTAGAGAGGAAATCTTATTTTACGAGGTCAAGAAATTAATTGTTAACAACAACAACAAAAAAGGAAATAAGGTTGAATTCTACCAAAAGTTTGACAGATTAGAAGAAGAGAGAAATGATGTGAAAGATGGTTTTTAAGCATATGGCATAGCTAGACAGAACTAGGGAATATAGCAAGGAGGTGGCAGGCTGAACAAGTAAAGTTTGGGAAAACCGTTGAGGAAAGTCCTGGAAGAAGCCAGAAATGGAAGGGAAGAATGAGAGATGGGGAATATGGAATATTTTTATGTAGAGAAGTAGATCTTGATTTTCCTGTTAAAATAGAGATAAGGTCCTCCGCAAAGAATTGGAAGCCAAGGTGAGATGGGTGTTTAAAGACATGGGAATGTGGAAAAGATTTGAATAGCCCCATACCACAGCTAAGAAAGGGTTAGACCTTTCAAATATAATTTTAATAGTAAAAGAGCTACTGTTGTTTATGATGCCAATGCTGTTTATTATGCTAGATACTTTATACACATTACATCACTAAAAATGAAAAATCTTCTCAGTTTGCTACCTACCTCTATTACTGTTCCTTCTTAGTCTCTTTTGTGCTGTTTGTTAAATACTGGTGGTCATCAGGATTTCGTTCTTAGACTTCTCTTATTCCCACTGGGTAACCTGTATCTCTCTCATGATTTCCATTGCCATGTGTATGCTGCTGACTATCAAGTCTATATCTCAGGGGCACCTGGGTGGCTCAGTGGGTTAAAGCCTCTGCCTTTGGCTCAGGTCATGATCTCAGGGTCCTGGGATCGAGCCCTGCATCGGGCCCTCTGCTCAGCGGGGAGTCTGCTTCCCCCTCTCTCTCTGCCTGCCTCTCTGCCTACTTGTGATCTCTCTCTCTCTCGGTCAAATAAAATAAGTCTTCAAAAAAAAAAAAGTCTATATCTCAAAGCTAGACCCCTGTCCCTTAAACACACAGCACCAGACTCATTTATCCAACTGCCTACTGGACATTCACTTGGACATCCCAGACCGCTTTTAACTATATGTGTCCAGACCTGCTTTCATCATTTCCCTCCAAACATATTTTTCCTGCTGAGTTCTCCCTCTGTGAATTTTTGAAATAGTTTTAAGAGTAGGGATTCTAGGGGCACCTGGATGACTCAGTGGGTTAAAGCCTCTGCCTTCGGCTCAGGTCATGATCTCAGGGGCCTGTGATCAAGCCCCGCATCAAGTTCCCTGCTCGGCGGAGAGCCTGCTTCCCCCTCTCTCTCTGCCTGCCTCTCTGCCTACTTGTGATCTCTCTCTGTCAAATAAATAAATAAAATCTTAAAAAAAAAAAAGAGTAGAGATTCTAGAACCAGACAACTTGGATTCAATTCTCATTTCCTATTAGCTGTATGACCTTGAACAAACTACTAGACCTCTTTGATTCAGTTTCCTCATATGTGAAACAGGAATGATAAGAATAGAATTTACTTCATAGGACCATAGAGCAGAATAATGAGTTAATACGTTAAAAGACTTAGATCAGTGTCTGGCATGTGGTAAGGCCATGGAAGTGTTCATTATCATTGCCACAGTTAGAGAACTTGGACATCATATCATCTTTGTTTCTTATTCTCACATCCCAACATGCCCCAACTCCTACTGATTCATGCTCATTGTTATCTCTCATCCTTCACTGCCACCATCTTAGTTTGATGCTCAAGATCAATGGTCAGCAATTTTTTTTTTACGTAAAAGCCCAGGTAGCAAATATTTTAGGCTTTGCATGTCACGACTACTCAAATCTGTCGTAGTTGTGCAAAAGATACCCTAGACAATTCATAAATGGTTGAGCATGGCTGTGTTTCAATAAAACTTTATTTATGGCACTGAAAATTGAATTTCATATAATTTTCATGCGTCATAAAATGTTATTATTTTCATTTTTAAAAACCATTTTAAAATGTAAAAAAAAGCATTCTTATCTTGTGCACCAGACAAAAATAGGCAAGGTGCCAGATTTGGCCTTTGGAATATAATTTGCCAACCTCTGGGCAAGATAAGATCATCTTTTGGTAAAATACTGCAGTAGTTTTTTAATCGGTCTCTCAGCTTCTAATCTTACCCCTGCACACCAAGTCAATTCTTTATGATGCTCCATTAACCTCAGGATGACCCTTATAATGTCCATAAGGTTCTTTGCAATCTGGTCTCTGTTTATTACTCCAACTCATTTCTCAACACTATTCCTTCTGTTCTGTGTTTACTGTATTTGCTACTCAACTACATGAAGTTTCCCAAATATGCGAACTTCTTCCTCTAGGCATTTTTGTATGCTCTTCCTTCTGTTCAGAGACTCTTCCTAACCTTCTTCTGTTTCTCCCGTTGGTCTTTCAGGTCCCATTTTATATATCACTTCTTTCATATTTTCCTGAGCTTCCATGTCTGGTTAGGAATCTCTTCTCATGTTTATACAGGACCATATTGAAATACTGGCTCGTTGCATTATAATTGTGTATTCATTTCTGTCTTAACCTGTAGACTGTAACTGAGATTGTTTTTTTCACCTGTATATCCATACCGCCTGTGTTAGAAACACATTTGATGAAGATAAGATTCCCTGTGGTAATCCTTCAAGGAAATTATTATTGTCCCTATTTTATAGATGAGAAAGCTAAAGCTCAGAGAACTTGAATATTTTTTCCCAGGTCTACACCGTACGTATTTAGATTTGAACAAACGAACAAATAAAGATTTGTTCATGCTCATTCCACTACCCCATGCTACCTCCCAAAGTTCAGGAATAACAAGAAAGATAATTGCCTCATAAAGTTTAGTTTTCTCAACATCAGATTAGAAATCTTCATTCCTAGTCCCTAGTCTGTCTGTGAGTTGTAACGACCATTTTGAAAATCTTTATTGTCCAGGCATGTATATTTAAATATTTTTAGGTATCCTATTCTACCCAAGAGATATACCCTTTTTTTTTTTTAAGATTTTATTTATTTATTTGGCAGAGAGAGATCACAAGTAGGCAGAGAGAGAGGAGGAAGCAGGCTCCCTGCTGAGCAGAGAGCCTGACGTGGGGCTCGATCCCAGGACCCTGAGATCATGACCTGAGCCAAAGGCAGAGGCTTTAACCCACTGAACCACCCAGGTGCTCCAAGAGATACACCCTTTTTGACATTGTTCCTGCAATTCCTTTTCCTATCCCTAAGCAGCTCCCTTTCTCATTTTATATAGCAGCAACTCCAAACTCTCATCACTCACTTGATGAACTTTTTCTGCTATCTTCCCTAAGTGTAAAATGTGGAACAAATTTAGGTTTGAGTCTCCTTTAGTCCTACCTGCTTGACTCAACTTGCTTGACCAGAGGACTATCTGTTGTGTAACGCTGAGCCCGGTAAAGTAAGTTGGTGACTAGCCACCCTTAGCTAGCCCCATAGGCCATATGGAACAGGTGGGAGTTGTAAAAAGATATACATAGGGATCCTTAGATAATGGCGAAATAGCCCCCAGGGACAAATGGGCTGTGTTCCAAAAATTCAATTTTAAATTGACTGTTTGGAATGCAGAACACATTTTCCCTTAGACACAATGCTATGAATAATTGCAGTTATTTTCCCAGGAAAGTCCACACAAGCTTGTTTAACCCATAATGTTGCAGAAATATCTGCTAAGACATTTTGGATTTACACTGAGTGCATCCCTTAAATCCTTACCACTCTGAATTATAAATTAGTTACATACATAGCTGCCACTTCAACTAGACTGTGATCTCTTTGAGGGCTGGAAACTGTTGAATTATTCATTTTTGTATTCTGAATGCCTGGCATATAACTGACAATAAATGTTGGTTGCATAAATGAATGAACAAATTTAATAGGCATTTGAATAGAGTTGAAAATGTGTAAGGGAATAAAAACAGTAACATTTAGTGGCTACCTTCATATGTGTCTGGCACTGTATCAGGCAGTGACCAATAAAGAAAACTGCTTTTTGTGGGTTAGAGGTAGAGATAAAGAAGCTGAAGGCAATTTAATATTTGAGATATAAAAATAAATGGGTGCTAGACTTGCTAAATAAACATTTTTAGATAATACAAATGGATAGATGTACTGATTTGAAAAAAGTCACAGAAAAAAATATCACAAGGTGTTGATATCCAAAGGGAAGCATTTCTTTTGGGAGGCTCTAAGACTGAGCAAAGAGGGAAGAGGTATGGCCACAGTTAAGAAGCAAAAGATGGAAGATAAGGTTGGATAACAGTCAGAGAGCAGTGGTCGGGGAAGAATGGAAGGATTGGTTTGGGTTAGGCCCTATTTTTTTTTTTAAGATTTTATTTATTACTTGACGGAAAGAGACAGTGAGGGAGGGAACACAAGCAGGGGGCGTGGGAGAGGGAGAAGCAGGCTTCCCGCTGAGCAGGGAGCCGGATGCGGGGCTTGATCCCAGGATTCGGGGATCATGACCTGAGCCGAAGGCTGATGCCCCAACGCCCTATTTTAATTTCACCTGGTTTATTGCTCCCTGTAAAGAGGTATTTCTCTGGCCAGTCTCTGATTTGTTGTTAGTTTAGATTGAATTATTATCACTCTCCCATAAATTGAGGTTAGTCAGATTGATTTCTTTCCACAGTGACAGTAAGTGCTTGTTAAAATTTGGTAGGGACGGTGTCTTAGTTTGGGCTGCTGTAACACAATACTATACACTGGGCGGCTTAAACAGCAACCAATTATTTCTCACAGTTGTGGACGCTGGAAATGTAAGATCAGGGTGCCAGCATGGTTGCTTGGTGAAGGTTCTCTTCTGGGTTGAAGATGAGGTTGATTTCCCATTGTATCCTCACGTAGCAGAGAGTGAGGGAGGTCTCTGGAGTCTCTTTTGTAAGGGCACTAATCCCATTAATGAGGGCTTTATTCTCATGACCTAATTATCTCCCAAAGGCCTCCACCTTCTGATACCATCATGTAGGGGATGGGATTTCAGTACATGAATTTGGGGAGCAGATGAGGGCGCACAAACATTCACTCCGTAACAGATGAGTATAATGCTGAAGGCAGTGGAATGGAGATACTAGGCAGTCAGGGAGAATGCAATCTGGGAAGGCAGAGAGGGAACATTACCTCTGGATAGTTTTTGGCAGAGAAAGAAAAAGTGAGGGGTGGTGGCAGAGAAAGGAGGGTGAGAGATGGGTAAAGGGAGGCAAACAACTACTTCATAATTTTATGAAGGGCCTAACCACTCAGGAAGTCCCGCTCACGTAATGCCAGCCTGATCTTTGTTCTTTGAAAGTATAACTACAACTACTTACACATTTTCTTTATTATCCCGAAATTTCTTGAGTATAATCAATAAAATACTTGATTGCTTATTTTGAGTGTTTCAAATCAATCCACGCATCTGGTTTTATTAAGGATCTTAGAATTGACATTGATCAAGTGAGATAAGAACTGTCTTTAAATTTACAAGACATTTTGTGTTTCTCCTTAAGGAAAAGCAAACACTTGCCCATGCCTATTTTGCACCATACACTGTACTGGGGAGTTTACTTATATTATTGCATTTCTAATAATTCATCATTAACAATTACCGAGTACCCATTATATGTCAAGCTTTATGCTAGACAATGATGATAAAAGTCAAAGAAGGAGACACTCTGACCTTCTAGCAGTTATAGTATGATAGGAGAAGGCAGGGCTAAACCAACAATTGCCATGTAGTTTGATAAGTGCAATGAAAGAGGCAAGCAGTTGCCATTTTTGGAACACAGAAAAGGGGAGCTTTAACTCAAAATGGGTCAGAAATACAGATAATAAAAAGAAAACAGGTATGTGTTGTTTGTCTGAAATGAAAATTTAACTGGGTGTCAAGAGGAGCCTGAGGAGACATGACTAAATGTAATGTGATATCCTGGATGGGATCCTGGATCAGAAAACGGACATTAGGAAAAAAAACCGAAGAAATACGAGTAAAATATGGATTTTACTTAATAAAAATGTATTACTATTGGTTAATTAATCATAGCAAATGTACTATACTAACGTAAGATGTTAATAATAGGGGAAATAGAATATATGAGAACTGTCTACTATCTGAGCAATAATTCTGAAAACTCAAAGCTGTTCTCAAATAAAAAGCTTATCACAATTTTTTAACTGGCATCTCGTATTTTTGTTAGATCTGGCAACCCTAACACTTTACTTCCAAATAATAATTAAATATAAAATATGAAAAAAATTACACTGACACTTGAGATTTGAGTTATATATGATTTCTCCTAAATATTTGATCCAAACACTTTATTTTCTATAAGCAGTTCATTGTTTTCTTTTAAGGCAAGCCTCTAGCAACCAAATAATTATCACAAACAATATACTTCAACGTGGAGGTGCTTTGCTTTTAAATGCCATAAACTTATCACCAGTTGCAAGCGATTTCAGAGGCTAAAAGAATTGGTTTAAGTTTCTCTCTGTCTCACACACAGACCATCAATAAAATTAGTCTTAATTCAGGTAGCACACATCTCAAATGATCAAAAAAAAAAAAAAAATCCAGTTATGAGAACATCAGCAAGTATAAGGCCGTGAAAGTAATCACTTGCTTAGGGTAATTGCTAATTTATGTTGCCTGAATGAAAAATGGGACTGATTATTTTGCTCTCCGTGTTGTTCCTCTGGAGGAAAACAACTTGTGGTTTGTGGAACAAGAACTGAGTCTGGAATAAAAATAGAAATGTATAACAGTTTTATTTGAAGGTGAGCTTAGAAAAGATCACTTATCAAACAAACGACGCAGGGAAGATGGGGCTTTTAAACAAGAGAATGGATTTGGGAATACTTGTCATTTTCCAGATACAAGATGGCCAAATATACTTTGCACAACTTTAATTTCTATTTTCTGCTTTGCTGCCTAACAAAATTAGGAAGTTAGATTCTTACTGCTTTATACGTAAGTGCTGATAATATGCTAGCCCTTGTAAAGAAAATAAACCTGTTATGATATGGCACCAGAAATTATATACCAGAAGTTACTGGGTTCCCTTGTTACCTTAATTTCTACTCTAAATAGAAAGTCCCCAAAACTAACTGTATTTGTGCCCCCAAAAGATATACTTGTCACAAATTTTACTTTCCAAACACGCGTAGATCATTTATTTTGTGCAAAAACCTATGCTGAAGAGCTTTGGTGTATCCAGAGATAAAAATGGTTCCTGTGCTATTTGTAATCCTCAAAAAAAGTTTTGTAGTTTTAGAGATGAGAAGAATCATACTTTAAGTTAGGCTTTTGTTTATTTATATCTCAGTGTCCCTGGTCTGCAAAAACAAGGCGAAAGCTTGTTTAAAAAAAAACAGATGTAGCTTCAAGAATTTGGGTCCGTTCTAAAGCAGGACCGTGGATTTGTAAAGAGTTCTGTTCACAAAGAAGGGCTAGGTCTGTCAAAGGAGCCGAAAAGGGGTACGTTTTGCTTTTAAATTGGACAGTTTTCCTCTACGAGCTCGGTCAGGTCTTGGTCGGCGCCCCAGAAGGCTAGGCGGCTCACGTCGGTCGGACCCCAAGAACCAGAGGTCGCGGAAAGAGCCCAGCTCTGATGGGCGGGAGAGGGGAGGTGGGTCCGAGCCCCAACGCTTCCAGACCGCCTGCCAGGGTCTTAGTGACCTCAGGCTGCCATCGACGCTCACGGCGACCCTAACCTAGCAAATATCGCCCACACGCCGCCTGGGCGAGCGGCCACGCTGATTGCGGTCGACCTTCCCGGCTCCGGCTGCGCAAGCAGACCGTGGCGGATCCCTTTCGGTGCTTGGAAAGCGCCGTTCCAGGAGAAAGGCCGCGAGGGCGGGGCTTGGGGCTGTGCGGGACTATTTCCTCACGCCGTGGTCAGTTAGGGCGAGGAGAGGCCGCTAGGGCGGAGTGCCACATGGCGCGACCCCGCCGGGCCTCAGCGTTGGCGGGAACGGGGAAGCTGTGTAGTGCGAGAAGCTTAAAGCTCACACGTGGAAGGATGGGTCAACTAACGAATGTTTCGCCACAGCTCACACACCTAAGAGGGAATTTGAGGGAACATGGGGGAGGGGCGGAGAAAACAGGCGGCTTGCAGAGAGCATGCTCTAAGAGCCGTAAGTGGAGAGCCAGGCATGCGCAGTGAGGCCGGGGTGGGTTGGCAGCAGGGAGGGGCTGGCGTGAGCGGGCTGCTGTGTTTATCCGGTTTCTGGGTGGGCGGTCAAGGCGCACGCGTAAGGGCGAAAGGCGGTGGAGCTTGATATTGGAGTGCGCATGCGCGGAGCCCGCCGGTAGCTCTGGGAGGGTGTGGAGAGGGCTCTTAGAGGAGAAGCAGGGGAAAAGGGAAGCGAAGGGAAAGGAAAGGGCGGGGGGGAGGGGTGAGAGTGTGCTCTGCGCATGCGTGCGGGCGCTAGCGACGACGGCGGCGGGGGAGTCTCGGGGATGACAGTGGCTTTGCCCGTTGGGGTAACGGTCGTCGTCGCCGGCAGGGCCTGAGGCGCCGCACAGTCCGCGGGATTCATTAAGGCCTCAGCAGCCCGGGCCCTACCGAGTCAGAGTGGCGCGTGGAGTCAGGGTGAGGGCGGCGAGGCACGGGGGGAGGGGCCTGCGGCGGGGCCTTGCTGTGTGCTCTGGGCGGCGGCGGGGCCTGGCGGTGTGAGCGCTCGCCTCAGTTGCGGCCGGGCGGGAGCCGTGGGCGGTGGCGGCCGTCGTGCTTGGCTGAGGAGGTCTCCGTGTGTGCGGCGCGGAGAAGATGGCCGGGCAGTGAGGGGGCGGTGCTTGCGCCTGGTGACCTCGGAGTGAGCGACTGAGGAGCGAGGGGCGCCGCCGCGGCCCGGCCGGGCCTGCTCCCCGCCCCCTCCCGCCGCCGCCGCCGCCGCCGCCGCCGCCGCCGCCGGCCCGCGCACTTCCTCCCCAGCCCTACCCTATCGGGTGGGGAACTCTCCTGCTTGCTTCGGCACCTCAGGGAACAGCGGGGTTGTAATCGCCAGGGCGGAGAGCCAGGCGCAGTCTGGGCCCCGAGTCCGATATGGAGAGCGCGGCGGCGGCCTCCGCCAGCCGCAACTGCAACATTCGCCGCCGCCGCGGCTTGGTGCACTAGATTGAGGAAGTCGACGCCCGAGCCGTCCTACTTGCCGTCGCCGCTACCTCTGCGCCGGGCGCTGTGATGGAGTAAAGGGCTTTGCAGCCCGTGAGAAGCGTGCGCGCCCCTCGGATCGGGCCGGGGCCTGCTCCCACGCCCGTCCAGCTCGCCCTGAGGAGGTGCCTCCGCGTCCGGAGATGCAGCGAAGGCCGCCCGCGGAGCCGCGGGGCTAGACTGAGCGCCGAGTCCCGGCCCGAGCGCCGAAGCCCCCGCGTTCTTCGCCCCGAGGCTGCCTGGGACAAACTCGAACGCTGGTTTCTCTCTCTCTCTTTTTTTTTTTTTTTTTTTTGTCTGCAAGTCTCAGGGACGGAGGAGGGGCGCCAAGGCCCCATGTGTGGGAGGATTGCTTCAGCTCCACAAACTTGCACGGATTTTGGTTACTACTTTGGCCAGTGGTTCTTCTCTGATTTCCTCCGATTTGTTGCAAATTCGCCATTGTTCCCTGGCTGCTTACAAAGTTGGATCCGGAATTTCTTTTCAACCGGGAGCCAACGGTGTCGAAGTGTCTGCAATGAACCCCGTGAATGCTACTGCTCTCTACATTTCCGCGAGCCGCTTAGTGCTCAACTACGACCCCGGAGACCCCAAGGCGTTTACAGAGATTAACAGGCTCTTGCCTTACTTCCGACAGTCCCTCTCTTGCTGTGTTTGCGGTGAGACGCTTTTTATTCCCTTTCGATGCTTATTTTAAAAAAATCTGGGCATTGGTAACAGGAACGGTTTGACGGTGTGGTGGTTTGTATTAAGCTTTTGATATTTGTGCATTAGTATACGGTCATTAGTTTTGAGATTCGTCAAAGGACTTAATGCTCGACAGTTCAGAAAGAGCCCTTCTAAACCGTTTTGTACGGCGGCCTTAACGTTCAGAACTGTTTAATTCGCCTCGGGTCAATTTCTTGCCGTATCTGTTAATGGTTTTATAAATGAGTGAAGTTTGCTTGCATATTGTTGCTTTTTTTTTTTTTAACCTTTGATACAAAAGCTGACAACACTTACCTTGGTTAAACGTGATTAAGCTTGGTTAAAAATGTACATGTGGCGAGTTTGCATTTCCCCAAACCGGTGTTATGTGTGGGTAGTGGTATAATCTAATGCACCCACAGCCTGTGAACTCCGTGCAGAACTTTTCTCCGTGTTCATCAACAAATGCTTTGACAGCTTGACGGTAAACCGTGAGCCCGGGAAGACCGATGGTACTTTGTTTTTTAGCTGGTGGGATTTTTACGAAATTGTTCCTTATTTTGTGGTTTTAATATGTTGTGGCCTGGTAGACGGTTATTTTAGGTGGTTGTTCCCCCTCCCCCAAAAATATTTTCTGCAGGGTAGGTTACTTTCAGGTTATTTTTGAGAGGTGAAGATATGCTAACTTGTCTAATGGAAGTGTCTCAAAAGTGCTAATAATTTGGATTAACTTTGTGCTTATTTTTTAACTTCGCACCTTTTTTCAGAAAACCTGGACTGAAAACATTAATAGGAGGGAAGTGACAACTGTCAAAAAAAAAAAAAAAAAAAACCAAAACAGTATTACACTCCATTTCGTATTCTTATTCTGCCCCAAATTTTGAGGTTTTGCTGATCCACTTGTTTAGTCAAAACTTGAGAAATTCGGGCATTTCAGGTTTTCACTTTACCTTAGATAAAAGAAATTTTGTGGCTTTAAGTGGCTGAAGGAGAATATGGTATTCATTTGAGAATCTTGCATCATTATCTAGATAGTATTGGGGCAAGCCACTGAAGGGGGTGCAAAGGAGATGGAGATTGTGTTTTTTGCATACCAGGTACTTAATCTCATAAACATTTAAGTAACTGTTAGAATGTGATTAAGTGCTACTGTGACTGGTAATAGACACTTAACACCTTTATAGGGAAGTGTTTGCCCTGGGCAAATCACCACTGCCCTGGGCCTCAGTTTCTTAATGTGTAAAATGAGAGCTTTGGGCTAGATTCCAAGTTTCCTTTCAGCTTAAATTTTACAGATATAAATTTGCTTGGTTTCGTGTATTCCCCCACCCCACTTCCACTTTTTATGGAGTGCTTCTTTTTATGTCTTAACAGCTTTTGATAGTTTTTGAACTGAGGAGATAGAGCTGCTATAACTTCTTTTTCTACAAACCTTTCTTTTGGGGGGATTGCTACTCTTGTGATGTATGGGGAAGAGGGCGAAGGGCAGCCCATCCTAGCCTGCTAGAACAGCAATAGAGAGTGATGTCATTATTCAGGTAACACTCAAAGATCTGGTAAGTCTCCTTTTTACTAGGGGGATGGGAGTTAACTGCCTAATTTAAGGGTGAAATGGTAGTTTTGAATTGTGTAGTTGCTTGGAATTTTAAGTTCTTATCAATAGCTTCAGGATAGTTGTGGTCTAATAGAAAGTTTTTCCAAATTCTAACCTGGGTTTTAAAAAAATGAAATCAAAGATAAAGCTACATTTAAAAAAATCCAATTGTAGCTTTTTTTTTTTTTTTTAAGTCTTGGCAACACATGGGAAATTTTTCTGACAGTGGGGTTTGCCATTATTTCTTGTTCAAGCTACTCCACCATCCTATGGAAAAGATTTGTGGGTTCTACTTTTCCCGTAATTACAATTGAGTAGTAGCATAAATTTTAGCAGTCTGGATGTAGGTTCAGGCCTACCCTCTCTGACCACCACCCCCATGTCTTTGTACATAAGTCTGTGGTTATCAGGAGGTAGGAAAAATCAGTTGTTTGAATTTAGATTCAGCATTTAATCATCTTTGTATCAGCTGTTGTCTTAGCTGAAAAGCATAAATAAATTCAAGTTAATAGGGTATGTGCAGTCTTATTTCATGAAGATAAAAAAAATGTAAAAGTTTAATTCTATCTTGGTGCTGTAAATAGGGAGTTTGTTTCATCAGGTCCTCTGAAGTCTGACCCTGTCCTACCTTTTCAGCCTTACATTTAACTGCCCTCTTAGATAATTTCTGTGCTTCAGTCAGGTTGATATTTTTGCCTTTTCAAACATACATGCCCTGTGTCTTCCTTCTCTTTTCCCCTTCTCTATTCTCTGAAGTGTCTTCTGCCTAAAAATACTTCTTTGTGGTGTAACTCATCACTTTTCCTCCCTCCTCAGTGAATTCTTCTTGCTCACTGCAGCAAAAGGTTCCATTTTGTCCTTTGAACCTCTAACCCTTTGCTCCAGTCATAGGCACTTAACAGCTCTTTGGATGCAGCTTTCATATCTAATTCTTCTGATATCTTAGGGGAAAATACTATTTTTTGGTACATTTTTGTGTTCCTCCTGCCTCATCTACCCTCTCCTATCCAGTCACTTGCATATTGGTGTTTGTGACAGACTCAGAGGAAGAAAATGAGACTCCTACAAACTTTGCAGTTAAGTTCAAATCTTGTCCCTCTAACTTTTTGGCTCAGTTTCCTTTACCTACGAAAGGGGATAATTATACCTTCAAGTTTGTTTCTCCATATTTGTATTATGTTGTTTCTCCATATTTGTATTATGTGAGGATTTATTTTTTAAGTGGGGAAAAACCTGTCGAACCCATGAGATTAAGTCTACGGACTTGTTGTCTGGCACATATTAGGATGTGGTATCTGGCACATACTATGTACTTAATATCCCACCCTCACACAGAAGTGGAGAAAGGTAGGAGGAGGTGAGGGAAGAGACTCTACTGTCATGTCAATTATTGTCAAACCTAGATTACTACAGGTTTTGTATTATGGTTCTTTGAAATGTTAATTAGCTGATTATCTCTGTTTGTTTTTCAGTTCCTTTGTATATTTAAACTGTCTGAAACTTCTAGTGAATGGGATAACAGTGCTCCAGAGAATTACTGTACTTTCTAGGCCACAGTGACCAAGACAGTATTACTGTGGGTACTATTTTTATGTCCTTCCTTTCCCGTTATTCTAAATGTTGGACTTGCTTTATCATTTATCAGAAAGTAGAATTTCTTTTGCTAGCATGAGATTTTATAAATTCTGCCCCAGGGATTTTAAGTTTTTCATTAAATTTTTAAGTCTTCAAATGATACAAGAAGTTTGATATATAGAATCAAATCCTGTTAGAACTGGAAGGACAGGGGCACCTGGGTGGCTCAGATGGTTAATCGTCTGCCTTCGTCCCAGGTCCTGATCTCAGGGTCCTGGGATCGAGCCCCGCATCAGGCTCCCTGCTCAGCGGGAGGCCTGCCCCCCCCCCCCCCCGCCTGCCTCTCTGCCTACTTGTGATCTCTCTGTCAAATAAATAAAAAATAAAAATTAAAAAAAAAAAAAAGAACTGGAAGGACATGTTAAGTGGAAAAAATTAGTCTTTGAGATATTTGGAGTCCTGTAAATTTATCATGTTTGAATCTCTACTAAGGCATGTGGATATTTTCTTGGTGTTTTAATTAGAAACAAGATGGTTTTGACTTGGGATTTATTGAATTATTGTGAAACCTTTTGGACATCCACTTTCTGATAACATGAGAAGGGGGTGCTTGGGTGGCTCAGTAGGTTAAGAATCTGCCTTAGGCTCAGGTTGTGATCCCGTGGTCCTGGGATTGAGCACCATGTCGGGCTCCCTGCTCAGCGGGGAGCCTGCTTCTCCTGCTTGCTATTTCCCCTGCTTGTGCACAAGTGCTCTTGCTCGCTCTCTCTCTTTCTCTCAAATAAATAAAATCTTTAAAAAAATGAAATGGGAAGGGGCTGTAGATTAATAGTTCCCACTGACCTAGGGTTACATATGCTCATCAGGTTTTTCTTTTGAATGTTAAGGACTTAACAACAAAACCCTATCTTTTCTTACTATTTGTATTCTTATTTTCCAGTAGAAAGGAGGTAGTTTCCTGAGGGTGAGAGCCTTGGTTCTCTTGTTCACTACTGTAGTCTTGCACCTGACAGTGGCTCAACAAGTATTTGTTGAATGGATGAAATTAGTATTAAAAAGAGAAAGTTTAAGTTGGAGGTGTATTCTCAGAATAAAGTATATGCCTTAATTTTAAATTGATTTAGGTCTATGAAAAATTACATTTTCCTTTTTTTATTTGCCATTGTTTATGGACCCACATAGGAAATTAGTGGAGTGTGTGATCTCAATCATCTTTTCCAGTTCTAGAAGTCTGATTCTCTTCTTTTAGCAGAAATACTTTTTGATTGAGCAGTTTATAATTAGCAAGAATCTTCTACAATGAAATGTGAACATATAGTTTGGAGTGACTTATTTTAAACTACTTAGCTTTTTTATTTTATTTTTTAAATTAATCTTTTAGATGGAAGCTAAATTAAAAGGCCATTTGAACTTTTTAAAGATTTTATTTATTAGAGAGAGCGCAAGAGTGAGCAGGAACGGTGGGGGAGGTGGTCAGAGGGAGAGGGAGAAGCAGACTCCTGCTGAGCAGAGAGCCTGATGCTGGGCTTGATCCCAGGACCCTGAAATCATGACCTGAGCCGAGGTAGACGCTTAATGGACTGAGCCACCCAGGTGCCCTGAAAAGGCCATTTGAATAATTTTACATAAATGTTTTATACCTACATTTTTTTCCAAGCGTTTATTGATACTTAAGAATTTATTTTTTTGTACTTAAAATCACTGTAATTAATTTTTCATTGCAGTGAACACATTAAATTTGTCACCTTAACTGGTCTAAAGCATATAGTTCTATAATTATATTTACATTGTTGTAAAACTGATTTTCACAACTTTTTCATCTTGCAAATCTGAAACTCCATTATCCATCAGCCAACTACTCTCTTCTGCAGCCCCTGGTAACCACCATTCTACTTTTTGTCTGTCTGAATTTGACTCTTCTAAATACTTCATATAAGTGGAATCATACAGTGAGTATTTGTCTTTCTGTGATTGGTTAATTTAATTTAGCATAATGTTTTGAAGGTTCATCCATATTGTAGCATGTGTAAGGGTTTTGTTCCTTTTTAAGGCTGAATAATATTCCATTGTATGTGTGTACCACAATAATTTATGCATTCATCAGTTAATGGACTTTTGGGTTGTTTCCACCTTTTGGCTATTGTGAATATGCTGTTGTGAACATGGGTGTGCAGATAACTAAAGACCCTGCTTTCAGTTCTTTTGGGTATATACTCAGAAATGGGATTGCTGGAATTGTGTATGGTATTTCCATTTTCAATTTTTTGAGGAACCTCCTTACTGTTTTCCATAGTGGTTATACCGTTTTACAGTCCCACCATACAAGGGTTCCAATTTCTCCACATCCTTGCCAACACTTTTTTTTTAATGGTAGCCATTCTAATGGGCATGAGGTGATGTCATTGTGGTTTTGATTTGCATTTCTGTAATAGTGATGTTAATTATCTTCATATGCTTGCGGGCCATTGTGTTATTTTTGGAGAATCACTATAATTTTTTATCTGAAAAACTTACTCATTATGTCTTTATTAATCACTTGCTCTAAGTGCTGGACTAGAAAGATGAATAAGACACGGTCACCATCCATATGTTGTTCAGCATTACAGAGAAGACTGATAAGTAGATCAGCAGTTATTGGGGAATTGCTGTGTTAGAGGCATTTATGTTATACCAAAATCTGAAGCATCATAATAGAACAATTGTAAGTTTATTGCATGTGTAAAAGTTTCAGAAATTAACCATAAATGAGTTTTCCCCTCCATGTAACTTGCTTTTGAATAGCCGTTTGGATCAAGTTTAAGCAAACCTGATTGGTGTTAAGCAGAGTTTGGTTTACCAGTTTTTTTCCTTGGAACTTAAGTTCACCTGTTCTCTCTGGGAAGAATTATTCAGGGAGCATATATTTGGTAGGCCGGTAAGGAAGAACAATATGTAGTAATTTGTCTTGGCAGATAACACTTCCATTCCAGATATATTTATTTAACTGGTTTCTTTTCCTAATAAAAATCTCCTTCCTATAGTTTTCCCTTTTCGTGTTCATTCCTATTTAGTTATGCTTATGCAAACTGAAATTGCCTTAGGGAAAGGACTCCCAAAGTGTATTGTTCTGGATGTTGAAAGAAATGAAAAGAGGTTTGATTCACAGTCAGTTGTCACATGATATAACCACCTGAAAAGTTAATAATATTAATATAAATAATGGTTCAAGGGGCGCCTGGGTGGCTCAGTTGCTTAAGCGGCCGACTCTTGATTTCCGCCCATGTCATGATCTCATGGTCCTGGAATTGAGCTCCATATTGGGCTCCGTGCTCAGTGGGGAGTCTGCTTGAGGACCCCCCCCCCCGCCCTTGCGCTCTCTCGTGCTCTCTCAGATTTAAAAAAAAAAAATAATAGTTCAAGGCAAGCAGTACAGTGCTGTAGAACTACGCAGGAGAAATTGTTTCAGTCTGGTGAGATCTAGGAAGTATGGTGCTTAAGATGGGCCAAGAAGAATGGTGAAGTTAGTGGACATTTTCAGCAAGATTGGAGGGAGAGAACAGTTGGCTGTAGAAAATCAAGTTTATATGTAGTGAATAGTCCTTGTAGATCCCTTGCTTTATAAGTTGAGTCTCAGGGCTCTTGTGTGGCAAGCCCTGATGCAGGGCTAAGGAATTTGACATTTACCTTGTAGAACTTTTTTTTCCCCCTGAAATATGCTCTGTGGGCCACTTAAATCAAAATCACCTAATGGACTCATTCAAATTCAGATTCCCAGTTATCACAGCAGACTGATTGAATTGGAATGTCTGTGAGCAGGTTCTTGTAATCTGCATTTTACGCCCCCCATCTTGATATGGGGATGGGAGTTCTGCAAATCGCTATTGCAAGCATTTGAGAAACAGCTTTGTAAATAAGAGAGTGATGTGATTGAAATTCTGTTTTAGGAAAGATTAATTTGGGGGTAGAATATGGGATTGATTATTAAAACATGGTGAAATTCAATTAGGAAGGAAAACAGATGTATCCATATTAGATAGAAGCCTCAATAGTGGTGGGAGTGGAAGGGGAACAACAAGATAATATGAAGGGAAGGTTTTGTCTTCCTTACGGTTATCATAACTTTTTAATTCTTTGATATGTACTGTGTTACACTTTGTTATGGTTAGGCATTTTTCACTATGAATAGATTAAATGAGTCATTTCCCACCTTTAAATTTACAAACATGTCTAGCACAGTGCTTTCACATATATCTGATAAAATGTACTGAATTTTATTGAAGAACTGGCAAAAACCTGGCAGTTTAGTGCAGATGCTTGGAAAAGATTGAAGGAGTCAAAGAACCTAGTTACATATCATTAGTGAAGTCAGGAAGGACGTTGATTTTGGAAGGATATGAAATGTTTAAATAGGCAGGTTTGAAATAATTTAAGGACAGTCCAACTAAAATACTCTTTAGGGATTCAGCAATTTGGTATTGGATTTTGGGAGAGGTCATGTGCTTGGGAGAGGTTGCAGGTAAGATTGGAATTAGAGGTGGATTAGGTGTGGGCCTGAGAAGAATGAGACAGTGTTGAATAATGTGATGGTCCCTGGGGATTGGGGTTATAAAGAAATACTGGAAATTAGAAAATGATAAAAATATAATTATTTTGTAATCCTTTTATTTTATGCCCTTCCCTGGAAACTTTGATTTTATAATAATTAATATACTACTTGATGTAGTAAAACAACATATCTTCTGGGCCTTGGGGTTGTGGTTTTCATTCTCAAATTAGCTGTAACATCCAGACCTCCTTTCTTTGTATTCCTTGTTTGCTTTGTGCATGCATAGCTTGCCTTCAGTAATTGGCTAATGTCTATTATATTGGCTTCTCTTAGAGTCCACTTGGCTACTTTTATATATTATACACACACACACACACACACACACACACACTTTTGTATATAATTTGAGGTTTTGTGAGTTTTAATGTACTTTTTATATTTTATTTTAAAAAGTGATATTTCAAAATCTTACTCTGATTTCTCATATTTTTCCCTGTGTCCAATAGTGATCTTTGACTTCTTACCATTTGATTTATGTTACTCCTGACTTTTCTCTTAAAGATTAATTTTTTATTCCCTTATCAGTAAATTAACTTAGATAAATTTTCACCTTAATTACTATATATCTGGCCATTTTTCTTATCTTTTTCTTGCTCTGATTCAGTCCGTGATATTTTAGCAGAATTATTTTCTTTTTCTAAATTAACATATGATGTATTATTTGTTTCAGGAGTACAGGTCTGTGATTCATCAGTCTTACACAATTCACAGTGCTCACCATAGCACATACCCTCCCCAGTGTCCATCACCCAGCCACCCCATCCTTCCCACCCCCTCCACTCCAGCAACCCTCAGTTTGTTTCCTGAGATTAAGAGTCTCTTGTCTGTCTCCCTCTCTGGTTTCATCTGGTTTCATTTTTTTCCTCTCTTCCTCTATGATCCTCTGCCTTATTTCTCAAATTCCACATATCAGTGAGATCATATAATAATTGTTTTTCTCCGACTTATTTTCCTTAGCATAATATGCTCTAGTTCTACCCATGTTGTTACAAATGGCAAGATTTTCATTTTTTGATGGATGCATTATATTCCATTGTGTATATCTATCTATCTATCTATCTATACCACATCTTTATGAATTCATCTGTCGATGGACATCTAGACTCTTTCCATAGTTTGGCTATTGTGGACATTGCTGCTATAAACATTGGGGTGCACGCGGCCATTCGGATCACTACATTTGTGTCTTTGGGATAAATACCCAGTAGTGCAATTGCTGGATCCTAGGGTAGCTCTATTTTCAACTTTTTGAGGAACCTCCATACTGTTTTCCAGAGTGACTGCATCAGCTTAATTCCCACCAACAGTGTAGGAGGGTTCCCCTTTGCCCACATCCTTGCCAACATCTGTCATTTTTTTTAAAGATTTGTTATTTTATCCATTCCGACTGGTGTGAAGTGGTAGCTCATTTAGGTTTTGATTTGTATTTCCCTGATGCCGAGTGATGTTGAGCTCTTTTTATCTGTCTATTGGCTATATGGATGTCTTCTTTGCAGAAGTGTCTGTTCATGTCTTCTGCCCATTTCTTGATTGGATTATTTGTTTTTTGGATGTTGAGTTTGATAAGTTCTTTATAGATTTTGGATACTAGCCCTTTATCTGATATGTCATTTGCAAATAACTTCTCCCATTCCATTGGTTGTCTTTTGGTTTTGTCAACTGTTTCCTTTTCTGTGCAAAAACTTTATTTTGATGAAGTCCCAATAGTTCATTTTTGCCCTTGCCCTATGCCTTTGGCAATGTATCTAGGAAGAAGTTGCTGCAGCTGAGGTCGAAGAGGTTGCTTAGCAGAATTATTTTCATTCATTGCCTTTGTACTCCAGAAACTTCAAATCTTTGCAGAGTTACAATATCTTGTTTTCTCAAGTTCTTTTAATCTAGTTTTCTAGCTAGTGTATTTTGTTTGCTGATTTAGTTGTCTGTCAGCATTTGTCTATTTTCTTTATGGTTATAACCCATAGAAAATGTGCACTTAAAATGCTGTCCTGTCTCAAATTTGGAAATTTTCTGGCAAAGTTGAGTAGTTTTGAAATTCTTATGTAACAATTAAAGGCATACCTAAAGTAGGGGTGGGAGGTCCAGTGTATAACCTAAGGGCTTTTGAACTTCTGTCAATCCTGCTAAATGTAATTTCTTTTAAGTTTAAATATCTATCTGATGTTCTGAAATTTGGGAGTCTGGTCATATTTAATACAGAAATCCAGGATCAGAAGGGAGCATTCTAATTTGGGCATCCTTGTAATTTCTGAACACCCTCTACAATTAATCAGTTGGCTGATTAGATTAGTAGAGTTCATGTAAAAATCCAAATTTTGGGTACCTCGTGGAAAATTGGAAGGTCTGACAGTATATCTATGTTCCCTTGTGGCATGGCATCACTGGCTGTAGTTGAGAGGAGGTTTGTCTTAGGAGTAGAGGTATGCCCTCCAGATTACCCTTGTTGCCACCTAACCTTTGTCACAGTTATTTTTTAAATTTAGCATGCTTTCTCCTGTAGGTATTTGGATCTGTAATCCTCAGGAATGGAAGATTTTGGTCTCTTATGTCCTAGACACTGTCTTGAGCCATAGAATTCTAACATTGTTTGGATCTTGAATTATTTTGTAAAACTACCTGGATCAGAGTCAAGATTGCTTTATCTTTTTTTTTTTTTAATTAATTAATTAATTTGATAGAGACAGAGAGGGAACACAAACAGGGGGAGTAGGTGAAGGAGAAGCAGACTCCCCGCCGAGCAGAGAGCCCTACATGGGGCTCGATCCCAGGACCCTGGGATCATGACTTGAGCTGAAGGCAGAGGCTTAACGACTGAGCCATCCAGGCACCCCAAGATTGCTTTATCTTTTTATGCAGTCAGAGAACATTTGTTGGTTCATGGTATTTCTGGGCAATTAAAACGTTTTCACAAGTTGGTTGATAGTCTTGTCCAAGTCTTTTCTATTTTTTTTTTTTTTAAAGATTTTATTTATTTATTTGACAGAGGAGAGCCAAAAGCAAGGGGAGAAGCAGGCAGAGGGAGAGGGAGAAGCAGGCTCTCCACCGAGCAGGGAACCAGATGCGGGGCTCAATCCCAGGATTCTGGGATCATGACCGGAGTCAAAGGGAGACACTCATTTGACTGAGCCACCCAGGCGCCCCAAATCTTATCTGTTCTTGCTGATTTTCTCTTTTGTCAATTTTTGAGAAGTGTTGAAATCTCTTATTATGGATTTGTCAGTTTGTCTTTGGAGTTTTATCAGTTTTTGTTTCATGTGTTTTGAAGCTCTTATTAGGTGCATACAACAATTTTGAATATATGGAATATGGTTAAAATAAGTTTAATTTTTAATGTTCTGCTCTACTAATTCTGTCATCTGTCACTTCTGTGTTTGCTGTTCACTGATTTTTCTGCTCATTATGGGTCATATTTTCCTGCTTTTTTGCATGCCTAGTTAATTTTGATTGAAAACCAGATATTGTAAATTTTATCTTGTTAATATTTTACCTTGTTGATGGATATTTTTGTAATGTAAGTATTCTTTGTTCTTGGGATGAGGTTCTTGGAAAGAGTTTGATCCTCTTGAAGCTTGTTTTTAAGCTTTTGTTAAGTGGGACCAGAGCTGCCTTTAGGGGCTAATTTTTTCATACTACTGAGGCAAGAACCTTCTGATTACTCTGATTCATCCCTTGTGAATTAGGAGTTTTCTTACTCTTAATGGTGGGAATAGGTGCTGCCTCTGAGCTATAGGGATTGTTCTCTTTGCTCCTTTCTGAGGGTTCTTTCTCCACCTTGAGGTAGTTTCCTCATACAAATGTGCTAATTACTACTCAAAGGAAGACTTGAAAGAGATGTGTAACTCTTAACTGTAGAGAATAAACTGATGGTTACCAGCATGGAGGTGGGTGGGAGGATGGGTTAAATAGGTGATGGGGATTAAGGAGTGCACTTACTCTGAGCAACATTAGGTAATATATGGAAGTTTTGAATCACTATATTGTGCACCTGAGACTAATACTACGTTGTATGTTAACTAACTGGAATTTAGAAAAAAAAAAAGAGAGGGAGAGACCTATATATCTCTAGCCCTCTTTCCCTGTACTCTGGAGAAGTCAAGCTGTCTTGACCTCCCAGCTCTGTCTTCTAAACTCAAAAATACAAGAATTCCAAACACTAAGTTACATTCTCTGTTTTTTAATCTATTTTAGCATTCATGAGTTTATAAACAAGATACATCAGTTTAGAGTAGTCACCAAAATGCATGTTTTAACATAATTTAAATAAAATAAAATGTATAGCCCTTGTTAGAAGTCATAATTTGTAGGCTTCATGAAAGTGAACTTTATAGTATAATCTTTAATAAAATGCTGATTAATTTTTTTTCTTAAAATTATTTCATCACATTTCCCATTTAAGTGATTAGAAAAAATAGAAGTTTTTGTTACTGTGAAAGATGGCATCAATGCAAAAAAGGTGAAAAGTATGTTTAGTGGTTCCTAATTCTAATTCTGTTTGTACATCAGAATTACATGAGAAGGTTTTTAAAAATGTACATTCCTGGGAAGTTTCTTCAGAAATTCTGGAGGAGGCCACGTACATGATTCAGTATTAACCTTGGAATGACAGTAGTGATGTCTTGGAATACTCCTCATGCCAGGTTAATAGGTGCACTTTAAAAAAAGAATGTGTGCCAATAAGTGTAAGCAATGCTGATTTAATAAGCAAGTTTCTTGACAGTATTCAGTTTTAAAACACTAATGTATTTTGGGATGACTCTCCAAGAGAATATGAAGACAAACTGGTTTATGCCTTCTGGTTAAATGGAACACTAGTTTGGGAAATTTGGAACTGAATTTGTATTGATTAATTTGATTAATGTTTGGTTGTTCAACTTAATTGTGACCAGCCTGTATTATCTTATTGGTAATAATTTAATATGAGACCAGTATTGCTTTGCTAAAATATGAAAATAATGGAATATTACAAAAGTGCTCTATAACCACAAAACAGTATAAAAGTCTTCCCTAAATGGTTATTAAGATAAATGACTTCTAACTTTCTCTTTTAATTCTTATTAGAATATGAAATGAGGTATGACTTGGGTTTATGACTGTGTTGTGGTTCTGAGTGGTTATACATCATCCGTTTAATAATCTACGGTGTGTTTGGTTTTTTAAATTTCTAATAGTAGTTGACTCATAAAGCTTACCTTGTATAAACTATGACATCACCAAGAGCATCGGGAAGTATTTTTCATAGTTTTAGGTTAACCAAAGACATAAAAGTTAAAGAAACTAAAGTTTAACCAGTCAAGTTTGGTAAACAGCATGGCTTCAGTAACATTCATACTTTTAAAATTGCAGTGTTTAACTGTTAATTTTCATTTCACAGAAAGCTAGTTGTATTTCTTTTCCCAAACTGGAAACAAAGAATTTGTGTTTTTTCACCCCACCATTTCCCTGGCATTCATGTTTAGCTGTCATTGGTATCATTGTAGTGGTACTTTTGTACTACTGTACATTGCAGTAGTTACTTAAAATTATACATTGTATAATTTTTTGTACATTGTAGTAGTATCATTGTATAAAAATTTGTACATTGTAGTAGTTACTTAAAATTACGTAATTGATACAATGAATTTTTTAGTGATTACTTGGTCAAGTGGCCAAGATAGCCATTCTGTATCACCATTTTTTAGTGACTTACGCATATCTGTCATTATTTCCTTCCTTATTTTTAATTAAAATACATATTTTTCTGTCCTACTAGGGGGCTAATGGTGGTCTAAAGTGTAGCAGGTTAAATACGCAGAGAACTAAAAATTTCTTAGAAACCTTCATCATTTGAACCTGTTGCTCTTTTGGGGCATGTATTTGCTTTTTGGTTTACTACTAAAATAAATGTGTGGAAGTTTAAGGGAACATTTTTAAGTGATGTTCAATCAAAAATTTAAAGACCTGGATTAAGAATCTGTACTACGAGGAAAATGGTGCTATCTTCTTAGCACCAACAACAGCTTCTTAGCTGTTTTCTGATCTCAAATTCATTTCTCTTTGACTTGAGCTCATTATTCTTTATAGTAGCACTCATGCTCATGAATTTTGCCTAATGAAAAGATTTTTAAGAGATTTAGACTTCCTCATATGCCTGCAAAAACTGTATTTGGTACAGGTTTTTTGCAAGACTAGAAACAGGCTTTTTAAGAACAGTTGTAGGGACGCCTGGGTGCCTCAGTCAGTTGAGTATATGCCTTTCTTTCAGGTCATGATCCCAGGGTTCTGGGATCGAGTGCCGCATCAGGCTCCTTACTCAGCAGGGAGCCTGCTTCTCTCTCTGCCTGCCGCTCCCACTGCTTGTGCGAGCTCTCTCTGATAAATAAATAAAATCTGTAAAAAAAATAAAAAAATAAAAATAGGAAAACTCTTTAAAAAAAAAGTTGTAATTGTCCAAAACAGTTAATTCCCTTGTGCTCATTGCTAAGTGATACATATAATCTTTATGTGGTGTTGTTACTTTTTTTAAAAAAGATTTTATTTATTTATGTGTCAGAGATCACAAGTAGGCAGAGAGGCAGGCAGAGAGAGAGGGGGAAGTGGGCTCCCCGCTGAGCAGAGAGCCTGATGCGGGGCTCGATCCCCGGACCCTGAGATCATGACCTGAGCCGAAGGCAGAGGCTTTAACCCACTGAGCCACTCAGGCGCCCCTGGTGTTGTCATTTTTGTTTTTAACTGAATTCAGAGATTATTTTCTTGTATATATATAGGAGATATCTTCCTAGTTACTGTTTGAAAACGTATTTTACATCTTTAATTTTGGGTGTAATTTTGGTGCTGTAATTCAGAGATGTAAAAAAAGGTCTGAGAATCCTTTTTTAAATGGGAGTGGTAGGCTCTAGCACAGTGCTGGGTAATGTAGCTGGGCCTCAGAAATTATTTGCTTAAATGATTGAGGAAAGGGAAATGCTTTCTTGAGTGAAGATAGCCTAAAAAATTAAATCTTCATTTGGAAAAGGTGGAGAATAGAGATATTTAAGATATTTAAATCAGTGGGTTGAATTATGGAAGGATTATTGTTGAGGCCCTATGTCAGACTTTCGATACTGGTAGAAGTGTATTCTCTCACTCTACGTGTGCCTTGATACTGCTTTTAGAGACTGAATCTAGGCTAAACCATCTCATCCTAATTATCAGAATTTAATACATATGTATTTACTTATTTTGTACATATATGCTACATGTATTCACACATTTAATATATATACATAGCATTGTCAGTTAAGGTTTCTAATGCTGTAAATTCTTAGACCGGTCTGTAATAGGCTGAACTTTTTTGTTGGAATCTCTTTACAGAGAAGATAGTACAATGCTTTATATAGCTTATGTGTTTACTTGGAACATTTAAGATTAACTTTAGAAATTGAAGTTGATATTTAGAGAGAATCCAAGCATGACTCTTGCAGCTCCAGTTTCTGTGCAGTAAGGATTTCCTGATCCTCACAAAACTATGTTGAGCATGCATCCTCCCCTTTGACTTTCCTTGGCTCCTCTCCCTTCACTATCCATTATTGCCAGTACCCATTCCTGTTTCTTCTTTTCCCCAAAAGGTTTTACATCTCATGGTTAATTATTGATTCTGCTATGGCCCAATTTCAGTGATCATTCTTTTTGATAAATGGAAGGAAACTGAATTTGTCTCTGTAGATGCCGTGGACTTAATAGCAGAAATAGGGATGGTACTGGATAAGTACAAAGAACTCTAGGTCGGGAATCAATAGAGTCTGCTTCTATTCCTTACTGCCAGTGACAAGCTATGTAATCTTATGAAAGTCTGTCTTAGTTAAAATGGAACAAGTTGATTTCCAAGGTCACTCCCAACTCTGATGTGCTTTTTATGATTCATTCATTGTACATTTATTAGGTGCTTGCTTATGTGCCAACAGTGGTTTAAAGATAAAGAGATAAACAAGTTTCTGGCCTTGAATAAGTGAGACCCCGTGAATGGTGACAATATAATGTGATAAGTGCTATAATAGAAGAATGTGCTAAGTGCTTTTTGAAAAAACTGCAGGGTAAAGGTTAAGGAAGGCTTCCTCTTGGAGGTCATATTTGAGTTGATTCTTAAAGAATAGTTTATTCTTCAAGGAAGGAAGAGGGAACTCCGTTCTAGGAAGAGCATTCATGGAGGAATGAGTTAGCATTGCATGTTTTGGAATGGTCAGTGGTGGGTGAGAATAGAGTATGTAGTTTGTATGGAATGGAATGGAATAGAGTATGGAGAAAGCTTAATGGTATCAAGTTTTGGATGGGGAGGTTGGGTGTAGGCCAGATCGTGAAATGCCTTATATGTCATTCCAAAGACTTTGGATTTTAAAGGCTTCTTGAAGGTAGTGTGTGTGTGTGTGTGTGTGTGTGTGTGTGTGTATGTGTTTGGCAGTTTTTATGCCTTTATGAGGGATTTTGAAAAGAAGAAAGATATAATCAGATTTGTGTTTTAGAAAGATTATTTGGTGATAGTGTGGAGGGTGGACTGATTGGAGCAGTGAAGTCGATGCAGGAAGGTAAGTTAGAAAACTTGCAGTATTTGGGGTGAGGAATGATGAGGGTTCTACTAAGGCAGTAGTCATGGGAATAAAACTTGAAGGATGACTTAGAGGGTATATGCAGTGAGAGTCTGGGGATTGGATGTGGAATTCTGGTGAAGAGCCTAGATGGTATCAAGCATATCTGGTTTGATTTCTGGGTGAATAATGTCAGCATCCGAGAGAATAAGGGATGCAGGAGGAGGAGCAGGGTTTTAGGTGAGGGTTTAGGGGAAGTATGTTTATATTTGCTCATGTTAAGTTTGAGTTGTCTGCGTGTGATCAAAGGAGACATGAAAGTCCTAGTGGGCAGTTAGATATGTGGGTCTGGGGTCAGCAGAGATTAGAGCTGCAGGTAAGTCACCATTTTATAAGTGGTAATTGAACCAATTTATGTGCATATGACTCTGGAAGGAATGTGTGGAGCAATTTTTAACGTGAGGTGTCATATCTTTTCAAAAGGGTTCATGATCCCGTAAGATTCTGTGCACCAGTTTGTGTCTTTGGATATGTGTATAATCAGATTCTCAAAGGGGTCTGTGACCCAAGATTACTGTGGAATACTGAAATGGAGTAAGAAGGATCGATCTTAATACAGAAACATGGGGAATACTGAAATTAAGGAGAAGACAGAGGAAGAAGATGTAAAAGAGGTGGAGGAGACAAGTGTTAGGGGAAGAGGGAGGAGAGCATTTTAAGGAAGAATGATCAACCAGAAATGCACGTTGGTTTGGGATTAGCAATTTTTACCTTCTATTAGAAGACTGAATCTAGGGAAATACTTTAGTATATGAATAACTGGAGGGTAAATTGTTACAGGGAAGGAAGGTTGAAGGTGGAAGTGAGAGGGTATGATGAATAAGTTAGGTGGGTAACTGGAAGGAGAATTGGAACCAGAGGCAGTAGAGGATGAAGAAGAGGAGGAAGAAAAGGGTGTAAGTGTGTGTGTGTGTGTGTGTGTGTGTGTGTGTGTTGGAGGGGAGTGGATGTGGGGAGAACAGGAGGTGGAGAAAGAGAGAGAATATTTAAATATGTAAAGCCTTTGGTAATTTGAAAACATGAAATATGAGGGGGAGTGGAAACATACAAGTATTTATTGGATTTTACTTTGTAACTTATAGAAAATTTCAATGTACAAAATAGAACTTTAATATATCTATCATCTCAACAATTAATGATATCCACTAGACTTTTGATGTACTCTTTATGGATCTTGCTATAAAATCTTAGAATCATCAAATTTTAGAGCTGGAAGGAACCTAGATATTTTGTCAGTTTATAGCTTTAAGAAATGGAGGACCAAGTCACTTTTAATGGCACTTCATTATTATTCATTACATTTTTTTTTTACTCAAAATTGATGAGATTTGGACAGTTACAGAATTAACTAATTAGAGTGGATGCCAGGTATGCATTACCCAAATCCCCACTTTAGGATTGAAGGATTTCATTCTCTTAATTATTGGGAGTGTTGCTGGGGCTGTCAGGCCTCCCTGGGAATTGCCCTTGACTTGAAGAGAGCCAAGCCAAGCTCACATGCCCTTCTGGGGAGTAGCCTGCATCTAAAGACTAGTCCATTAAAGACCTGGCTCTCTTGCCCCAACATAGGACATCTCTGCAGTGCCATTCTAGTTCCTTCCTAGCTTCACTCACAGCTTCCAGTGGGGTCATCTGAGGCCTTTGTTGTGATTACATCCCAGCCTAAGTTGTTCTTCCTCTGCTGCTTCCTTTCTCTGCTTGTGAATAGTCCTCTAAGTGTGCCCCAAGTAAACTTCTAGGACACCAGGCTCTCTCCCGAGAGTTTGAGTGCTGTGGAACCTAACTTGCAATACTGATGAACTTTAAAATTTCTTTTGAGGGCACGGCCTGTCAGTTAAGCCTCTGCCTTCACCTCAGGTTATGATCCCACTGGGATCGTGTTTCTCATGGGGCTCCCTGCTTCTCCCTCTGGCCTCCCCCCTGCTTGTGTGCACGTGCTCTCTCTCTCTTAGCAAAAACAAAATCTTTAAAAAAAAATAAATTTCTTTTGATTTGTAATGGATTTCCTAAACTTTAAAGGATTAACATCTACTAGTTTTTCATTTTTCTGAGACATACCCAGGCAAATATTGATAGAATCATGTAATAATATGATAAAAGAAATTTAATTTTATAGTGCCAAACATACAGAAAAAAATTGATCATTGGGACATGTTTTAGGATGTAGCAAAAATAGGAATGAATACTTTTTTAAACATGTTGAACAATCTTGGCATTTAGTTAGCTTCCTTCCCCCTACCCCTTATCATTCATTGCTAGTGTTTCTGCTATCTTGTTTTTATTGCCTTTTGTAAATTAAAAGTTGACCCCCCCAACTCAAGATCAAACTTGTTTTCATTGATTTTTTTCTTGAGAATATTTTATGGCCACATTTTTTTTCCTTTTTTGGTCATGCTGTAGAGAATGGACTATACAAATATACTATAAAGTATATTTGAAATATGGTTGGATTGAGTCTTCTTTTATAATAATTTTTTTAAAGATTTATTTATTTGACAGAGACACAGGGAGAGAGGGAACACAAGCAGAAGGAGTGGGAGAGGAAGAAGCAGGCTTCCCGCTGAGCAGAGCTCTATGCGGGGCTTGATCCCAGGACCCTGGCATTATGACCTGAGCCAAAGGCAGAGGCTTAACGACTGAGCCACCCAGGCGCCCCTGGAGTGAGTCTTCATACAAAAGTTCTTGCCCTCATAGTTCAGGAAGGATGTGCCCAGCAGAATCCAAGACTGCATTCCTCAACAGAATATTTGATTTTCTGTCTGCAACATTTGAGAGTGCCTTTTCAAGATTAAGTGTGCCACCTGGCATCAGTCAGATGTTTTGTCATTGCTCTAAGTTACCATCCTGTCTTGGATCCAAGAGCTTCAGAGCAATGTGATTTGGCCGGCAACAATATTCTTACTGCTTTTATTTTATTTATTTATTAAAGAGTTTATTTATCGGGGCGCTGCGGTGGCTTAGTCGGTTAAGTGTCTGCCTTCGGCTTGAGTCATGATCCCAGGGTCCTGGGATCAAGCCCCATATCGGGCTCTCTGCTCTGCGGGGAGCCTGCTTCTTCCTCTCCCTCTGCTTCTCCCCCTGCTTGTGTTCTCTCTCTCTCCAACCCTCTCTCTCTTGAAAAAAAAAAAGATCTGATTTATTTATTTGTCGGGGAGGGGGAGGAGAGCACACAACCAGGGGGAGGGGCAGGCAGAGAGAGAAGCAGGCTCCCTACTGAGCAGGGAGCCTGATGTGGGACTCATCCCAGGACCCTGGGAATTATGACCAGAGCCGAAGGCAAATGCTTAACTGACTGAGACACCCAGGCATCCCTCTTACTGCTTTTAAAAAAGCTTCCCTCCGGGGCACCTGAGTGGCTCAGTGGGTTAAACCTCTGCCTTGGGCTCAGGTCATGATCTCAGGGTCCTGAGATCGAGCCCCGCATCAGGCTCTCTCCTCAGCGGGGGGAGCCCACTTCCCCCTCTCTCTCTGCCTGCCTCTCCGCCTACTTGTGACCTCTCGCTCTGTCAAATAAATAAATAAAATCTTTAAAAAAATAAATAAGTAAAGCTTCCTTCCCCTCCCCGCTTTGTCTGTATTTCTTTCCGTATATGTAACTGTAGACATACTTAAGGTGATCAATGAAGTTATCGGGCCATTTGGAAGGGAATAGCTGATGAAAAGTACGTTATCGTATTCAGAAGTGATTGCTTGAGGAAAGGCTTTAGAGTAAGTAACATAAAGTGAACCTAGAAAACTTCCTGCTGAAGAGCTCTGCTTTTTTTGAGTATTTTGAGATAATGAGTTAGTACTATTTTCTTAAGTTTCTTTAGTAATGATTTTAAGAAACTCTCATGGAATGTAATGATTCCATTTTAGCAAGTAAAGTTTTGTCATTTATTCTTTTCTTCCCTTTCCTTAGAACTTTAGTATGATTTTCTGTTCGCTTTTTATTTTCTGATTAGTTTTGATATGGGTCCATTTGTTGGGGAAGAAATTTAGGTTGTTGTGGAAACATTTAATATAGAGGAATGTATCTTTTATGATATCATTTCTGTTTTATGTTGCTTGCGTTATCGGCAAAAGCAGAAAACTGTGTCCTGTCTTTTGTGCCACATATTTTACATCTGATGGGTTCTGTGCTATTTTTATTTTTCTCTTTTATTATTTCGGTAAAACTAGTTGAGAGATTATTACAAAGGTTGATCTCCCCCCCCAAGATATATTTCTATATATCTGTATATGTATGTAATTAAGTATTTGTGAGATTTGTGTGTCCTTGTGGATTCCTTGACTGTTTAATATTTTAATTTCCACGAATGCTTCTTAGACGATCGTTTTAATCATTAACCATGGCCTGCCTGTGTGCATTTTTTACTTTCTGACAGTGGTGTTTCAGGATGTTGTTCATGTGAGTCTTGGCTAATTTTTCCTGATCCTCAAGTATCATCTCAGATACAAGTAAGATTTATGTAAAATTACTTGCATTATTTGAGGTTATTGATTAGGCAGTCTTCGTTATTATAATAGAAGCATTTCCAGGAGTGGGAATTCTGGAGAGGGGATGGTGGTAAATACAGAATGTTTTGGTTCTGATAAATGCTCTTTATGTGCATATGCCATTTTACTTAGAATTATAAGATCCATTTTTGTCAAATGCCAAAATTAAGCCATTGAGATAGTTTAATTTCTTAAACCATTTTCCATTACTTTCATTGGGATCATTTCTTTTCCATATAAATTCTAAAATGAAGATTAATGATTATTCAGTTCCTTTGTTGTTATTCGTCTAACTTGTCTATGTTACATTTTAACCTGTTGTAGCTTTTGCCATTTTAGATTTTATGATCTTTATTACTGCCAGTACCAGTATTCACAGGATCGTTTTTTAGTCATTAACAAATTTTGCTAAACATTTGAGTCATTATCGGTTTTACTTTCTCTTGTGCCCCCTCTCCACACCCCTTATACTTAATTTCCTCCAATCTGGTGAAAATATTAATGGAGTTAAATACTGTCACAGTTAAAATGGAGAAGCAGAAAGATCTTTCTTTGGACATAAGATCTAATTTACTTGGTAGTCTACATGTCAACATAAGATTCATAGTATATCCACTTTTACCATTGGTATTTTGAAGTGAATGGATTGCCAGTTGTTTTTTAAAAAATTGGGATCAGTTATGTATTTTAGAGTTTGCTAAGAGAGTGATGATATTCTTGTTTGCTTATGCTGGGGAGAAGTGCGTTTTCCTTGAATGGAGAAGGGACAAGCTGATTTGAGACCTAGTTATGGTTTGTTTGCTTATTTATTTTGGCGCCGTGGGTCTTTCTCTCAAACTTAAGCTGCTCTGTAAATCTTGCAGTCAGTGGTTCTTGTCAGTGGTAGGGATAAAATGCATAGCAGCCAGTCCAAGTGCCCAAGATTTGGTATATTAATACTGTAATTATTTGAATGATCTATGTTAAATCCATTTAATAATGGGGAAATTCTATGGCTAAAAAGCATGTTTATTCAGAAAAGTATCATTTATAAAATGTGTTTTTGTTGGCTGAATTAAAGCCCTTTTCTAGTGCTTTAAAAGTTTAAGTAAATATGGTTTAAAAATTATTTAAATTGATTTAGGTGTGATAATGGCATGGTGGGTTACAGAAGAAAATGTACTTTGTAATGATTTATACTGATGTATATATAGAGGTGAATTGATGTCTGGGACTTACTACTTAATACTTAATAAATATTTAATTTACTTAATAAAATACTTGATACTTAAAATACTTAATAAAAGGATAGATGAAGCAAATGTAGCATAATCTTGATAATTATTGAATCTGGGTGATCTATATGGAGGGTAATTACAGTATTTTCTCATTTTGTCTGAAATTTGAAAATTTTATTATGATAAAAAGTTTCACAAACTTAACATTAAAAAAAATCTGATATTAAGTATCTTAGTAAATTACATATTCCCAGAATTGCCATTGTGGTAATCTAAAACTAAGACTTGGTCTCAAATTATAATTGGCTGATTGGGGATGGGAAAAGTTAATAAGGAGGAGGACAGACAAGGAATTAGTAACTTTTTTTTAGGTGAGGAGTAAAAATGAATATTTAGTCTTTACTCTTTTTGTCAATATAGCATCATTTAATATTTAAGGCACATAATATCTAATTCATTTAGTTACAAGACAACTTGTGTTATGTAAAGGAAGAAATTCCTGTGATACGCTAAGGATTCAAGGCAATGCAGTGAGAAATTATTTTGTTATAAATTTTACATTTTTATTATTTTATTTTTTTTTAAGATTTTATTATTTGGGAGATAGCACAGAGGAAGAGGGAGAAGCAGACTCCCTGTTGAGCAGAGAGACTGATGCAGGGCTTGATCCCAGGACCCTGAGCTTGACCTGAGCCAAAGGCAGATGCTGAACTGACTGGGCCACTCAGGTGTCCCTCAAACGATACATTTTTAAAGTCTGAAGTCTGAGATTTTTTCTTCTTTTTTTGAGAGAGAGTGAGTCTTCGCGCGGGTTGGGGGGTGGGGCGGTGTTGATGGATAGAGGGAGAGAGAGAATCCCAAATAGTTTCCGTGCCCAGTGGGGAGCCCCTCGCAGGATCCCAGAACCCAGAGGTCATGACCCCAGCAGAAATTAAGAGCTATTTGCCCAATTGACTCAGCCACCCAGGTGCCCCAAGATGTGTTTTTTTGAAGACGTTTTTTTTGTACTTGAATATAAAACTTTATGGAATATGATATAAGGTAAAATTAAACTTTTCCCCAAATACTCCCCAGTTTTTACAGTACAGTCTCTGAATGAGTGACACATTTCCACTTGACTCAGATTGCCCATCCATATTATTTTCTAGGATAAGATGTATTTTTACAATTTTAAAAGTGTTATGTAACATTTCTTAATTTTGCAGGGAGGAGTTTCCTTAGGGACGGACATACAGTAGATACATGGCTGACAGCCAGCTCTAAGAAACCCCTGCATCTTTTACTTTCTCCCTCCTATCACCGGAGCTGCCTTTGTTGTGAAGTGTAAAGAGAACCCTTTGGGAAGCCTTTGAGGCTTAAGATGGTTAGCTGAGTGCATAAAACAAGTTTGGTATAGGCATCTCTAATTGTGGGTTAAAGTTTCAATTTGTGTTGGGGAATGGTTGGGCAGTCCAATAGGTAATGAGGCCAGGAGATGGAAATTCTTAAGAACTCAGTAGTGGTGAAGTCTTGAATCAATAAGTGAGAGTTTTTTTAAGATTTTATTTACTTATTTGACGGAGAGAAAGAGATCACAAGTAGGCAGAGAGGCAGGCAGAGAGAGGGGGAAGCAGGCTCCCTGCCCAGCAGAGAGCCCGATGCGGGGCTCGATCCCAGGACCCTGAGATCATGGCCTGAGCCGAAGGCAGAGGTTTTAACCCACTGAGCCACCCAGGCGCCCCAATAAGTGAGAGTTTTTGGTGTTTTTTGTAGCTTCTTCAGTTCTCAGTATTAGGCATACTCTCCTGATACCTCAGAGAGAAATACAAAGATGTGTTCAGTGTAAATTCTTTAAGATGCTTGGTAGTTTAGGGGAGTTTTGGTTGGAGTGACTGGTGAAAAAAAGATCAGTGACAGAATGAAGGCAGTCCTTATCACTTAGCATGTATAATTTGCAAATCATTAGGGATTATAAAATGACATTCAAATTATATTGTTTCATTTATTTAGCTGTATTATTTCTGTAAAGAGAAACTTTTCATCTATGGGTTACTTGGTATTGTTTATATATAGTTAAATCAGAATAAATACTTGATGCTTGCTCTTTACCACTTTTCAAACTAATGAGCTGATTCACTGGCATCCTGAAATGAATTTTCCTTCCTTCCTTTCTTACATCCCTTTTTTTTTCCCTTCCTCCCTTACATCCATCCGTGAACTCAGAGATTTGAACTTTTTAGATCTACTTCATTCCATTGCATTTATGCATGCTCAGATTTTCTTATGTTTGGCCAACAGGAACCTCTTCTGGCTTGCTCCTAAGTCCCTTTAACACAGTCCTGATCTTTGATAATTTCCTTGCTTTCCGGTATAACAAGGTAATTAAAACTCATCTAATTTATGTCACAGATCTGGTATCAGTTATTTGTCTAAGAAGCTGTGATTCCTTTGAACAGGAAATTGTTTTTCAGTACCATTATCTGAGTTCATTGCTACTGGGGTTAGTCCCTTGCTTCCAGGCTTTTTTCAGTGTGTTGTGCTAGGAAACACGCATACTTAAGATGAAAACATGAATTCGTACTGATAAATCCAGTTGAAATTCAGAACTACAGGATTTTTTGCTTAATGTTTTCTATCTTATGACTTCCTTGTTCCTACTTAAAAAAAATCTAGAATCTTAAGGACATCAGCATTTACTCTATTCCGCAATAAAAATCAACACCTTCATAGTAACTGTCAACGTTACTACCACCAATGTGATTACTGAAAAACAAAACTAGGATGCTAGGATCAATTTTCTGTGTTATAAAGTCATTTAAAATAGTTAATCTCTGAATGGTAATACCATCAGTTTGATATAAAATTAAAGTTACTTGCTTTGCTTGTCATTTTTAGGGGTTTCTTTTATTTATTTTTAAGATTTTATTTATTTATTTGAGAGAGAGAGGGAGAACAGGAACAAGGGAGAGGGAGGGGCAGAGGGAGAAGCGGGCTTCCTGGGGCTTGATCCCAGGACCCCGAGACCATGGCCCAAGACAAGGCAGATGCCCAACCAACTGAGCCACCCAGGTGCCCCTAGGGGTTTGTTTTAAAATTTTAGTTTGTTATATAATTATGTAAAATATTTACGTGGTTTGAGTTAAAAGCTACAAAACAAGTTAAACCCAGAATAGTCAGCCTAGTCCTTTCCTTTTTTACTTTTGTTCAGTCTCTTCTTCCCAATAGGTAAAGTATTTTTTTAACCTTACCCTTTATTCTTTTAAGTGTATACATATGTATCTATATACTCATATCCCCTACATCCTGCCTTAAATAAAGTTAAGGGTACTCTTAAGAATTCCTGTATTAGGTAGAAGGTTGGATTTCATAACTACTGGTGCTTAAGGTTTTTTTTTTTTTTAAGATTTTAGAGTTGTGCAACCATCATCCTGATACGATATTAGAACATTTTCATCACTGCTAAAAGTTCCATTGTGCCCACTTACAGTTAATCCCTGCTCCTGGTCCCAGTCCTAGGCAACAACTGGTTTGGCTTTTCTGTCATTTCTAGACATTTTATATAAATGAAATAATCCAGTAATGTACTCTTTCGCATCTGGCTTCTTTCACTTAGCATGCTTTTGAAGTTAATCATATTGTAGCATGTACCAACAGTTCTTTTGATAGCTGAACAGTATTCCATTGTATGAAAATACTACATTTTGTTTATCTTCTCACCGGTTGATGGACTTTTGGATTGTTTTCAGTTTTTGTCTGTTGTGAATGTAGCTGTGCATATTTCACATACATTTACATGGACATGTATTTTCATTTCTCTTTGAGAGATGAAAGCTCCTGTTCCTAGGAGCAGAATTTCTGGTTTGTATGGTAAATGTATGTTTAACTTTTTAAGAAACTGCCAAATTGTATTCCAACCTGATCTACGCTTTTACATTCTCACCAGTAATACAGAAGTGTTCCAGTTTCTCCACATCTTTGCCAACTGTTGGTATACTGTCTGTCCATTTTGAATTTATCCATTCTAATAGGTGTGTAAGCTGTTTGGTAAGATTTTACTTTCCTTAATGATATTGAGTGTATTTTCACGTGCTTATTACACACCCATTTTTTGGGTGAAATGTTTATTCAAATCTTTTGCCCACTTTTTTTTTATCATAAAGATTTTTATTTTTTTTTACTTTTAAAAGATTCTTTTCGGATATATCACATTGTAAATCATAATTCATATTAGGGATTCTAAGAAATATGATAAAACCAAACTGATTAGATGGTTCTCGGATATTTCCAGTGCTTTTAGTGGGTAAAACACATACTTTCAGTCCCTCGAAAGTACATAAGCTCTATACTAAGCCATTTATATGTACTTTTAGGACTTCTTTTAAAATTTTTTTCCTTATAATGTTACATTAGTCACCATACAGTACATCATTAGTTTTTGATGTAGTGTTCCATGATTCATTGTTTGCGTATAACACCCAGTGCTCCATGCAATATGTGCCCTCCTTAATAACCATCACTGGGCTAACCTATCTCCCTACCCTCCTCCCCTCTAAAACCCTCAGTTTGTTTCCCAGAGTTCATAGTCTCTCATGGTTCGTCTCCCCCTCTGGCTCCCCCCCTTCATTTTTCCCTTCCTTCTCCTAATGTCCTCCATGCTTTTCCTTATGTTCCACAAATAAGTGAAACCTTATGATAATTGTCTTTCTCTGCTTGACTATTTCACTTAGCATAATATCCTCCAGTTCCATCCATGTTAATGCAAATATTGGGTATTCATCCTTTCTGATGGCTGAGTAATATTCCATTGTGTATATGGACCACATCTTTATCCGTTCGTCTGTTGAAGGGCATCTCAGCTCCTTCCACAGTTTGGCTATTGTGGACATTGCTGCTATAAACATTGGGGTGCATGTGCCCCTTCTTTTCACTACATCTGTATTTTTGGGGTAAATACCCAGTAGTGCAGTTGCTGGATCATAGGGTAGTTCTGTTTTTAACTTTTTGTTTGTTTGGTTTTTTTTTGTTTTTAACTTTTTGAGGAACCTCCACACTGTTTTCCAAAGTGGCTGTACCAACTTGCATTCTCAACAGTGTAAGAGGGTTCCCCTTTCTCCACAATCTCTCCAACACTTGTTTCTTGCCTTGTCATTTTTTGCCATTCTAACTGGTGTAAGGTGATATCTCAGTGTGGTTTTGATTTGAATTTCCCTGACGGCTAATGATGTTGAACATTTTTTCTTTTATCTGTTAGCCATTCGTGTATCTTCTTTGGAGAAATGTGTGATCATGTCTTCTGCCCATTTTTTGACTTGATTATCTGTTTTTTGGGTGTTGAGTTTGAGAAGTTTTTTGTAGATCTTGAATCCAGCCCTTTATCTGTAGTGTCATTTGCAAATATCTTCTCCCATTCCATGGGTTGCCGCTTTGTTTTGTTGACTGTTTCTTTGCTGTGCAAAAGCTTTTTATCTTAATGAAGTCCCAAAAGTTCATTTTTGCTTTTGTTTCCTTTGCCTTTGGAGACGTGTCTTGAAGGAAGTTGCTGTGGCCGATGTCGAAGAGGTTACTGCCTGTGTTCTTATGTTCTCCTCTAGGATTATGATCGATTCCTGTCTCACGTTGAGGTCTTTCATCCATTTAGAGTTTATCTTTGTGTACGGTGTAAGAGAATGGTCGAGTTTTATGCTTCTGTATATAGCTGTTTTCTCAGCACCATTTATTGAAGAGAGTGTCTTTTTTTCCATTGGATATTTTTTCCTGCTTTGTCGAAGATTAGTTGACCATAGAGTCGAGGGTCCATATGGGCTCTCTGTTCTGTTCCATTGAGCTGTGTGTCTGTTTTTGTGCCAGAACCATGCTGTCTTGGTGATCACAGCTTTGTTAATATAGCTTGAAATAAGGCAACGTGATGCTCCCAGCTTTGTTTCTCTTTTTCAACATTTCCTTGGCGATTCAGGGTCTTTTCTGGTTCCATACAAATATTAGGATTGTTTGTTCCAGCACTTTGAAAAATGCCATTGGTATTTTGATCGGGATGGCGTTTATAGATTGCTCTGGGCAGCATAGACATTTTAACAATGTTTATTCTTCTGATCCATGAGCATGGAGTGTTTTTCCATCTTACTATGTCTTCTTCAATTTCTTTCATAAGTGGTCTGTAGTTTCTAGAGTATAGATCCTTTACTTAGGTTTATTCCAAAGTATCTTATGGTTTTTGGTGCTATTGTAAATGGAATTGATTCCCTAATTTCTCTTTCTGCACTTACATTGTTAGGTGTATAAGAAAGCGACTGGTTTCTGTGCATTGATTTTTGTATCCTGCCAAATTACTGAATTGCTGTATGAGTTCTAATAATTTGGGGATGGAGCCTTTTGGGTTTTCCACATAAAGTATCATGTCATCTGTGAAGAGAGAGAGTTTGACTTTTTCTTTGCCAGTTTGAATACCTTTTATTTCTTTTTGTTGTCTGATTGCTGTTTCCAGGACTTCTAGTACTATATTGAACAATAGTGGCGAGAGTGGGCATCCTTGTTGTGTACCTGATCTTAAGGGAAAGGCTCTCAGCTTTTCCCCATTGAGAGTGATATTCGCTGTGGGCTTTTTGTAGATGGTTTTTATGAATTTCCCTCTGTCCCTACACTCTGAAGAGTTTTAATCAGGAAAGGATGCTGTATTTTGTCAAATGCTTTTTCTGCATTAATTGAGAGGACCGTATGGTTCTTGTCTCTTCTCTTATTAATGTGTTCTATCACACTGATTTTTTTGCCCACTTTAAAAATTGAGTTGTCTTTTTATTGATTTGTAGGAAGTGTTTTTTTTTTTAAATATTTTATTTATTTATTTATTTGACAGAGAGAGATCACAAGTAGGCCGGGGGGCGGGGAGGGGAAGCAGGCTCGCCACTGAGCGGAGAGCCCGATGCGGGGCTCGATCCCAGGACCCTGAGATCATGACCTGAGCCAAAGGCAGACTGACTGAGCCACCCAGGCACCCCGATTTGTAGGAAGTGTTTTTAATATTTCATGTTATAACCCCTTTATCAGATAAATGATTTGCAAATATCTTTTCTCATACTATGGATTATCTTTTTCATTTTTGTTCCTTTTTTTTAAAGATTTTATTTATTTATTCGATAGCATGCACAAGCAGGCAGAGGGGCAGGTGGGGGACAGGGAGAAGTAGACTCCCCATTGAGCAGAGCCTGACTTGGGGCTTGATCCTAGGACCCTGGGATCATGACCTGAGCTGAAGGCAGAGGCTTAACTGACTGAGCCACCCAGGCACCCTTATCTTTTTGTTTTCTTAATGATGTCTTTGAAGCACACATTTTTAATTTTGTGGAAATCCATCTTATAATTTTTTCCCTTTTGCAGATTGTGCATTGATGTCACATCTAACACTTCGCCCTGCCCAAAGTCATGATTTTCTCCTGTGTTTTTCTTCTAGAGTTTTAGGTCTTACATTTAGGTGTCTGTGATCCATTTTGAGTTAATGTTTGTGCATGTTGTGAAGTAAGGATCTACATAGTTGTTGGTTTTTTGTTTTTATTTTGTTTTTTTGGCATTTGGATATCAAATTGTCCAACATGATGTGTGGAAAATACTCTCCCTGTTGAATTATCTGGGCACACAAATCAGTAGACCGTAAATGTAAGAATTTTTTTCTGGATGTCCATTGATTTATATGTTTATCCTTTTGCCATTGCCACATTGTTTTCATTACCATAGCTTTAAAGAAGATTTTGAAATTTGGTAGTGTAAGTCCTCCAAATTTGTTCTTTTAAAAAATTGTACTGGCTATACTAGGTCTTCTGATTGCATAAGAATTTTAGAATCAGTTTCTTTAAAAAGACACCTGGCATTTTCGTAAAGATTGCATTGAGTTTATAGATCAACTCGGGGTAAATTGTCATCTTGTTTGTGGCTTGTTTAACCTGGGCTTATGTAACCTTAGGCTGGTAAGAAATGAGCTTTTTGCCTTCTCCAGCTGGCTAGTGTCTGAGAAGTCACTTGCAGTGATCATGTTTCTGGGGCTCTGCATCATCCTCTGCACTAAGTGGAGTGAGCCCCCTTCCATCACAGCAGCTTCTGGTCTTCAGGGTAACACTGATAGAACTGAAGGGAAGGGGAGAACTGGGCAGCCCCAGACTGTAACACTACAGAGTCTCACTGTTTTTATCTGAAATTGAGCAGTTTTTCAGATATACAAATGCTTCTCAAATGGTTTTGTCTTTGTTATGAAAATGACTCGTTTTGTCAAAAGTTTTCAGGTTTATAGTTGCTTTTAAGGGAGAGGGTTTGCTGATTTCACTTGGGTGTACCTTGAGGTATCTTCTTTCCGATGCCTGAGTCTTATTAATTACATAATTTTGTATGAGAAACAGGTGCTACTGAGTTTATTACTCTGTTTGTCCTGAATTTGGAACCAAGAACAGTTGCTGCTTTGCGGAGTAGGGTGGAAATAGCGACTGGACCTAGTTGTTTTCTCTTTCCTTGGTACATAATCTACACAGGTCATTTATAATTTGGGAGACCACTTTGAGTTTTATATGATACTGCTCTACTTAGGATACTTGTGGTTTATGACTAGGGCCATTTTGTATTTTGTCAGAATAATTGGAATCTGGTAGTGTGCCTTTTTTTTTTTTTTCTGATACATTTAAAGATTCTTTTTTGTCATTGCATTTTGACTTTCTGTAGGAGAATTTGAATTTTAATGTATTACTCCCTTTTTTCTTTTGATAAGTGAACATAGTTCTTTTTCATCATAACATTTCAATCTTTTCAGTTTTAGATTAGTAATAATGGTTGGAATTATACTTTTTTTGGTCAAGATGCCTTTGTACCGATTAATACCCTTAAACTATGTTTAATGAGGGTAGGGACTAAGTGTGTCTTGCTCCTATCTTTTTCCCCCAGTGTTTAATACGAAGTAAACAGTATGATTTTGCCAGTACATTGTAGCATTACCATGTTGTGTTAGGTTGAGGTTCTAAGGGTTTTAAGCCAAGTTTGTGCTTTTGGTGACTGATCTTCACCTCTCTATAGCCTTTGGAGAAGAGGATAAGAAAGTGGACAGAACATACTGTTTGGGAGAGAAATACAGAATCAAGGAAGATTCTGGTTTGAGATAAAAGAATGGGGAATATGGCATGGAAGTGAAGTGCACTACTGAATATTTTTCCATTTCCTGTAAGATATGTTTTTTATTATCTGGTCTAGTGAGTTTAATCCATCTCAATTTAATAGATTACTTATAATCTCATCTTAACTTTAGTGTATGAAATCCATAGATTTATTTTACTAAAATCTTTGCTTTCCTCCTTTTTCCCCTCTTAGGACATTTGCTACAAGATCCTATTGCACCCACCAACTCCACCTGCCAACATTATGTCTGCAAACCTTGTAAAGGCAAGAAAATGATGATGAAACCTTCATGTAGCTGGTGCAAAGACTATGAGCAATTTGAGGAAAACAAGCAGTTAAGCATCCTAGTGAACTGTTACAAAAAACTATGCGAATATATCACACAGACTACATTGGCACGGGATATAATAGAAGCAGTCGACTGTTCTTCTGATATTTTGGCTTTGCTTAATGATGGATCATTGTTTTGTGAGGAGACAGAAAAACCCTCAGATTCATCCTTTACTTTGTGTTTAACACATTCCCCTTTACCTTCAACCTCAGAACCCACAGCTGATCCTCAAGCTAGTTTATCTCCAATATCTGAAAGCACCCTCAGCATTGCTATTGGCAGTTCTGTTATCAATGGTTTGCCTACTTATAATGGGCTTTCAATAGATAGATTTGGTATAAATATTCCTTCACCTGAACATTCAAACACAATTGATGTTTGTAACACTGTTGACATAAAAACTGAGGATCTGTCTGACAGCTTGCCACCTGTCTGTGACACAGTAGCCACTGACTTATGCTCCACAGGCATTGATATCTGCAGTTTCAGTGAAGATATAAAACCTGGTGACTCTCTATTACTGAGTGTTGAGGAAGTGCTCCGCAGCTTAGAAACTGTTTCAAATACAGAGGTTTGTTGTCCTAATTTGCAGCCCAACTTGGAAGCCACTGTATCCAATGGACCTTTTCTGCAGCTTTCTTCCCAGTCTCTTAGCCATAATGTTTTTATGTCCACCAGTCCTGCACTTCATGGGTTATCATGTACAGCAGCAACTCCGAAAGTAGCAAAATTGAATAGAAAACGATCCAGATCAGAAAGTGACAGTGAGAAAGTTCAGCCACTTCCAATTTCTACCATTATCCGAGGCCCAACGTTGGGGGCATCTGCCCCTGTGACAGTGAAACGGGAGAGCAAAATTTCTCTTCAACCTATAGCAACTGTTCCCAATGGAGGCACAACACCCAAAATCAGCAAAACTGTACTTCTATCTACTAAAAGCATGAAAAAGAGTCATGAACACGGATCCAAGAAATCTCACTCTAAAACCAAGCCAGGTATTCTTAAAAAAGACAAAACCGTAAAGGAAAAGATTCCTAGTCACCATTTTATGCCAGGAAGTCCAACCAAGACTGTGTATAAAAAACCCCAGGAAAAGAAAGGGTGTAAATGTGGGCGTGCTACTCAAAATCCAAGTGTTCTTACATGCCGCGGCCAACGCTGCCCTTGCTACTCTAACCGCAAAGCCTGCTTAGATTGTATATGTCGTGGCTGCCAAAACTCCTATATGGCCAATGGGGAGAAGAAGCTGGAGGCATTTGCTGTGCCAGAAAAGGCCTTGGAGCAGACCAGGCTCACTTTGGGCATTAATGTGACCAGCATTGCTGTGCGCAATGCTAGTACCAGCACCAGTGTAATTAATGTCACAGGGTCCCCAGTAACAACGTTTTTAGCTGCCAGTACACATGATGATAAAAGTTTGGATGAAGCTATAGACATGAGATTCGACTGTTAAATCAGTGGGTCTTTAAACCTACCTCTGGTAGGGAAATAGCTACAGTTTTACGGCAGCTATGGTTTTGTTGGTTTAACTTGCCGGAGCTCCTGCATATAGATCACTTGTATCAAGTGTTTTCATTGCTAAGTTATATGTGTTAGTGTCGGGGAAATAGTTTGCAGATAATGGAGGAGTAACCCTACAACTATATGTCCTTAGTTCTTACAGAACCTCATAGTTTGAGAACAAATGCTGATGCAACTGATTTATACAAAATGAACTTTGGCAAGGAAAATAACATTAACCTCATTGTTTATGGTCATGCTTTGTGCATAATCAAAGTTTATGATTAAATGTAAGGAAGTGGTATCTAGTCAGTCCATAAAGATTGTGCTAATTTTTTGTGAAAAAGTAGCCATTAGTTCAGGGGACTCAGTGCTGCCATCAGATGCCATTGATGCTTCTCCTGTTGAAAAGCTGATGTGTCCAGCCCAACCTTTGTGCTGACATAATACCATTTCTGATCATGAAAATTGGCTACTGGTGTATGTAGCAGTTCTTAAATCAGCAGTATTATGAAAGAAAATTTGCCCCTCATTAGAATGTTGAAATCTGTCTTTTAAAAAGTGAACAAACACATTCTGTCAAGATTGCAGATGTTTAGCTGTTTATGCTATAAAACCCTTCTGAGTTTGAATAACTTTTATAGTTAGTCTGACTCATTTCTAGGGAAAAAATTTTGAAATCCTTCACTTTTAGCAATGTTATAATTAGATAAATGAAGTGGAGAAGAGCAGTTTTATTCTGAAGGTAATTGAATTTAGACTATAGGATGTGACAGAATTTTTAAAAAATTATAAAAATTTTTATTTAGAAATTGGGATTTATTTAAAATAATTTTGAAATAATGCCCCCAAACTTACCCAGGTATATGCGTTATATTTACTGCTATTGGCCACCACTTTGATTTTTTTTTTTGTTTCCTCTAATAGTTTCACAGACTTTATTTTGAATATGCTCCTTTTCTCTTTTTTGGGGTGCTATTCATTATGAAGGCTTCTTTATAGAGGCCAAATAAAAAATACATTTTTATGAAGCCTGTGCATTTGTGTAGGTTTGAAGCTAGGAGGATTTTCTTTAGAATGCTCTTTTGCATGTAAAGCACAAACTATGTTTCAGTTTAAATGCATGTCTTCCCTTTAATTTTTATGGGGAAGACAAGTGAGTTACAAACATTCTGTTGAAGGGAAATCTAGTCAGTTGCTTGAAAGAGCACAGCCCAAATAAAACAAGGACTGACTAGGTTACAACCTAGAAATGACCTTATGATTTAAAAGAAGAATTGCTGCTTTGACAGTGCTTGTTTAAAGAAAAATACTGCTGGAAAATTTCCAATTTCTACTACGTTCACCATCTCTCATGAGATCTGACATATGTTGAAGTTATGTTTTGATTTGGCACACAGCATGTTCAATGATGGTTACTCACCTAGTACAAGACATGGAGAAGAAACCTTTGGACACAGAGCAGATGACACCTCCTTCTGTTTTGTAGTGTATCCTGGTGTCATTTTCTGTGAATGTGGTCAGGTAGAATTGTTTTGTTGTTGTTGGGCTTTCTTTTTCTTTCTTTTTTTTTCTTCTTTTTTTTTTTTTTTTGTCTCTTTTGGTGGGGTGGGGGTGGGCTAAAGCCATAGGAAGAAAAATGTGATGTATGTGTCCAGTATGTACTATTTTGTTTTTGTTTTGCAAGAAGAGTTGAACTATTTTTGATAACAAGAGTAAATGGTGGAAAATGCTTCTTAGTTGTCTTGTCTTTATTTGCTTTCCAAGTTTTGGAATTTTATTTAATTCCTCTAAGTGTTAGCGGTGTCTTATGAAACATGTATTTGCCTAAAGTTTGTAACAGTTCTGTGTTGAATCCAGATGCCCTGCTATATAAACTTGTAAATCTGTTCTTTATTCACTAATGATCACTGCAAAAATGACTAGAAATGAGATTGTACACATGGATGATTAGGATATATTTTGCAAATCTCCCAAACTTTCCTAATATTATGATCTTAAAATTCATAGAGTACTTTATTGCTTCCCAAGTTTGATAATTTTAGTTTTGTGTTTTTTGATGCATGGGAGGTTGGCAATATAGACAAATTGGAAATCATTAGTATGTGAGGGCCTTGATTGTTATGTAATATTGCCAATGATTAATTCAGGTTGTTTTTAGCACAAGTTTCTCTTTTTTATGCTGGTATTCTCACTGCCACATTTTTGGAAACCTGTATTACACCTTAAATCTATCAATAAATGTTAGTTTTCTAATTCTATGTTGTAGAATACTGAGGAGTTTGGGATAGTATGCTCTGAATGGCCTATATTATATACATTTGGGGAAGAATAATTAATTACAGTGCCTTGATTTTTGCATTGTTTTTCTTTATACCATGAGTTATTTAGGAATGCTGACCAGTGGCTAACTAGGGATGATTGAGAAATTACTACTGCACTGACTGGATTTACTTTATCAGGATTTGAAACCATCAAAACATAACAATTTTTAATATGACACATTTTCATTTCTTTTGAGTCTCTGTTAACATACATAATCAAATGATAGAAGTGTTAGAACTGGTGATTTATCTTTTTGAGTTAGCTTCAATAAGTCAACATTTCTGTGCAGAGCTATAATATGGTCCTAGGATAAAGAATTCCTTTTATTTTACTGTGATCTTAGTATTCTTGAAACAACTCTATGGTGACCTTACTGAAGAAAAGTAAAAGTTTTACAACAGACGAAAAATAAAATTTCCTTTCCCATACCATAGGTAACAAATATAAAATGTTTTAGGAACTAGTAAGTTGAAAGTATAGTATCAGAATCTAATACTTGGATGATCGTTTAACTTTTCTCCCTCCTTTCTAAAAAATTAGGTTTTAGGTACCCAAATAACAATCAATTACACACATTCTTTAAAAAAAAAAATACATTATATATAAGGCTAAAAGTACATAAGGCTAAAGTCTCTTTTGATCCCTGTGAACCTCTCATTCCCAGTATCTAGTCCTCTTCCTTATCCCCCCAAAGGAAAGAACTTCTCGGTTATGAGGTGGTGGTGTCCTTTTAGATATTCCTTTATGATTTTCCCAGGGGTTCAAAGAGTATTCTTTGAGACTCAAGTTTGTTTATAATGTTACTATTTCAAACATAAAAATGAGGTGCAAGTGTAAATAAAACCAAAAGTATGTAGTGACTATCTTAGTGAACGTGGTTCATATTTGACAACTTGTCTCTTTATTTAGTTTTGCAAAAAGGAAAAAACAAGTTAAATCATGCAGGTTTCTCCACCCAAACACACTTTCATAACATTTCCAGAAGTTGAGCAAATGACTTAACCTCATTTGATCAATCTAGAATTTTATAAACACTTTGAATCATACGCAATGACATAGATAAGATGCAGGGAAAATACACAGAACTTCATTGGTTTGATTACCTTGGCAATTAATGTTTCGCTATGAAACTCATCTTTCATTGAATAGCATTAAGACCACGATAACCCTCAATTTAATTTTTATTACGCAGCCTGGGATATTGTAAAAACTTGAAATTTCCAGTTGGCCAGTAATGATTTTATTCGGTGAGATCTTTACCAGAAAGTCAAATATACACTGTCCTAGTTCCTCAGAATTCACATTTCTTGCATTCAACTCTTAAGAAAGGACTACAGTGAAACACTTATCTCTGAAAATATACTTTGGGTAACCTAAATTAAAATAGCTTTATCTTAAATGGAATGATACTGGTAGCTGTTACTTTTTATAATAATTACAGATTTTTGAAACCAAATACAGACCAAAGTAAAAACAAGAGGATTTCAGTAAGGAGACACAAAAAGGTAAAAGCCAAATAGTACTAAAAAAAAATCAAATGTATATTGGAAGATTAGTTTTTTTACTTTTTGCTGATGAATCTTAGAAATAGTTTAGATCATTATGGATAATAAAACCTTTAAACCACATCTGGCTTCTAAGCCAGGTATAACCTTTTTAATATTTTGCCTGAAATTTAAAAAAAGTAATTGCTTTCTCTCCCTGGTAAAGAGTGGATGGAATAGATGATAAATTTCATATATCACAAATATTTTTAATCCTAATTTACTAGTGTGTTTAGGTTATTACATGTAGTGTTTCCTAAAAATTTAGTCACTTTTAAAGCTTTTAGTTGGTGAACTATTAGATGCCAAATTTTAGTATTTATCATTTTCTGTAACCATAAAGTGGAGGATTAATTCTGATCACGAAAAATAAAATAACAGGCAACAGAGGATACTAAAAAAAGACCTATTACTCTACCAGTTGATGGTACATTTCCTAAATTGCACTTACCTCTTTTTGCCTACCATAGCCCAAGGTCTGATTATTTCATTTTTTAACTTTAACATCGGTTAGGAGGAACAAAAGCAGGGTGGCAAGGGACGCTATTTCTGACATTTAGGACTTTTGGTTAAAGCAAAAAACCCTCGGGAAAAGGTGATGACTTTGACACGGATGTTAGTTTCTTGGGGGTTTCTTTTGCTTACACTATTAATGTCCATTCTTTTTCATAGTTTATGTTCAGTTTTATCTTTAAGGGCATTGTAAGATTTGGCTGCACTGTGGCTTGCTGAAAAAAATGTAGAATTCTGTAATGAACACATCTACCACTATAGTACAGCTGAAACAGCTTTACCTTTATGAGGTGACACCACTTTTTTTTCCATTTTTGTGATAAATATTGAGGTGATGGAATATTTGAAATAGTTCCTTTTCAATATGAAGGGATAATATTCAGATTGAGGCCTTTACTGTTGGTTTAGTCTAATATTCAGTGATGAAAGGAATACATCTAGTAAGAATTTTCATATATCACTAAGTCTTCAAGTAGGCCTTCTAGTAGGAAGTACAGATGGGGTATCAACTAATTTGGAGATTAATAAGTCATTCAGTAATTCTTCACAAATGTTAGATAAGTTAAAAGGAAACTTTTTTTCAAGTATGAGTCCAATTCTGTATTTAGACGTTTTTCATCATATTCTTTTTAAGATCCACAGTCAGGATGGGGAGAGATTATTCAGAACTTGCCAGCAAGGTTGGAAGGCCCAGTGGTTACAATACCTGAGGATGTAAAGTGACTAGCAGTTTGGCAGGTCATTGTGAAATTACATTAAACCAAGTAAGTTCAAGATCTTTGAACTCCAGTACACATATTTAAAAAGTCTCTTGAGATGTTTTGGCAGTGCTTTTATTACCAGGGTAAGTCACTTCTGGAGGCCCTTAACTGCTTTTTTAAGTTCCAGAATATTTTTGACTCAAGTTTTCTGCAAGTGAAGGTTTCTTCTGGGCTCTATAGGAGCCCTGAGGGGCCTCAGGGATGCTGGACAACAGAGGCAACGCCTGCTTTTGTGCAGAGAACTGTGCTTGGCACTGTCCCCGAGAGATCCTTGGTACATTCAGGGGTGAAGAGTGCTGATTCACAGACTTTGGAAGGTGGTGTATATCACCGTATTTGTTTGGAGAAAAAGCTCTGCAAGAGGTCTGAGGCAAATTGGAGGAGTCCGCCAAATTGAGTATGTGTATCCAGACCTATTGCTTAAAATGTTTTAAAGTTCCTAGTGCAGATACACACTTGCAGAAATCAAAGCCTTTAAAAAGCAGTATGCAAACTGGAGCATCTCCACAAGAAAAAGACATTTAAAATACATCTCTCTCATGAAGACATTGGCCGCTACTCTTCATCCACTGACTGAAACTTTCCACATTTCTCTGAAAGGTTTGAGGTTACTATTTTACTTTTATTGCCTTTGTTTCCAATTTCAGAGGGAGAGACAGGTTCCTCTGTTTCATAATCTTCAAAGGAGCTGAAAGAACAAACAAAAGTGAGTTACTGATTTTTTTTTTTTTATATATATGTCAATGCTTGGATAGGAGTCAATATGACCAACTAGGAACTGAAGACCACCAGCTTGCAAAAAAGTACCCTCAGCTGCTAAACGACAGCTATAAACAAGCCACGCTGGAGGAGAAAATGCTTCCATCTAGAACAGAAAACATATTCTCCCTGTTCCTTAAGACTCAAGTTCATGTTGGAATTTGTTGAAAATGTGCTGTATCTAGCTTTCCCTAGGAGCGCTGGTGGGAATGAGAGCATATTATTGATGGGGCTAGATTGGGGAGGGTGTGAGGTCCATAAAGTACAAGCTTTATATGAATGCCTTCATTGAAGTGGCTTCCATGCAGAGTGGGGAACATTCTCACCCCTCAAGTTGCTTTATAGCTTCCCTGGTTTCCAAGAAGTACATTTAGGTGTGCAAGTATATACATAGAGCAGATTAAAGCCCATTCATGATTTCCTTACATTATTTACAGAATTTCCCAACATATTTCCTTTGCTTATTCTCCTTAGAAGTTACTGATATCCCCTGAGTTCCATTATCTTCCAGGCTATCCCTAAGGGTGGCCTTAGGGACAACAAAATACTTTATCTAGTGGGAATGAAGGCTGCTTGAAATATTAAACTGATAAATACACTGAGGCTACCTCTGGGCCCAGAAAAATATACATAATAATTAATTACCAACGTCTGTTACAGTATTTGGTATCACCAGCTTAATCTTTTCATCCTTTTTGAGGACTTTACACAGTATCTGTGCAGAAATTTCTGGACATACAGTCCCTTCATCAAAAAGATACCAAGGCTGTCTAATGAAAAATGTTAAGGCCGGTATGTCCAGTAGTAGAGGTAATACCTATTCAACTTTCTAAAACATTTTTGAATAGAGGGTAGAGAATGTTAAAAAAGCCTATCTGATGTTTGGAAAATTTACCCTTGAGTACCAATTTTTGATCCTATCAAAAATTATTTACAACTTCATTTTGCAGAAATATTCCATTCTATACTTAATTTGTTTCCACTTTTCCCCCATCTCCTTGAGGCCTCAATGTAACTGGCATCTCCTGGATAAGGAGGCATTAGGGAGGGAACTGCTTTAATGGAAGTGAGGCAGGGTTGATGGTTGAGCTTCCATTTCTGGAACAAAATTCTCAAAAGTTAGTTCTAGCAATGCAGTTATCAGTTACTGTGACTACTGATTTCCTGTCAAGAGTGGAAGACATTGGCCCAAACTTACTGTCTGAGCTCTCAGGGTCTTAAACATTTCAGAGCAGATCTGTGAATAAGTTAGGCCTGAACTGAGACTCATTCAGTAAATATGTGAGCTCCTGTTCTAGGCATGAGCCAAATGCTAGGAATACAGTGGTGAAAACGACAGAACTAGCCCCTTCCTCACAGAGCTTGTACCCTAATGGAGGCCATCTGGAATAATGGTAAAGTGTTTAGCCTTAGAGCATGGGCTTTGGAAAAGTCAGGTTCCAATCTCAGTTTGATCACTTGATGTGATTTTGGACATGTTACTTAACCCCTCTGCATCAGTTTCCTCAACTAACGAGTTAATAGCAGCTCCTACCCTTCATGAGGGTCAAGTGGAGATTAAATCATAAACTCTTGGAAAATGTTAGGTATTATTCTCATGATAGAGAAATGCTGGGGCTTACTGGAACAGGATGGTGACATCTAATCCTGTGTTGAGGGGAAGGGTCACACATTTTGTGTGTCATTTGTGAATACAATTTTTACAAAAGAATTTTTTTTCCACTGTAGCTTCATACCAGAAATGGGATTTCTAGTAATGGATTTGATCTAATCTAGTTCATAAAGATATTCCAATGCCCTATGTGTTGGTTATAGTGGAATGCCACCCTCATTTCTTTTGCACCTTTAAGAGCACTAAGAACAGTACTATGCACAGAGACTTTGGAGGAATCTTCTGCATTGAGGGAGTTCATTCAGGACCTTTTTTTATCAGGGTCCTGGAGACTTCTACTCTATCTCAGTTATTTCTCAAGTAGGGGTGATTTTTCCCTCCTGGGCACATTTGGTAATGCCCAGATGCATATTTGATTGTCACAGCTGAGTAGGTCCTCCTGGCATCTGTTGGGTACAGTTCAGGGATCCTACCTACATCCTACAATGTGCTAGACAACAACTCAGAGCAGAATTAATCCAGCTTAAAGCATCAGTGCTGTTGAGAAACCCTGCTCTAACTCTTGCACCTTCAATGTCAGTGCATCCTAGGATTCTGGATTAAGCTGTGCTTGTTTTGTACTTTCCTGGACGGTCAGTTTTTCTTAAGGCTTTATTCATCACATGTTTACCTGTGGTTTCTAAATGTACATGTACAGCCTCAGCCTCTTTCTAACCTGGACACTGCCATGTATCCAACTGCCTACTCTCTGGCTCTTCCATTATGGCCATTATGGCAGTACATACAACAAAGCTGAACTCATCTTTCCCACACATCTGGCTCTAGCATAATCTACTCACTTAAAGGCAGAAATCCAGTGATCCCAAGTTTCTCTTCCCTCCTGCTTTGCCCTCCCTTCTTCAAATCCAGCCAGTCTCTTCTACCTTTTATAGTAATACATGGACATAATCTTGCCTCTCCCTCCCTGTTGCCACTGATTTAGTTCTGGGCGATATATTTTCATCGCTTGGATTATTGCAATAGTTTTTTAACAGCTAGTCTTCCTGCCTTCACTCTTGTCACATACCCTTTGCTATTGCCATACCAGGCTGTTAACCTTGTCAAAATGGCTTATTGTCTTGGGACGTGTTCTTTGGTGGCTTGCAGTGCCCTTACCCTTTGGTTAACTTGTGTTCATCTTTTAATCTGAGATGGCATTTAAAAGGTTCCTGATTCCCAGTGCCTGAATAACTATCTTTTTTTTTAAATCCATTTAAGTAATCTCTACATCTGATGTGGGGCTCAAACTCCAACTGAGCCAGCCAGGTGCCCCACATCTATCTATCAATCATTTTTAAGTAGGCTCCATGCCCAGCATGGAGCTCAATGTGGGGCTTGAACTCATGACCCTGAGATCAAGACCTGAGTTGAGATCAAGAGTCAGACGCTTAAATTGACTGAGCCACCCAGGTGCCCCATTAAAAAATTTTTTAACTTTAAATTCCTGTTAAAATACAATGTAATATTAGTTTCAGGTATATAATATAGTGAGATTCATCACTTTTGTATAAAACCTGGTGCTCATCATGACACATGCACTTCTTAATCCCCACCACCATCTCTTATTTAGATGTCTGCAAGGAGTTCCTTATTCGTCTCCCTGCTTCTATTCTTGTACCACTACTGATCTGAAGATTACTATCTTCAAAAAATGTAAGAGGGATTATATTACCTCCTTGTTTACCTCTTTTTCAATAGCTTCCTGAGGGCTTGCATGATTTGGCCCCTTTGAATCTTTCCAGCCACATTTTCCTCTGTTTCTTATTATATTCCAGCCATGCTAGTCTTTTAAAATGTCCTCAACACATTTTTTCCTGCCTCAGAGCCACTGCATATATTTCTCCCTCTACCTAGAACATTTTTGCTCCCTGCTTTTTTCATAACTATTTCCCTTTCAACCTTTAGGTTCTCAACATCTCAGGAAATTTCCTCAGCACCCTAAATTGCAAGTCTTTTCTCCATTATTGGTTCACTCTGTTTGTTTCCTTCACAATTATATAATTGTCCTCCCCACTTGACTATAAAGTGTCCCTTTTTCCAACTCACTAATTTCCTTGGGCTATATATAGTATAATGCCTGGCACTAGGTGATCAAAATGATGAATAAAAACTGATGTCCTAAATGCTCTTTGTGAAATGATGTGTCAAGTTGTCAGGAAGGCTGGAGTAAAATGGTGAGGGTACAGAAGTCTTGAAGTCACTGAAGTCAGAACTGTAAGAGTTTAAAATTTATCCTGTTCTCCAGGAATTCCTGAGGGAGAGAGTTAACAGATATCTTCTAAATGACCACTTCCAGGTTTACTTGTAGGTAACTGGGATTCCTCTGGTCACAAATGAAGATTATTTTATAAAGTATTCTGTTAATTAAACTGGCTATTTTTTAATGAATAGTAGGGTCAGAGGATTGAAGCAGAACTCCTAGGGTTCACAAATAGTTCACTAGAAAGCCTAGGTATCAAATTGAGAACAAATTATTTAACCTAGTATTAACATGGTGGTGTTAGCCTAAGGTATTTTTGCTAGCAATAGGTTGCCTTTAGAAACCTGTTTCTCTAAGTAGTTTTCCCCTCTCAGATGAGAAATTTCTGGGCAAAAGTATTACGGCTGGTTCTGCAGATTCCTTGAATAAACAGAAATAATGACTGGCACATATATGGTCTAAAAAAGGATTTGTGTGGTTTCAGGGTGTTGTCTGGGAATTGTGGTTTGATTCCATTTTGGGGATTCTATTTGCAGGGGTAAAAGGATAGAGAATTTGATTTGGGGTTTGTCTGAGGAAATCTAAGACATATGGTGGCCATAAGCATAGAATAAAATGTTAAATAGTTCTTTAATTTGGAGTCTATAATGCTTTAGAAATACGAGAGGATGAGTCTTACCTTTATACTTTCAAATCCTAACTCACTTATATAAAATGGATTAACTGAAATACTTTGGAAGTTGGATATTTGGTTCAGTGCATTTCCTTGTTGACCTCGTTCAGTAACAAGAAAATCTTTTTCAACTCTTGTTAAACTTTCTTAATATGTACCATCCACTTTCTTGCCTTAGACTTCATTTTTGATCTCATGCAGTTCCCTAGGGTCATGAGCCATCAGTTGTTTGTTTAGTTTGCATGCAGATAATATAAAAATTTGGGTTAAATACATTCTTACGAACTTGAAGGGAGGGTTAGGGTTTCATTCATTTTTATTACTAACCACAGTGCCTGGCATTGAGTAAGTACCAGTGAATCTTTATTGAAATACATTAAAATTGGGCTTTGTCTTGTTACGTTGAATGCAGGAAAAATTAAAAATATATTAAATTCAGGTCTGTATAAAGGTGCTGTTTACTGAGCACTATAAAACATGAACTATTCAGAACCATTCTACTCGTAAGATTACAACTCATGCTTTAGATTATTAATTCCTATCATTCCTTCTTTTTCTCTTCTCATGCCCCAATATATATACACATTACCTCCCCTTTCTCCCATTACCCCCATTCTTGTGTTAAATTCTCCCACCTCGTTGAGGATAGTCAGGCTCCACACAGCCCCTGCTCCACAGTTGACTCTTACTAGCTGCATTCCTAGAAGATGATCTGGTGGGTTTGGGGCTGGCCTTTTTTGCCAACAGCACCTTATCTTCCAGTGCTGATGGAAGTAAGTATACAACTCTTACAAAGAGTAATTCATACAAGTTTATATTTAATATAAAGGAAAAAGCTACTTTTAAAAACATTCAGGAGTAAACAGTTCTAAATTTTCTAAATGTCCAATAATAGAGAAAAGGATGTGAGCAATCCTTGAGAGAACGCTTCTGAAGCATTATGTTTTAGAACACTCTAGTAACATTAAGCATCAAAAAGAAATACACTAAAATGTAAATAATGGTTCTCTCTGGATGACTGAACCAGGAGTGATTTTAGTCTCTTTATATTTTCCAATTTTTCTGCAGCAAGTCTCTGTTTCTCTACTAATCAGATAAAGACTCTCAAAATATAAAAAAAAAGGAAATTGTTTTTAATCTAGGTTAATCAAATGTAAAGCTGTTGGTAAAATACCAGAATATCTTGTAAGAAATATTTTTAAGATAATGTAAAATACTTTTTTTTTTTTTTTTTTAAGATTTTATTCATTTATTTGCGAGAGAGAGCACAAGAGGAGGTAGGGTCAGAGGGAGAAGCAGACTCCTGCTGAGCAGGGAGCCCCATGTAGGACTTGATTCCAGGATCATGACCTGAGCCAAAGGCAGCCACTTAACCAACTGAGCTACCCAGCTGCCCTGATAATGTAAAATATTCTTAACTAAAAATGTGAAGCAAACAGATATTTGTCAAATTGGCGGAAAGGTTTGATTATTGTAGGTCTCAGTTTCCTAAGGTAGCAACATGGCGGACTCTTTAGCCTGGTTTACGTAATTTTCTTATTGCAGAGATCATAAGAATGTTAATTATAAATAAATTTAGCACCCTAACCTGTTATCTTCATATAAGAGGCAGCTGAATTTGTTTATGTAACTGGTTTCCCCCAAGACCGTTCATTACCTTGAATTTATACAAATGCTGTTGTATGCTGTGATCATGTTGTGTGCTAGATGTGATAATTCACAGTGCTTGTAGCCTCAGTGTCTTTCACCTCACTCATATCTGGAGTTATTGCTAGGTTATTATTGAAGGCTTAAGTACCAGCCTTGAATTTGGTAGTACAGGTACCTGACACAAAGGGTACCTATGATGTTTGTTAGATGGTAAAGTAGATGGGAGAATTTCAAGTTGTTTTTGGAGGGTCAAGTTGTCTGGATTCCTGAAGTTATCCTTGTAGTGATGGCTGCTGGGACTGTTGGCTTCTATGCCACTCAGTAAACATTTGCTAAGGATCTCCTACATCCCTAACGTTTTGCCAGGTGCTACAATTAAAAGATTAATAGAACAATGGTCTTTGGGGGTGTCTGGGTGGCTCAGTTGGTTAAGCGTGTGACTCTTGATCTCAGATCAGGTCTTGATCTCAGGGTCATGAGTTCAAGCCCTGTGTTGGGCTTCAGGCTAGGCATGGAGCCTACTTAAAAAACAACAACAACAACAACAAAACAAAACAAAAAACAAAACAAAACAAAACCAAAAGACCATCCAAACAAAAAGCTGGTGATTTTTGCCCTGGAGAAACCTAGGTTCTTGTGGAAACACAAACAGCTCCATTTTTTTCTAGCATTTATATGCCAGACACTGTTGGATACATTATATATAATTCTTGGTATAGTTTTGTTGTTTATGCAACATATTTACTGTGTGCCAAATGTGTGCCATGTACTGTGCCCTGGGAATGAAAGGAACAAGATAGGTAGTGGAATGGTAATATTATAGCTGATTAAATTCTAGTTCAGAGAGGTTATCTAATGTGGCCAAGATCACAGAAGTGGTAGTAATAATAGCCAGTGTTTATTGATTACATAGGTACTATCCCTAAGGGCAAAGTATAAAGATACTATACACATTGTCTTAATTCTTTAAACAGCTCAGTGTGGCAGGTGGTACCCTCATGGTATAGGTAATGCTGAGGCTTGGATGCCTGGGACTACACAGCTAGTTACGTGATAGAGCAAGGATTTGAAATTATTAGATTTGTCTAACTCCAAATTCCATGCTTTTAACCATGATGTTATGTTGCATCTCTTCCCATACAGGGAGTAGTAATAATAGTAATAGCTACTATTTATCAGCTATCTACTGTGCGCCAGGTGTTTAGATATATTATCTTAGATTGTCACAACCACCTTGGAACGTAGTTGCTGGAGTCTTCTGAAACTGAGCCTCAGGAGTCAGATAACCTGCCCAGCTGGTGAGTGGTGGGTAGAACCGGATCTGTCTGGCTCCTTCCTAAAGCCTCTGCTTAGTACCACAGTTCTTCTTCCATTTCTAATATATGAGCCTTGTAAGTTTTGTTTGACAGACTCACCCTGCTGTATCTGTAATTCCTCTTGAGATGAAGCCCTAGGTGGTGTAACCTTGGGATTCTGGGTCTGGCCTTGCTTTTGATTGTATCAGTCAGCTATTAACAACTGTAAAGCCGTCTTCCTTTTCCTTTGACTTTCTAGTTCTCACTATATAGGTTGTGGCTGTTGAAAGCCTTCTCTCCCCTCAGGACCTCATCACTCACATGTGCTCTCTGGAGGCCTTATCTTATCTCCTACAACATGAGAAGAGGCGTGTCCAGCAGAAGCCTCTCATATACACTACTCGAATTTCATTACAGCTGGTCTCTGCGTCTCCTCTCATGACCCCTCCCCTTTTCATCTGTTTGCATCCCTTTGCCGCTCCTCTCTCCCCTCCAGGCACACTGCCACCTTCTCCGAGGACCACAAGTGGAAAAAACTTCTGCTTGAGCCAGTTATTTATTCTCTTTAGCTGCCATCAGTTTTTCTTCTTTTTAGACTAACAAACTTCTAAGTGTTTATACCTGCTATCTCTGTTTTCTCCTTCCTTTTTAGCAGGTTACAAAACAATATGTAGTATAAATCCCATTTTTGTAAAACATTATCTATTTGCATTGAAATGTCTAGATGGGAAGACAGGCTGTCTCTGGATGGTGGATTTTAGATGCAGTTTTTGTTTATCTGTATTTTCTACCTCTTCTGCTGTGAATACATACCACCTATGTATTACCTATTTAGACATATTACCTATGTAAACAGGTAAGGAAGAAAACATTTTTCCTATTTATTAAAGTAATAGAAGCTCATTTTATGAACCTTACAAATTATAGGCCAGTATAAAAAAATTACTTGCAATCCCACAGCCCAGAGTTAATAGTTTGTAGCCTTATATTTTAGCTTGTATATCATAGATGTATACATTTGTAATCATGAAATATTACAATTTTCTAACCCCCTCTTATGTTTTTGTGTAAACAAAAAATTTCAATGTTTGCAAAATATAACACATAGATACCATGACTTATGGAACCATTCTATTACTGTACATTTTTGTAACTTTGAATTTTTTAATTTTAGAATGACCAGTGACCAGTGCCAATTGTTTGGATAGAACAATTCTATCCAAACTTCTGATTATTTACAAACTGGAATTGTGAGTCAAAGGGTATAAATTCAGGCTGTTGCTACATACTGTCAAATTACGTTCCAGGGAGTTTGCGCCAGTTTGTTTCAACCATCAATATCTGAAAGTGTTTGTCTTACTGCATAGTGAGCCTAGAGTGAGTTGTTACTGCAGTGTGCTTCCTCTATGAGAAGCAGTTAAGATGGAGTACTACTCAGCCATCAAAAAATGAAATCTTGCCATTTGCAACGACATGGATGGAACTAGAGGGTGTTATGCTAAGTGAAATAAGTCAGTCAGATCTCATGATCTCACTGATATGTGGAATTTATTTATTTATTTATTTATTTTTTGATACATGGAATTTAAGAACCAAAACAGGATCATAGAGGAAGAGAGGAAAAAAATAAAACAAGACGAAACCAGAGAGGGAGACAAACCATAAGATACTCTTAAGCATAGGCAACAAACAGGGTTGCTAGAGGGGAGAAGGGTGAGGGGATGGGTAATGGGTAACTGGGTGATGGACATTAAGGAGGGCATGTGATGTAATGAGCACTGGGTATTATATAAGACTGATGAATCACTGACCTCTACCTCTGAAACCAATAATACTTTATATGTTAATTGAATTTAAATAAAAATAAAATTAAAAAATATATTAAAAAAATATTTGTATGTGTGTGTGTGGGGGTTGTTTCTCTTAAACAGAAAGAAGCAAATCAAATATTTCCAAGTATTTTTCTAGTGGATTCCAGGAGGCTAGATCTGCACACCTATTAAAGAGGCCCCATGAATGGTTCGGTTTGCCATATCAATGTCACAGGGCAGTGATAATGTCCTTAAATTTAAACATTGATTTTAAGTTTTTTAAATTTAAACATTGATTTTAAACCCTTTGAATGCTGAAAAAAAAAGCAGGTACAATACTTTATTTTATTTGCATCTGTCTGTTTTCCCTGCTTAGTCAGGGATCCTGTCTGTGTTCACCAATATCTGATAATGCTTAGTATATAGTAGTAATACAAACATTTATTGAATTAAAATTATCTTTAACAAATTATCTTTTAAAAATTGCTGTCGATTTCATAAGCTAAAAACTTTTTGACTCTTGCTTTTTTTTTTTTTACAAGTTTTGCTGAAATATAATTTACATATAATTCACTGATCTTAAGTGTTCAGTATGTTTTAGTAAATTTTTACAATTGTGCAGCCAACACCCCAGTCTAATTTTATAACATTTTCATCCCTCCATCAGCCCCTCCTCTCCTTTGTGCCTGTTTGTATTCACTCTTATTCCTGGAACTAGGTAACCACTGATTTGCTTTCTGGCTCTACAGTTTTGCCTTTTCTAGAAATTTCTTACAAATGGAACCCTATAATATGTAGTCTTTAGTGTTTGGCTTCTTTCACATAGAGTGATATTTTTGAGAGACTCATCCATGTTGTTGCATGTATTAGTGCTTTTATTTACTGAGGTATAACTGACATACAACGAATTGCTCCTACTTGTAAAATTTGACTTTTTGTATGTACCTGTAAAAGCATTACAACATTCAAGATCATGAAAATATCCATTCCCCTACTTCCCAACCAAAGTCTACTCATGCCCCTATATAATCACTGCTCCCCTCCCCAGGTAACCACTAATTTGCTGTTATGATAGATTAATTTGCATTTTCTAGAATTTTAAATAAATGGAATCAAGTGGATTATACTTTGTCTAGCTTCCTTCACTTAGTTTGAGATCCATCCATACTGTGTTTATCCATAGTTCATTCCTCTTTTATTGCTGAGTATCATTCTATCTTATGGATATACTATATCAATTCACCAGTCTGATGGATATTTGGATTATTTCCAGTTTTGGGCAACTATGAATAATGCTGCTATAAACATTCATGTACAAGTCTTTGGGCGGACATTTTTCTTGGGCCGATTCCTAGGAGTGGAACTGCTGATTCATATGATGAATGCATGTTTACTTGTTAACAGATTGCCAAAGTCTTCTAAAGAGGCTATATAGTTTTACATCCCCATCAGTCCAATGTATGAGGTTCCAGCTTCTCCACGTCACTGTCAACTAGTGATTTTAGTTGGTCTAGTGGCTGTGTGGTATATCGCACTGTGGTTTTAATTTGCATTTTCCTAATGTCTAACAATCTAGAATATCTTTTCATATAACTATTTGCTATTTCAGTCTCTAATTTAGTTGTATTTATTTAGATCTTTTGTCTGTTTAAAAGCTAGGTTATTAGTTTTTTTTTATTATCGAGCAATAAGAATTCTTTACATATTTTGGATATAAATACTTTATCAGGATGTTTTGGGAATATTTTCTCTCAATCTTTTCATTTTCTTAATGGTGCCTTTTGAAGAGCAATAGTTTTTAATTCTGAAGGAAGCCCCATTTATTTTTTTATTGCTCTTGCCTAACTCAAAGTCATAATGATTTTCTCCTGTTTTATTCTAGAAGCTTTAGAGTTTCTGCTCTCACACTTAGGTCTTTTATCATTTTGAGTTATTTTTGTATACAGTATGAGGTATGGATTGGGGGTCTTTTTTTGGGTATATCGATATCCAATGATTTCAACATCATTTTTGGACTATTTATTCTCCACTGGTTGAAAATTAATTGGCCATCCATATTAGGGGCTATCTCTAGAGTGTTTAATTGATCTATTTTTATACATGCCAATGCTATATTGCTCAATTATTTGCTTTATAGGAAATTTTGAAATCAGGCAGTCTAAGTCCTTCAATTTTCTTCCTTTAAAGAAAAGTTTGGCTATTCTAGGTACTTTGCATCCTAAATTTTAGGATCAGTTTGCCAATTACTACAATAAAAGCCTGCAGGGATTTTAGTAGGGAATTCGTTAAATCTGCACATTTGGGGTAACTGACATTTTAACAGTACTTAACTTTCTAATCCAATTTAGGTCAGCATTATTTTTTGCAGTTTGCAGTGTGCAAGTATTATAGTTCTTTGGTTATATTTATTCCTAAATATTTTGTTCCTTTTGATGCTAATGTGAAGAGAATTATTCTTTTTATTTTAATTTCCCTACTGGACTGTTCACTGCTAGTATATGGAAATACAATGAACTTGTATTCTGAGATTTTGCTAACTACTAGCTCATTAGTTCTGGTAGCTTTGAGGTAGATTCTGCTTCAGGTCTTATGTCTGAAGTATTTTCTGCTGCAAGGTTACATAATCTATAAATAGTTTTACTACTTCCTTTACAATCTGAATACTTTCAAAGTCTTTTCCTTGTCTTACTGCAAAACATAGGACCCTCAGTTACAATGTTGAGTTGAAATGATGAAACATCCCTACTTTGTTCTTGATCGCAGGGGGAAGACATTCAATTTTTCACTGTAAGTATGATGTTAACTGTAGATGCCTTTTATCCAGTTAAGGGGCCCAGGGAAAAAGATGGCAGAGGAGTAGGGGACTGTATTTCAACCAGTCCCCTGAATTGAGCTGGATATCTACCAGACCATTCTGAACACCTGCAAAATCAGCCTGAGATGTAAGAAGATATATCTGGATCTCTACAAACAGGACATCTCCTGCGGTTGGTCTCGAGGGGTTTGGATACGGTCACTTCTGCTGTCTCAGAAGAGATGCGGAAAGCCACCAGGGAAAGACGCCAGAGAACGAAAACTCCAAAAAACTGGTTTTCACTGAGCCCATCCCCTGCCTCCACAGGGGGCAGGGCAACTCTGCCCAAACAGGATTGCCTAAATAACAGCACAGCAGGCCCCTCCCCCAGAAGACAGGCTGGAAGAACAAGAGTCGACAACCCTAAGGCCCCTATAAAACAGCTGCATCTTGCTTGGGTTGTGGTCAATAATTTGGACTCTTGTACGATCCCTCAACCACCCCTCAACAGAATGACTATGAGGAGGAACCCCCAACATAGGAAAGATTCAGAGATTGCAGCCTCTGCCACAGAACTGATGGATATGGATATAACCAAAATGTCAGAAATTGACTTCAGAATAACAATTATCAAGGCAATATCTACATTTGTGAAAAATATTAACAACAATATAGAATCTCTAAGGGCAGAAATGAGATCTAATCAAGCCGAACTTAAAAATGCTATGAATCAATTGCAGTCTAAGCTGGATATGCTGACTGCCAGGGTAAACAAGGCAGAAGAACAAATTAGATACAGGATAAGATGACAGAAAAGAAGGAAATCAAGGCAGCATGGGAAAAACAAATTAAAACCCAAGGAATCAAACTGAGAGAATAGTGACAGAATGAAACTTTCCAATATCAGAAGTATGGGATCCCTGAGGTGGTGGAAAGAGAGGTCTAGAAGATGTATTTGAGCAAATCATAGCTCATAACTTCCCTAATCTGGGGAAGGAAACAAGCATCTGTGTCCAAGAGGCAGAGAGGACCCCTCCCAAGATCAACGAGAACAGACTGACGCCACGACATATCTGGTTAAGGAAGTTCCCTTCTATCCTTACATGGGTGAGAATTATTGTGAATGGATGTTGGAATTTGTCAAATGCTTCTGTATCCATGATGATGTGTTTTTTGTCATTTATTAATATGGTGTATTAAATTAATAGACTTTTGGATGTCAGCCAGCATTCTGTTCCTAGGATAAACCCCGTATCTTTCTTACGTGTTGCTGGATTTGATGTGCTAATATTTTGTAATAATTTTTGTATTGATGCTCTCGAGGGATATTGGTTTGTAGTTTTCATTTCTTGTGTATCTTTGTCTGGCTTTGGTATCAGGGTAGTGTTGGTTTTATAAAACAAGTTTGGAAGTATTCCTTCCTGCTATTTTCTGAAAGTATTTGTGAAAGATGGGTATTATTTTTTTTTCCCCCTTAACTATTTGACAGAATTTATCAGTGAAACCATCTGGACCTAGACTTTTCTTTTGGTGGAGAACTTTAATAACCAATCATTATCCTTACTTGATATAGTCTATTCTGATTTTCCATTTCTTCCTGAATCAGTTTAGGTACTTTGAGTCTTGCTAGGATTTTGTCCCATTTCATCTAAGGTGTGAAATTTATTGGGATAAAGTTGTTCATAATATTTCTTTATAATTATTTTAAGTTCTGTAGTGTCTATAGTGACGCCTCCTCCATTCCTGATCTTAATATATGCCTTCTCTTTTTTTCTTGATCTAGATAAAGATTTCTCTTTAAAAAAATCTTTACAAAGAGCCAACTTTAGGTTTCAAGAATTCTTTCATATTGTTTTCCTATTTTCCATTTCATGGATTTCTACTCATCCTTATTACTTCCATGTTTCTACTTATTTTGGGTCTGGTTTGCTCTTTTTTTCTAGTTTCTTAAGGTAGAAGCTTATATTATTGATGTTAGACCTTTCTGAGGCTTCCTCTAAACACTGCTTTAACTGCACCTCATACATTTTCGTATGTTCTTTTATTCTCATTCATTTCAAGATAAGTATAAAGTTCCCTGTGATTTCTTCTTTGACCCCTGTGTCTTTAGAAGTATTATTTAATTTCCAAATATGGGATTCTCAGACTCCTGTTAGTGACTCCTACTTTAATTATATTATGGTCAAACAACACACTTTATTTACTGTAATTCACTTGAATTTATGGGATCTTATTTTGTTCACTTATCATATAGTCTTAGAGAAATTTCATGTGCACTTGAAAAAAACATATTTTACTGTTGTTTTGTGGAGGGTTCTCTATATATTGATTAGATAAAATATACTGTGTTGTTCAAGTCTTCTGTATCCTTCTCGTCTCTAGTTCTCTCAGTTACTGAAAGAGGAGTGTTGAAATCTCCAACTGTCATTGTTGAACTGTCTGGCAATTTTGTTTCATATATTTTGGGGGCTCTGTTAAATGCTTAATACACTTAAAATTGTTATAATTGGCTATTAACTATTTGCATATATATATGCAAACTATAACTATTTGGATTTTAACTATGGGTGAAATGGGAATTTTCATGTTTATTTCCTGGGTGAAATTTCTGTCTTTTGACTGTTTTAGAAGTGGTCATTATTCATGCTCTTATTATTGATTTTTAAAGACTGATTTATAAAAGAACACTACTGGTCATATGATTCAGTCCAATTTGTTTGCCTTTTCGTTGTGATACAGAATTTGTCACTTTTTAAATGTACTCAAATCTATAAGTGATTTCCTTATAAATTTCTCCCATTTCTTTTAAGCTTTTAAAGTCTATTTATTTACATGCAGACATCAGTTTAATATGTACTTTTTTCACTCACCACAGAGACACGTTTTACTTTTTTCTTGACACATTTAAGATACTATCTTTATCATATACATAACCCTGTCTCTCACCACACCTTTCTTTCCCAAACTCACTGCTATTTCTGTATATTTATTATTCTATGTGAATTTTAGAATTAGCTTATCAAGTTCCATGACATATTCTGGGGGATTATATCAAATTAATAAATTAATCTTACCATGGCAAATGGTCTTTGTATCTTTTGGTGAAATTTTGTATTTTCTTCATATATATTTTCCACATTTTTTCTTGATATTAATGAATGGGATTTTTCCCTATTGTATTTTTAGCTGGTTATTTCTGGGGTGTGGGATTAATAACCTTTATCAATAACAAGTTACCCTTAAGTTTGCTTAAATTTTTTTTCCAAACCAAAAAATGTATTAAATTTATCATATGCCTTCAAAGAATCAGTTTATATATATATATATATATTTTTTTTTTCCATCTTAAATCTGTTAATGACAGATTTTACAAAGTTAAACCACTGAAGTGATCTTGGGATAAAACCCACTTACTTGGGGTGCCTAGGTGGCTCAGTGGGTTAAAGCCTCTGCCTTTGGCCCAGGTTGTGATCTCAGGGTCCCAGGATCAAGCCCCGCATCAGGCTCTCTGCTTATCAGGGAGCCTGCTTCCCCTTCTCTCTCTGCCTGCCTCTCTGCCTACTTGTGATCTCTCTCTGTCAAATAAATAAAATCTTAAAAAAAACACAAAACACTTAATGATGTATTCTTTTATATATTGGTAGTTTTGACAAGTTATTTAACCTTCTGTGGTTCAGTTTTCCTATCTGTAAAATGGGGATAACAGCATCTACAAAAAAGGGTTTTTATGAGCACCCAGTGAATTAAAATATTTAGAAGAGTGCTTGGCACATAGTATGTTTTGTGTGTGTGTGTGTTTATAAATTAATAGATTTATTTTTGTTTAAATAAAAAGGTTTAATTTCTTCCTTCTATGTACTTGGTTCTATTTTGTCATCCTTTCTCATGCATTTTGAGAGGATAGCCAATCAATTTATTTTAGTTTATAGGTTATAAATTTCCCCTGTTCAGATCCCATAGGTTTTAATAAATATAATGCATAGTTCTAGAAAGATTATAATTTGTATTTTGACTTCTGCTTTAGCTTAACACTTATTTTGAAATTTATTAAGAATGGTTTTTTAGCTTAATTTTTAACTTTCCAGGTATGTGCAGTTTAGTTTTTAATTTCAGTTTACATTTTAAGTTGTTGCAATTTCCTTCATGCCTTAATTAATAGGCACTTCCGTGATGGTTCCATGTGTATTTGTTGGGTACCAGCTATACTTTTGAGTACCTCTATGAAAGCCTACTAAATCTAAATTATTTTTTTGGCCTGTTTGATTTGTTCGTTTTTACATGGCTGCAGATGCCAATTTTTCCTTGTATTTCTATCAGATTTATATATTGCATAAAGTTCGTAACTTATTTTCATGGCCAACTGCTGAAATACTGAAAAGTCTCTTTTAAAGCTTTAATTCTGCTTGTCTCATTAATGTTACCATATCTGATTTACCCCTGTTACTATTCATTTGACTCTTACCTCTGTGTTAGGGATGAATCTAAATAATAGTATACAGTTCACTTTTTAATCCAATGTGAATTTTGTGATTGATACTATATCTGGACTCATTCTGGCCATTTACTTTGTACTGTCTTTATCTATTTGTCTCTTCTTTCTTACTATAGTGGACATCTTTTGTTCCTTTCTTGGCATAGCATTCCCCTTTTTTATGGCCATATTTTCTAATTTCCCTTGGGAAAACATATGGTTTGGATGAACCTGAATTGTGTACAAGTCTAGTGCTGGGCCTCACTCCTTCAGGAATTGATTCAGGGATTGGACCCAAAATAAGCCAATTATAGTCAAAGAGACACAAATCCTAGGCTTTCGTTGGAATTTAGGGGAAAGAGATTTTCTCTTTTATTTGAACTTGAAACTATCAGGTGATCATCTTGCTGCCACATATGAAAAACTTGCTAGGGGCACCTGGGTGGCTCAGTGGGTTAAAGCCTCTGCCTTCGGCTCAGGTCATGATCTCAGGGTCCTGGGATCAAGCCCTGCATTGGGCTCTCTGCTCAACAGGGAGCCTGCTTCCTCCTCTCTCTCTGCCTGCCTCTCTGACTACTTGTGATCTCTCTCTCTGTCAAATAAATAAATAAAATCTTAAAAAAAAAAAAAGAAAAACTTGCTAAGAGTGAAAAGATGAAAGGAAAGCATTATGTAAGAGATGAAATAAAGTCTGAGTCTCTAAAGTCAGTACTACCCCTGGACTTTACAGTTCTGTAAGCCAATATTTCCTTTTTTTTGTTGTTGTTAATGGCAATTTGAGTTGAGATTAGGTCACTTGACACCAAAAGAATGCTGATTAACACATGTCTTTTAGTAGATTGAGTTTTCTTTACTAATTTTTTCCACTTAATCTATTGTCTTTTTCTAAAAATTGATTAGAAAGTTTTCCATTTCATTTTTATTTTCTTAGTGATTGGCCTTATATTTTTAACACACACACTTTAAGTCTAGTCATTGTTAGAGAAATATAAATTTATCAGTATTAGTATTCTCCACTCTAATAAAGATTCATAGTATATCATCCTGACTTCCTTTTACTCTTAACAGTATATCTGTGATCAATATTTACTTGGCTCTAAGAATAAATTTTACTAATTTTGTTGTTCATTACTTCTTGCATTCCACTTGTTTCCTCTAGAATCCATTTACCTCCTTGCTAAAGAACATCCCTTAATACTTCTTTTAGAGATAGTCCGTGGATGGTAAACTTTTTGCATCTTTGGATGTCTGAAAATGTATTTATTGGGCTCTCACATATAAATAGGGATAGAATTCTAGATTCAAAGCTTTTTTTTTTTTTTTTTTTTTTTTGCAGTATTTGAATGATACTGCTCCATTTCTTTTTCCATTCACTTTGTGGATAATCTGGTTTTTTTTGTCTCTGGTAGATTTTTAGTTCTTCCTTAGATTGTTTATGTTCTGAAATTTCACTCTAGTACAGGATTGGCTGTGGGACAAATCTCTCTCTCCAGCTTTTTTGGGTACAGCCCAGTGAACTAAGGTTTTGCTTTATTAAATTTGAAAAAAAAAATCAAAAGAATAGTACTTCATGACATGTGACAATGATAGAAAGCTTATATCTCAGGGTGCATTAGTAAAATTTTACTCGAAAACAGCCACATTCATTTGCTTACATATTATCTATGGCTACTGTCATACCACAATGCCAGAACTAAACAGTTGTGACAGAACTGTAAAACCTAAAATACTCACTACCTGGCCAGATTCCTGTGTATGCTTATTTTTTTAAATAGCGAGAATTCTAGGAATTATCTGGCTATTGTTTCTACTGGTTTCTGCAAGGATTTCTTATCCCAGTATTATAATCAGTTTCCCAAATCAAAACCTTTTTAGCTGTGCCTTTTATTATTCAGCCCCATGACTGTATTTTCATTTAAATTTTTTTTCTTTTAATTATTGATCAGTCTCATTTCAGGAATGCAGTATTCTCTCACCTCTCTAAAAATGGCAAATATACTCAACTTGAGGTCTTGTTGTGACTGCTGTAGTGAGTCTCCTTCCAAGGGAGGAAGTTCTTCCATTTGTTGAGTATTTTATTGATATTTGCAACTGTTTTTATTTGTCCACTTTTCTGTATAGTTGGAAACAGACTTCTGCCTCTGTTTGCATTGGCTGTTTAGGAGGGGGCAATGTGAGGTTACTACTATTTTCAATGAGAATGAAGGGATGGATGGGCCTTGCTGCTGGTGTGGATATTTTGGTGGTCTTGCTTTCTCTGCTCCAAGATCCCACACTCTTGCTTTTTGTCTTTCCTTTAAGGATAGGATGTGATATATAAAGGTTTTACCTACCTGGACATTGGTTTTTCTGGTCTCCCTCTGCTCTTGGTTTCAGTCAAATTCAGGTATGGATCACCCCTGAGTGCTGCTTCCTTTATTTGTAGCAATTATCTTCTCCATCCTTCTGCATAGAACCTAAGTTCTGGTTCCCTCTTCAATCTGATCCCATCTGTTTTCCTTCTTTCAGTCCCCTGAAAATTTCTCTTTGTAAGTGGTACTCTGTATTTCTTATTTTTAAATGGTGTGAGAGACTGAAACTAGTATGCTTTCAGACTACCTTCTTAAATGAGAAGCTGGTCTGAACTGTAGTTACTATTTAGAAGTCCACTGTAGTTTTGTTTGTAGCCTAATACTTATTTTGTACATGGTCTATTGACAAAACCCAGGAAAGTATTTTATCTATTTTCAGGGAATATTTTACTATGGCTGCAAATAATAGGCTCCAATTTATTTTCTTTTTGGAGTTTTTGTTTCAAAAATCTGCTATCAGATGCATAGCTTTTTTTGAGTGTTCATTCTTTTTTAATTCAACTTTTGTTGTCATTCCAAAATGGAATCCTTTTCTTTTAATAAGTGAGTTTATTCCTTTTACATTCACTGATATAAATATACTTGCCTTAGTTCAGTCATCTTTATGATTTGTGGTCTGTGTTTTTCTTTTGTGTGTATATATTTTCTGATTGAATTAGAACGCTTAGAGTCTGGCTTTGGTTTTTCAAGTGTTTATTTTAATTAGTATTCCTAAACCCTCTATTTGACTTACAGCTTTAAAGGATATCTACGGAGGCCTTGCCAATGAAATTTCCACACAAGTTTTCTTTCTCCTCTTTACCTCTCATTTTCAGTTAAGTTGTTACTTCTAGGATGTTTTACATATATTTCTTCCTCTTCTCTACATTCCAGTTTTAGTTATATTATTTTTTTCCAGAATATTATGTTCTAATCTCTATGCTTTCTACATTTGAATTTCTACTAAATACTATTCTTTCTTTTCCCCAGTGGTTGCTCCATTTCCAGGCTCTTTATTTGGGTTTGATTTGTTCTTGGTTTTATGATTATGTCCTTTTTAAAGAAGAGCTCATGGGTGGTATATTCCCTTTAGTTCTTACATGCTTGAAACTATCCATTTGTGCTTTCATGCTTGAATGTCATCTTGAGTTAGTACAAAATCTGGGGTTATATGGATACCTGGGTGACTCAGTCAGTTAAGCATCTGCCTTCGGCTCAGGTCATGATCCTGGAGTCCTGGGATCGAGCCCCAAGTTTAGCTCCCTGCCTGGCATGTGGTCTGCTTCTCCCTCTCCCTCAGTCGCTCCCCCTGCTTGTTCTCTTTCTCTCTCTCAAATAAATAAAATCTTTAAAAAAAATAAAATTTGGGGTTATAGAATGTCTTTCTCTGAGAAGGTTGTATATGTTGTTTCATGGCCTTCCGGCATTCTTTTTTACTATGTAGGTATCTGAGGCAAGGGTGATTTTTTTCCCCGTCTGATGACTTGAAATTTTTAAAAATGGAAAAAAACCCAAACTTTTATTTATCTTTGAATTCTGAGGAATATATAGGGAATCAATCATTATCAGAATTTTCTGGATATGGTGTGACTTCAGACATTTCAGATTTCAAGTCTTGTTTTACTTTAAAAAAAGCTTTTTATTATCTTAGAATTTTTTTGTTCCATTTGCTCTGTTAGGTCTAATACATATAATTTAGATCCCTGTTGTTTTCTTTACATATACCTAATTTTCTTTTTTATACTTTATTTTGTTCTTTGTTATTCCATCGTTCTTGATCTTTTAAAGCCTTTCTCCACATCTCTACTTTTTCTTTATGATTATCATATGGTTTCACTTATTTGTGAAACATAAGGAATAGCATGGAGGACATTAGGAGAAGGAAGGGAAAAATAAAGGGGAGAAATCAGAGGGGGAGATGAACCATGAGAGACTATGGACTCCGGGAAACAAACTGCGGGTTTTAGAGGGGAGAAGGGTAGAGGAATGGGTTAGCCCGGTGATGGGTATTAAGGAGGGCATGTATTGCATGGAGCACTGGGTGTTATATGCAAGCAATGAATCATGGAACACTATATCAAAAACTAATGATGTACTGTATGGTGACTAACATAACATAAAAAAAATTTTTTTAAAAACTTTGATAACCACACACACACACACACACACACACACACCACAAAATGATTTTTAGTGTTTACATGGAATTGTACTATGTATATGTAGGATAATTTTATTAATCTTCCTATTAGTAAAAATTGGAAGAAATCTATTTATTCTAAACATCCATACATGCTCTTAACAGTAGTGATGCTACTTCATAAGTAAACTTAGTCTAATTCCTACTGTGAAAGCTCAATGTCAAAAAAATTTTAGATCATGCTTGTAAATCCACCTGCCTGTCTTCTCTTCTGATTCAGTCAGGCTTAAAATAATGAGTGATGAATGATTTTTATGAATTTCAGGGTCAATGACATAAAAATGCAACCCCACTTTTGTGGGTAAGCATATTAAGGAAATCTTGATTAAAGAAAGTGGTTTGGCGATGGCTTCTTCAGTACTCTCCGAAAAGATATTGACGACTTAATGGTATGGGTGTGAAATGTACAATCTCTGTAGAGGGCTATTTGACATTATGTAGTAAGCTGGATATTTGATGTTTATCCTTTCAGATCTACTCTCTGCCTAGCTCTGTGCCCCAGGAGGCTGATCCAAATGGACTACGTCAATTAGTTTTCTTATCTTTTGGTTTCTTGTTGGAAGCCAATGGGAAGTGCTAGCAGGATACTAAGGGATATGAGGAAAGTGAAATTGGGTACTTATTCTAATAGCTCTTAGCTGATTTGCCATAGTGACTAAATTCAATTACTGAAGGTTACAAGTCCTGTCAGCTGACTCTTTCCATATACTTACTCTCTTTGGGTTTTGATGATGGTTTAGTCTCCTTGTCCTTTTAGGCCTAGGGGTGGATATGACTCCCTATTGTTGCTAGTTCTGGGTGTCTGCATTATTTCTTGTGGGTATCTCTAAAATCTTGTTTTTGCAAGTATGCTGTTTGCTATACTTCTGGAAATTTGTCCTATATATGTAAAAAATGACATGTATATAAGATTATTCACTAGAACATTATATTTCATAATAGTGGCATAACTATTCTAATAATGGTATAACTATACAGAATATTGTGTAGCTGTAAAAACAGAACATTCATTGGATACATGTATGGAATAATCTCCAATTTATTGGTTTTTAAACTTTTTTTCATGCACTCAAGGCCCCCAAAATATTTGTGAAGCCTCGTTTATACCTTAGTAATCATAAAATATAAGTGTTTTTGGTTTATCATAATGTTTTCCCAATCTTTGTTACTGTTTTTATTTAGGTTTAATTGTTACACAAAAAAATTGTATGCATTTAATGAATACATCTTGTTCAGTTTGGACATATGCATACATCTGTGATACCACAACCAAAGTACTAAACATACCCATCACCTCCAAAAATTTCCTTGTATTTTTGTGTGTGTGTATTTTGTAGGAAGACTTAACATGAGTTTATCCTCTTAACATTTTAAAATGTATAATACCACGTTTTTAACTATAGGTACAAAGTTGTACAGCAGATCTCTAGAATTTATTCATCTTGTGTAACAGAAACTTTATACAAGTGTGGAATAAGCTAAGTACCAAACAATGAATGTAATATGCTACATATATGTAAGGGAAAAAAAATATAAGAATGTATATGTGGTTTTTTTTTTAATGTAGGCTCCATGCCCAGCATGGAGTCCAATGCGGGGCTTGAACTCATGACCTTGAGACTGACACCTGAGCTGAGATCAAGAGTTGAATGCTTAACTGACTGAGCCATCCAGGTGCCCCGTATTTGCGTTTTTATATATACACATGTATATGCAAGTATATGTGTGTGTGTGTGTGTGTGTGTGTGTGAGAGAGAGAGAGAGAGAGAGAGAGGGACAGAGAGTGTCTTTAGAAGGGTACATAAGAAAATGACCACGGTGATTGCTTCCGGGAAGGAAAACTGGGCAGCAAGAAACTTTACTATTTATCCTTTTGTTTCTTTGAATATTAAAACATACGAATGTATTACCTACTTAAAAAATGTATTATATTAATAATAAGGATTTATTAAGAGTCTTAGAGGAACTGCTAAAGGAATCCCGAGATGATGTTGGAAAAAGCCAACAAATTATAAAGTTGCTGAAATGTTCTAAGCAGTGAAAGTCTTGGATAATTTCTTATTATGGTCCTTTATAGAATTATACCCTATTATAAATTCCATGTAGAAGTAACTCCTTGTTTAGGGTTGAATGCAGAAAACCATATCTGGTAAATATTTGTTTTAAACATGATTATCTTTATTATTTGAAAAAGCTTCAGTTCTTTTAGTCTCATCCTATATTTACAGGGCTTGTAGTACAACTCCACAATGATCTTAGTTTCCCCTGAAAGTACTACTCCATGAAAGGAAATGGGACATGTGAAGAGTTTTCAGGAAATTAGTGAAGAAGGAAAGAGAAGACTGCTGGGAAAAATATTCTTTCAGCTAAAGTTGGTTATAATCACTCATTTTTATCATATTGAAAAATAAAGATTACTAGTTTGATTTTTTTAAGGTGGTTTTAATATTCCTGATATGGTTACCCCTGTTAAAAAAAAGTTCTACAAGGCCCAGGGAGACTCACTCACCCTTCCTGGAACTGTGCTTGGGCAGATTCCTCCGCAACAAGAGTCTCATATTCCTCAGCTGCAAACCTGTCCCAGTCAGAAGGCTCAGGCCCCTCATTCTCAACATCCTGATTGCAAAGAGGACAGGAAACAAAAATAATCAAAGACAAAGAATTGGAGATAGGTTTTCTTTAGTTATATACATCATTTGTGATGACCTACCCAAAAATGACTCATCTGAACGTGTTAAAAGAGGGGCTAAAGTAACACTCCTAAAGTGATTTCTGTGCCTCCAATCACAAAATTATAGTGAACTCTCGGCAGCTAGTTCTTTAGGTCTAGATTCTTTTGCCTTATAATCAGAGACCTTTCCCAAGGCCCTTCTCCCTGGCACTTTGCACAGCAGCTATCTGGAGTGATTTGTGGTTTTTGCATATGCCCACCTGAAATATACCATCCCTTCCTCTGGCACATTTTTATTGCTTTTGTAAAAGCAAGCTCAGATACCATGTCATCTGTGCTATCTTCCTGGAAACAGCCCTTCTTCCCCAAATCATTTCTGTGCTATGCTGTATATGCTTGATTGCTACTTTTTGTTCTTTTTTTATGTCTACTTGACCATATGTCTCTTCAACACAGTGTCTGGAATTTATTGAGCACTTTCTGACTAAAAATGTTCCTTGCAAATCAGAACAAATCTTGATATACTGTCACGTCTTATAAAGTAAAATTTAGAGTAAAATTTGTAACATAAATAGAAGAAATGAAGGGGGAAAAGGCTATACATTTTCTTTTCCTTCTACAATATGGACAGTATCTTGGATTATATATTCCATGTAAAATGTTTTTCCATGATTAAAATGAATTAGCACTACCCTCAGATGTAAGGTTAATTGTGCCTAGAAGAATGCAAATACCTAAATATTGACCATACAATGTGTTATGATATTTAATCCATTTTAAAAACACCTACCACATCCTTTTAACATCTTTGAAACTGGCACACATCTTAGATTATGGCAATTTTGTTTGTTTAAAAGTATATAAAATGATGGGCACCTTTGAGTCAATGAAACATAATTCTGACTTTAAGCTAGTGATAATACGCCTTGACATGCCCCAAGATAAGGTGCAGAGTATTTGTTTTTAGAGGTGATCTTTGTATTCTTACTACTACTTAGGTCAACATGTAGAAGAAAAAGAAAAGACTGTGCAAGTTTCCTGCAGTTGTACTCCTATAGGACCAACGGAAACAGTCCTTGTCTATCAACGTAATTTTACTTTTTAAACAAGGGAATAGAAAGGAAGTGTTGATATTCTGCCCCCCCTACCTTTTTGGACATAGACCATATGATGTTCAGGGTTTTTTGAGGGACCATAGATTTTTGTGACTTCACAGTGATAGTCATGCACAACAATCATTTAACACTTGAAAAAATGTTATATTATCTGAGGGTTGTCTATCATGGAGAATGTCTAGTTTTCATTATGATGGGGAAAGCTGTTTACCATGTCATCCTGGAAATGAATGGTACAATTAACCCCAATATGCTTTCTAATACAGATATGCCTATTGATGAATTGTTTTAAAATATGGAAGGACAAATTTTTTTCAAAACTTTTGTAAGTAGTTTCTAATATATATGTAAGTACACGGGCCATACAATTCACAAGGATAGGCAGATGAAGGTTACCTGAACTAAAGATTAGCTGTGGGGAGAGATGTGCTCTAGGTCCATTTTTCTCTTTTTAGTATGTGATGAAATGTTTTAAATGTTACCTCTTTAAATACAAGATTCCTATAGGCAGAGATCATTTTTATCTGTAGCACACAACCCCTGACACTGCAGCCCTCATATAGAAGTTAAAACCAGTACCTTCTGGATCGCAAAGGGATCTCTCTGTTCATGGTCTAAGTATTTTTCCAGATTAAAGAAAGTGTCATAAAAGATGTGTGCCATTCTGCATCTCTTCAGATCTCGTAGCGTTATTTTGCCTATGTAAAAACAAATTAGTAAATTTCAAGAATTGTTTTTTGGCAAATAAAAAATCTTTTACTGAAGTTTAAGAGTATATGTATATGCTAATTTTATTATACAAGATTCCATTTTTTTTTTGAGGTAAAACTGACATAAAAGTCACCATTTTAACCATTTTAGTGTATAATTCCATGGCTTTTAGTACATTCTCAATACTGTGCAACCATCACTACTGTTGAGTTCCATAATATTTCTTCACCTCAAAAGGAAACTCTACCCATCAAGCAGACCTTCCCCAACTCCCCTTACCCTGAGCCCTGGCAATCACTAATCTGCTTTCAGTTTCTATGGACAATTTTTTTTTTAAAGATATACTTATTTATTTGAGAGTGCAGTGGGCGGGGCACAGGGAGGAATCTCAAACAGACTCCCCTCTGAGCATAGAGCCCCATGTGGGGCTCGATCTGACCTTGAGATCATGACCTAAGCCGAAATCAAGAGCTGGATGCTTAACTGACTGAGCTACCCAGGCACCCTTCTACTGAAAAATTTCTTAAATAGGATTTGCCATCAATTGTTGGTTCCACACTAAAAGGAGAAATTTAAATACTTCTGTATTTGGGAAGCCAGTATAGAGGAGTCTGGAAGTTAAATAATTTAGGACAATCCGGGATTAAATGCCCCACTCTGTTACACAGGTGAAAAGTGCAAATGGCCTTTTACTCAATCTTACCATCAGTGGCTGGCTTCACCAGGTCAAGCATCTGGCACAGCAAATCATGGAATGGCAAGGGCTCAATGCCCATGGCTTCCATCCGTTCACACTGCTCCTCATAGAAGTACTCTAGCTCGTACATGGAGAGTATACCATCCCCATCCACATCCATGCAGCGGAACCAATACTCAATGCTAGGACATAAGGACACTGATTATCTTTTTATCTTTATATTTTCAGATAAGATGCCTATATTACTCCTTCCTTACATTTCAGTTTTAAGAACTGTACATTAATTTCACACTATGAAAGATGAAGTTTTAGCTCTTTTACCTCTCATTCCACTTTACCTACACACCCTTCTGGACCTCTTAATATAAATTACCCAACATTCAGAGTTTATAACTTCTTATTTTTCTTTTCTCTCTTATTTGCTTAGATTTCTGTGTACATGTTACTATTCAACGTCCATATCTGCCAGTTTTCTACAACCATAATCAGTCTCATCAGGATTCTACCAACTAGATTTTCTCGATTGAAGTCTTTCTTGCTTCCTTCTGACCTATTCTAACCTGGACTGACTGCCCTCTAGGTTGGGTTCACAGTTTCATCCCAGGGATTCCTTTCACCTTTCTCCCATTTCTTGTATTTCACACTTTCCTCATTCTTGGTTGACTTCCTTGTTTGGTGTAACACACCTTTCAGTAGTTTCCTAAAAAAGGGAGCATGGCGGATAACTATTTTTGAGATCTTAGATAGTTGAAATATCTTTTATCTACCTCCTAACTTGGTTGATATTTTGGCTATAGAGTTAAACCTTAGTGGTACTTTTCCTTCAGAATTTTAAAGGCAATGATTTACTGTCTTCTATCTATCCATAGTTTTTGAAGAGTCTAAAGCCATGCTGATATCTGATCCTTTGACTGTAACAACCTGTTTGTTTTTTCCTTTAAAGCTATAGACGTTTCTCTGGGTCCCTGGTGTTCTGAAATATGATGAAGTATCCTGGTTTGGGTCTAATTTACCTACTTTATTGGGCTTTCTGAGAGCCCTATCCCTTAGTTCTTGGGAATCTTAAATTATTTTATTGCTTCCCTGCCTCTTTTTATCCCTATCCATTCTTTTTCTGGAACTCTTGTTATTCACATCCACATGGTCAAGTATGGTAGCCACTATCCACATATGGCTAGTCCAATTGTTTTTTTAAAAGATTTTATTTACTTGAGAGAGAGTGCGAATGACAGAGAGCATGAGCAGGAGGGAGGGGCAAAGGGAGAGGGAGAAGCAGACTCCCTGCTGAGCAGGCATCCCAATGCGGAACTCCATCCCAGGATCCTGGGATTATAACCTGAACTGAAGGCATACGCTTAACCGACTGAGCCACCCAGGCACCCTGACTAGTCCAATTTGAGGTATCTTTAAGGGAAGATACACAATAGATTTTGAAGACTTAATATGAAAAAAGTAAAACATCAATATTTTTATATTGATTACATGTTCAAATAACATTTCAGATATATTATGTTAAATAAGATACACAATTGCGGTTAATTTTATGTTTCTCTACATTTTTACTGTGGATAAAATTTTTTAAATAATTTTTTAACGTTTTAAGTAAAAATTGTATTTAAGGTGTACAATGAGATAATTTAATGTATAGTGAAAGCTACGACAGTAAAACTACTTAACAGAGCATCGCCTCACTTAGTTACCATTTTTGGGTAATGGGTAGATGAGAAATCTACCTGAAATCTACTCTCTTAGCAAATTTCCAGTATTCAGTACAGTATTATTATTTTTTTAAAGATTTTATTTATTTATTTGACACAGAGAGACAGTGAGAGCAGGAACACAAGCAGGGCAGGTAAGAGAGGGAGAAGCAGGCTTCCTGCCTAGCAGGGAGCCTGATATGGAGCTCAATCCCAGGACCATGGGATCAAGACCCGAGCTGAAGGCAGACGCTTAATGAATGAGCCACCCAGGCACCCCTCAGTACAGTATTATTAACTACAGTCACCATGTTCTACGTTTTATGCTAACTGCAACTTTGTACCCTTTGACTAGCTCTTCCCCATTGCCTTCTCCTCTCAGCCCCTTCTAACCAAAATTCTACTCTATGTTTGTGTTTGACTATTTTTGGATTCTACATATAAGTGAGATCATGCAGTATTTGTCTCTCTGTGCCTGCCTTATTTCACTTAGAATACTCCAGGTTCATCCACATCATTGCAAATGACAGGATTTCCTTCTTTTTAAAGGGTGAATAATATTCCATTATATGTGTATGTGTGTGTGTATATATACACATATATGCCACAATATTCCAGTGTGTGTGTGTCACACAACATACTTTCTTTATCCATTTATCCACTGAGGGACATTCAGGGTGATTCCATATCTTGGCTACTGTGAAAAATGCTGCAATGAACATGGGAGTGCAGGTACCTCTTCATGATCTTAATTTTAGAGTTCTGATTCGAGATAGTGATATAAGATCCTGACTTATAAGAACTGACTTCCTCCCACAGATACACCAAATCGACAGCTATATATGGAGCAATTTCCTCTGAAAAGAACCCTTAAAACTAGCTGAGTGACTCCTACATACTGGACAAACAAGAAAAACCCCACATCTATGTGGGTAGGACAGGCTGAGACACAATCTCACTCTAATTCTAACCTCTGTCATGGTGACCTGCAATCAGGAAAAAACCTAAAACCTGAACTTCTTCCAAGGAATGAAGGATTTGAATCTCACACTGGGCCCCATAACTTTTAAGACCTGCAACTAAAAGATGACTCCCTAAAACATCTAGCTCTGGAAACCAACAGAGCTTGTGTCCATGAGACCGACAAGGCTATTAAAGGGCTGTGTGCTTGGACTCACCCAACCCAAAGACCAGTGCAGAAGTAGCCAATGGGCACCCAGACTTTCTGTGAAAGACTCATTTCCTTATCTTGAAGCCTTGGCCTACAGGCAGGCATCTAGTCTAACACACATCTAAGGGCCTGCTGGGGTACCCTCTGGGGACAAAGGCTAGTGGATACCATCTTCACTTTCCCCCCCTCTGCTGCACTACAGAGTGCCAGTATCTCCTGGAGGGAGATTTTACACACATCTGATGCCGTTTTTATGTCTGGAGCCCTGCCTGGTATTTGGAGCTGCCACCCAGTGGACATTCACTGATAGCCTGGCTCTTGTGGCCAGGGGGGCTTATGTTCCTGGGCCCCATGGGACTGTAACAATAGGGGACACAGTTCTTGGTAGGCTATTATATCCAGGGTACTGCACAGACAAGAAAGCCCCCAGGCTTTCTGTGAAAGAGAGCTATTTGCTTGTGTTGGAATTTTAGCCCAAAAGACAGGTTTCAGGTTTGGCACACATCTGGAAGCTTATGGAGTTCCTTTTATGGAATGGAGGCTAGTGGATGCCATTTTCGTGCTTTCTCTTTGCCTTGCTTCAGCTTGCTGGTATCTTTTAGAAAGGAGTGCATACACTTGCATGGTGCCCCAATTTTTGGTACTGCTTCCCAGGAGACACTTCCAGATTGCCTAGCTCTGATGGCCAGTGGGGCTTATGTTTCTGGTTCCACAGGACTGTATGTACATATGTGCATACTTTAAAAAGATGGTGCTGAGATCCTCCCCGTTGGGACACTGATAGCTCTTGGCACAACCTCAACTACTGGGAGCTGTTTAAAATAAAACAGGATGCTTGGACAATTCAAAGGTTTAAGAGACAACAGCTAGGGCAGGGTTGAACAATAAGATTCACTACTACATGAGGCTGCTATTCAAGACTTGGAGAGGTGACCATTTTATCTAATGCATAGGAACCAACGCAGAGTCAAGCAAAATGAAGAAACACAAAAATATGTTCTGAACTAAAAAACAAGATAAAATCTCAGAAAAAAAACCCTTAATAAAAGTGAGTTAAGTGATTTACCTAATAAAGAGTTCAAAATAATGGTCACAAAGATGCTCACTGAACTTGGGAGATGAATGGATGAACACAGTGAGAACTCAAAGAGATGGAAAATATAAGAATGTACCAAACAGAAGTCACAGAGCTGAAGAATACAAAAACTGAAGTGAAAAACACGTAAGAGGAGTATGATAGCAGACTAGATAAAGCAGAAGAAAGGATCAGTAAACTTGAATACAGGGCAGTGGAACTCAGTCTAGCAAAGGGAAAAAAGAATATAAAAATGTGAAGATAGCTTAAGGGACTCATGGGACAACATTAAGTGAACTAGTATTCATATTATGGGGCTTCCAAAAGAAGAAGAAAGAGAGAAAGGGGAAAAAATGTATTTGAAGAAATAATGGCTAAAAATTTCCATAACATGGGGAAGGAAACAGACACCCAGATGCAGGAAACCCAAAGAGTTCCAAAGGCTAGGAATCCAACAAGGCCCACACCAAGAACATTATAATTAAAGTGTCAGAAGTTAAGAAGAGAATCTTAAAAGCAGCAAGAGGAAAACAACTTGTATGTACAGAGGAGCTCCCCCTTAGACTATCAGCAGATTTTTCAGTAGAAACTTTGCAGGCCAGAAGAGAGTGGCAAAATATATTTAAAGTGCTGACAGAAATTTCCATCAATACTACTCTACTTCGCAAAGTTGTCATTTAGAATTAAGGAAGAGATGGAGTTTTCCAAACAAGTAAAACTAAAGGAGTTCATCACAACTAAACCAGCTGTACAAGAAATGTTAAAGAGACTACTCTTAAGCTGAAAAGAAAGGATGCTAATTAATAACAAGAAAACATAAAATAGAAGTCTCTCTGGTATAGGTAAATGTATAGTAAAAGTGATGGATTAAAAGACAAATGTAGTAAAAGAACTATAAATTATTAGTCATGAGAAACACAAGATAAAAAGATATAAAATGTGATACCAAAAACATAAAATGTAGGGGGCAGAGTAAAAATGTAGAGCTTTAGAATGTGTTCAAACTCAAATTATTGTAACTTAAAATAGATTGTTTTTAGTATAAGTTGTTATATGTAAGCCACATGGTAACTACAAAGCAATAACCAGTGGTAGATAAAGAGAGAGGAATTTAAGCATATTGCTAAAGAAATTCACCAAACCACATAGGAAGAGAGCATGAAAAGAAAAAAGGAACAGAGAAACTACAAAATAGCAAGAAAACAATTAAAATGGCAGTAACTATATACTTGTCAATAATTACTTTAAATATATGTGGAACACATTCTCTAATGAAAGGATGAGTGGCAGAATGGATAAGAAAACAAGACCTATCCATATGCTGCCTAAAGAGAGACACTTTATTTTTTTTATTTTCATTTTTTAAAGATTTTATTTATTTGATGGAGAGAGCAAACAAGCAGGGGAAGCAGCAGGCAGAGGCACAGAGAGAAGCAGGCTCCTGCTGAACAAGGAACCTGATGCGGGGCTCCATCCCAGGACCCTAGAATCATGACCTAGGCCGAAGGCAGACACTCAACCGACTGAGCCACCCAGGTGCCCCTGAGAGACACTTTAGATGTAAGGACATTCACAGAATAAAAGTGAAGGGATGGAAAAAGATATTCCATGCAAATGGATATCAAAAGAAAGCTGGAGTCACTATACTTATATTACACAAAAGACCTTAAAACAAAGACTGTAGTAAGAGACAAAGGGCATCACATAATAATATAAAAGGGTCACTACATCAAGAGGACATATTTCTAAGTATTTATGCACTCAAAATATAGCAACACCTAAATGCATGAAGCAAATATTGCCAGACCTAAAATGGAGAAATAACAATAAAATAAGAATAGGGGACACTTTCGTATCCCACTTGCATCAATGGATAAATCATCCAAAAAGAAAATCAATAGGGAAATGCTGACTTTAAATGACATGTTCAATCAGATAGACTTAACAGATATATATAAAATATTTCATCCAAAGCAACAGAATAAACATTCTTCTCAGGTGCATAGGGAACATCCTCCATCATGTTAGGCAACAAAACAAGTCTCCATAAGTTTAAGAAGATTGAAATAAGATCATCAAGCATCTTTTCTTTTCTTTTTAAAAGAATTATTTTAGAGGGAGAGCATGAGTAAGCAAGTGAGCAAGTGAAGGGAGGGGCAAAGGGCTAGAGAATCTTCAAGCAAACTCCCTCCTGAGCGCAGAGCCCCATGTGGGCAGGATCCCACCACCCATGAGATCATGACCTGAAGCCAAAACTAAGAATTGGATGTTCAAACAACAGCCACGCAGGCACTCCTCAAGCATCTTTGTATGAAACTAGACATCAACTAGTAGGAAAACCAAGAAATTCACAAATGTGTGGAGATTAAATAATATGCTATTGAACACTCAATGGGTCAAAGAGATCAAGGGAAAGCAAAAAATACTTTGAGACCAATATAAAAATGAAAAACAAGACACCAAAACTTATGGGATACAGCAAATGAAGTTTTAAGAGGGAAATTCATAGTGATAAATGCCTACATCAAGAAAAAAGAAAAATTTCAAATAAATGAACTTAACATCTCAAGGAATTAGAAAAAGAACAAATGAAGCCCAAAGTTAGTGGAATGAAGGAAATACCAAAGATTAGAGTGGAAAAAATGAAATAGAGACTAAAAAGTCAGAAAACATAAATGAAACTAAGAGCTGGTTCTTTGCAAAGATAAACAAAATTGGTAAACCTTTAGCTAGACTCACAAAATAAGGAAAAAGAGAGGACTCAAAATGAGAAATGAGAGAAAATCAGTAATAACATATAGTAGATACATAAAAGATAGAGAAAGGGTTTATCTCTCTACATAATAAAGACCATATATGCAAGTCCACAGCTAACATCATATTCAATGGTGAAAAGCTGAAAGATTTTCCTGTAAGATCTGGAACAAGACAAAAATACCTGCTTTCATCATTTTTTATTCAAGATAGTACTGGAAGCCCTAGCCAGAGCAATTAGGCAAGAAAAAGAAATAAAAGGCATCCAAATTGGAAACGGAAGAAGTAAAACTGTTAACTCTGAGATGACATATTATATACAGAAAACCCTACAGGCTCCACCAAAAAACTGTTACAATTAATAAACTCTGTACAGTTGCAGGATACAAAAATCAACAGGAAGTAGCAGAAAGGAAAATTAACAAGCCAATTTACAGCTACATCCCAAAGAATATAATACCTGGCAATTAATTTAACCAAGGAAGAAAAAGACCTGTACACTGAAAACTACAGGATACTGATGAAAGAAACTGAAGATGACATGCGTAAATGCAAAGACAGTTCATGTTCATAGATTAGAAGAATTAACATTGTTAATATTACTCAAAGCAATCTACAGACTCAGTGCAATCCCTATAAAAATTCCAATAGCATTTTTTACAGAAAGAGAACAAACAGTCCTAAAATTTGTATGGAATGACAAAAGACCATGAATAGCCAAAACAATACTGAGCAACAAGAAAAAAGCCAGAGACATCACACTACTTGATTTCAAAATATACCACAAAACTACAGTAATCAAAACAGTGTGGTATTGGCATAGTTACAGACACACAGAACAATGACACTGAATAGAGAGCCCAGAAATAAACCCATGCATACATGGTTAACTGATGTAGAACAAAGGATCCAAGGACATAAAATGGAGAAAGGATAGTCTCTTCAATAAATGTGCTGGAAAAACTGACGGCCACATGCAAAAGAATGAAACTGGACCAGTATCTTACACTATACACAAAAATCAACTCAAAATGTATTAAAAACTTGAATATGGGGCACCTGGGTGGCTCACTTAGTTAAATGTCTGCCTTTGGCTCAGGTCATGATCCCAAGGTCCTGAGATCGAGCCCCGTGTCAGGTTCCCTGCTCAGCAGGGAGTCTACTTCTCCCTCTCCTTCTGCTCCTCCCATGCTCATGCTCTCTCTTTCAAATAAATGAAAAAAAAAAAAACCTAAAAGAAACTTGAATGTAATAAAACTATAAAACTTCTAGAAGAAAATATTGGCAGTAGGCTCCCTGATATCATCTTGGGAATGATTTTTTTGGATCTGACACCAAACACAAAGGTAACAAAAGCAAAAATAAAGTGAGACTACATTAAACTAAAAATTCTTCTGGACAGCAAAGGAAATCATCAACAAAATAAAAAGGCAACCTCATGTATATCCAAAATATATAAAGAAGTCATACAACTTAACAGCCAAAAAAATCTGATTAAAAAATGGGCAGAGAATCTCAAAAAACTTTTTTCCAAAGACATACAGATGGCCAGTAGGTACATCAGAAGATATTCGACATGACTCAGGGATGCTCAACATTTCATCAGGGAAATGCAGTTCAAAAATATAATGTGGTATCACCTCACACCTGTTAGAATGACGGTCATCAAAAAAGACTAGAAATAATAAGTATTAGTGAGGAGATGGAAAAAAGGGAACCTATGTGTACTGTGGTGAGAAAGTAAATTGGTGCAGCTACAATGGAACACAATACTGAAGTTTCTCAGGAAATTATAAACAGAATTACTGTATAATCCAGCAATTCTACCTTTGGTTATTTATCTGAAGAAAATGAAAACAGTTACTTGAAAAGATATATCCACTCCCATGTTCAATCCCATGTGGCATTATTTACAACAGCTAAAATGTGGAAAAAACCTAAGTGTCCATTGATGGATTAATAAAGAAAATGTGGTATATATACACAATGAAATACTACTCAGCCTAAAAAAGGATCTGATTTAAAAAATGAGTTGAGTACTTGAATACTTTTTTTTTTAAAAAAGACTTATTTTAGAGAGAAAGAGCATAAGCAAGCACAAATGAGTGGGAAAGGCAGAGGAAGGGGAAGAGAGAATCTCAAGCAGACTCTGTGCCAAGTGCAGATCCTGACACGGGGCTTGATCTCATGACCTCAAGATCGTGACCTGTACCAAAACCAAGAGTTGGAGGCTTAACCAACTGCACCACCCAGGCACCCCTTAATAGACATTTTTCTAAAGGAGATGTACAGATGGCCAACAGACCCTTACAAAGGTGGTAAACATCACTAATCATCAGGGAACTGCAAACTAAAACCACAATGAGGTATCACTTCATACCTGTCAGAATGGCTAAAATAACACAAGAAATAATGAGTGTTGGTGAGGATGTGGAGAAAAAGGAACCCTCATGCACTGTTCATGGGAATGCAAACTGGTGCAGCCACTGTGGAAAACAATATGGAGGTTCCTCAAAAAATTAAAAATAGAAATACCATATGATCTAGTAATTCCACTACTGGGTATTTACCTAAGAAAACAAAAACATTATTTTGAAAACATATATGCACCCATGTTTACTTCAGTGTTACAGATATGGAAGCAACCCAAGTGTCCAGTGATAGATGACTGGAGGAAGATGTGGTATATATATATACAAAATGAAATATTACTCAGCTAAAAAAAAGAATGAAATCTTGCTATTTGCAAACAACATGGATGGATTAGAAGGTATAATACTAAATGAAATAAATTGGTCAGAGAAAGACAGATACTGTATGATATCACTCATATGTGAAATTTAAGAAACAAAGCAAACAAATAAAGAAGAAAAGACCCAAACAGAAAACCCAGACTCTTAAATACAGAGAACAAATTGCTGGCTGCCAGAGGGGAGATGGGGGGGATGGGTGAAATAGAGGGAATTAAGAGTACACTTATCCTGATGAACACTGAATTCTATACATTTCTATACATTTCTATAGAAATATATTTTCATTTTATATTTTTATTTTATATAAATATAAATATATATAAATAAATATATAAATATATTTATATTTTATTTATAGAAATAAATTTCTATATATTTCTATAGAAAATGTATAGAAATGTGAAATAATTATATACCTGAAACTAATATAACACTGCATGTTAATTAAAAAAAAAAAACAACCCAAGAAATGAAATCCTGCCATTTGCAACAACACGGATGGACTCTTGAAGGCATTACGCTAGATGAAATAAGTCAATCACAAATACTCTATGATCTCACTTATATTTGAAATCTAAGAACAAAAGAAATAAAAAACTGAGGTCACGGACACAGTGAAAAGATTGGTAGTTACCAGAGTGGAAAGTGGCAGGGGGGAGGGGCGCGTGCAAACAGGGTAAAGGTGGTGAAAAGGTACAAGCTTCCATTTATAAGATAAGTCCTGAGGATGTAATGTACTGCATGGTGACTATAGTTAAAATACTTTATTGCATATTGAAGGTTGCTAAAATAGATCTTAAAAGTTTTCACAAGAAAAAAATTATAACTTTGTATAGTGATGAACGTTAAGTGGACTTATTTTGGCAATCACTTTGCAATATATATGAATACCAAGTGATTATGCTGTATATCTGAAGCTAATCTCACATTTCAATTATACCTCAATAGAAAAACAATTTTTTAAAAAAGAAGCAAGCTGGAGTTATAGTGAAGTAATTTGAGATCAGTTTTGCAGCCTGTACTTTTATGAGTTTCAAGTTAGAAAAAAAATTGTTTTACTTATTTACTGTGGTTAAAAGCACCATTACATTTGTTCATAAATCAGTCATAATTTGAGAAGATAGATTCTTTGAGCTTCAGAAATTTTCCCATTTATTACCAGCATATTTTCCACTTTGGCATAATAATAACACCATATTCAGAAAGTGAAAAAAAAAATTAAGAAACTGACTAGTCTTTGGATGCATATCCAGAGGTGGGATTATGGGATCATATGGTAGTTATATTTTTAATTTTTTGAGGAACTGCCATACTGTTTACCATAATGGTTGCACCAACTTATATTCCCATCAACAGTCTACCAGTTTCCCTTTTCTCCACATCCTTGCCAATACTTATTATTTTATGACAGACATCGTAATAGGTGGGAGGTGATATTGTGGTTTTGATTTGCGTTTCCCTGATGGTTAGTAATGTTGAGCATCTTTCTAAAAAAAAATTATTTATTTGAGAGAGAGAGAGTGTCCATGAGCATGAGGGACAGAGGGCAAGGTGGAGAGAATCTCAAGCAGACTCCACTGAGCATGGAGGCTGATGTGGGGCTTGATCTCTCAACCCTGAGATCATGACCTGAGCTGAAACCAAGAGTCAGATGCTTTAGCCCAATGTGCCACCCAGGTGCCCCAATGTTGAGCATCTTCAATTTATAGTTGGCTATTTTCTTGTTGTTGTTTTTAAATTGAATTTTAAATTTTTAAAAAACTTACTATTTTTCTGATTGACTTATTTCGCTTAGCATAATACCCTCTAGTTCCATCCTGATATGAAGAATTTGAGAGGCAGGGCGGGGGGTCGTGGGGGGTGGTGGAGGGAAATGAAACAAGATGGGATCAGAAAGGAGACAAACCATGAGGGACTCCTGAACTCACGAAACAAACTGATGTTGGCTGGGGGGTAGGGGCGGGTAGGGATAGGGTGGCTGGGTTATGGACATTGGGGAGGGTATGTTCTATGGTAAGTGCTGTGAAATGTGTAAGTCTGATGATTCACAGACATGTACCCTGGGCCAAATAATACATTATGTGTTAATAAAAAAAACCCCTATTTTTATTAAAATTTTTTAAAATTTAAATTCAATTTAGTTAACATATAGTGCATTATTAGTTCCAGGGGTAGAATTTAGTGATTCATCACTTGCATATAACACCAACTGCTCATTATATCAAGTGCCCTGCTTAATGCCCATCACTCAATTACTCCATCTGCCCTACCTACCTCCCCTCCAGCAACCCTCAGTTTATTTTCTATAGTTAAGAGTTCTCATGGTTTCTATCACTCTGTTTTTATCTTATTTTCTTTTTTCCTTCCCTTCCCTTATGTTCAATTGTTTTGTTTCTTAAATTCTACATATGAGTGAAATCATATGCAATTTGTCTTTCTTGACTTATTTTGCTTAGCATAGTACCTTCTACTTCCAACCACATCATTACAAATGGCAAGATTTCATTCTTTTTGATGGCTGAGTAATATTCCTCTGTGTGTGTGTGTGTGTGTGTGTGTGTGTGTGTGTGTAGTCACACACTACTTCTTTATCCATTCATCTGTCAATGGACATTTGGAGTCTTTCCATACATATTTTGGCTATTGTGGACATTGCTGCTATAAACCCTGGGGTGCATGTGCCTCTTCAAATCACAACTTTTGTATCCTTTAGATAAATACCTAGTGGTGCAATTGCTGGAATGTAGGGAAGTTTTATTTTGAGGAACCTCCATATTGTTTTCCAAAGTAGTTGCACCAGCTTGCATTCCCACTAACAGTGTAAGAGGATTCCCCTTTCTCCACATCCTCACTAACATATGTTGTTTCCTGAGTTGTTAGTTTTAGCCATTCTGACCAGTGTGAGGTGGTAGGCATCTCATTGTGGTTTTGATTTGTATTTCACCGAGGCTGAGTGATGTTGAGCATTTTTTCATGTGTCTGTTAGCCATTTGGATGTCTTCTTTGGGGGAAATGTCTGTTCATGTCTTCTGTCCATTTCTTGATGGAATTTTTTATTTTCCAGGGGTAGAGTTTGATATGTTCTTTATAGGTTTTGGATACTAGCCCTTTATCAGATATGTCATTTGCAAATATCTTCCCCCATTCTGTAGGTTGCCTTTTAGTTTTGTTGATTGTTTCCTTTGCCATGCAAAAGCTTTTTATCCTGATGAAGTCCCACTAGTTCATTTTTGCTTTTGCTTCCTTGCCCTTGGAGACATGTCTGGCAAGAAGTTGCCGTGGCCAAGGTCAAAGAGGTTGCTGCCTGTGTTCTCTAGGATTCTGATGGATTCCTGTCCCACATTTAGGTCTTTCATCCACTTTGAATTTATGTATGCATATGGTGTAAGAAAGTAGTCCAGTTTCATTCTTCTGCATGTTATTGTCCCATTTCCCAACACCATTTGTTGAAGACATTGTCTTTTTTCCATTGCATATTCTTTCCTGCTGTGTCAAGGATTAGTTGACCATAGATTTGAGGGTCCATTCCTGGGTTCTCCAGTCTGTCCCACTGATCTACATGTCTGTTTTAGTGCTAGTACCATATTGTCTTGATGATTGCAGCTTTGTAATACAGCTTAAGGTCTAGAATTGTGATCCAACTTTGTTTTTCTATTTCAACATTACTTGGCTATTCAGGGTCTTTTCTGATTCCATACAAACTTTAGAATTGTTTGTTCCAGCTCTGTGAAAAATGCTGATGGTATTTTGGTAGGGATTTCACTGAATGTATAGATTGCTTTGGGTAGCATAGACATTTTAACAATATTTGCTCCTCCAATCCATGAGCATGGAATGTTTCTCCATTTTTTTGTGTCTTCCTCACTTTCTAAGTGTTCTATAGTTTTCAGAATACAGATCTTTTACCTCTTTGATTACGTTTATTCCTAGCATCTTACGGTTTTTGGTGCAATTGTAAATGGGATCGATTCCTTGATTTCTCTTTCTGTTGCTTCATTGTTAGTGTATAGAAATGCAACAGACTTCTGTGTATTTATTTTATATCCTGTGACTTTGCTGAATTCCTGTATCAGTTCTAGCAATTTTTTGGTGGAGTCTTTGGGTTTTCTACATAGAGTATCATGTCTGTGAAGAGGGAAAGTTTGACTTGTCAATTTGGATGCCTTTGATTTCTGTTTGTCTGATTGCTAAGTCCAGGACTTCCAGTACTATATCGAACAACAGTGGTGAGAGTGGACATCCCTGTCATGTTCCTGATCTTAAAGGAAAAGCTCTCAGTTTTCCCCCATTGAGGATGATATTCCCTGTGCGTCTTTTGTATATGGCTTTATGATGTTGAGGTATGTTCCCTCTATCCCTGCATAGTGGAGGTTTTTATCAAGGAAGGATGCTGTATTTTGTCAAATGTTTTTTCTGCATCTATTGAGAAGATCATATGGTTCTTGTCCTTTATTAATGTGGTGTATCACGTTGACTGATTTGCAGATATTGAACCAACCCTGTAGCCTGGGAATAAATGCCACTTGCTCATGGTGACTAATCCTTTTAATGTACTGTTGGATTCTATTAGCCAGTATCTTGGTAAGAGTTTTTGCATCTATGCTCATCACAGATATTGGTTTGTAATTCTCCTTTATAGTGGGGTCTTCGGTTTTTGGATCAAGGTAATGTTGGCCTCGCAGAATGAGTCTGGAAGTTTTCCTTCCATCTCTTATTTTTTGGAAAGGTTTCAGAAGAATAGGTATTATTAACTCTTTAAGTATTTTGTAGAATTCCCCTGGGAGGCCATCTGGCCTTGGACTCTTGTTTGTTGGGAGATTTTTGATTACTGATTCAATTTCTTTGCTGGTTATGGGTCTGTTCAGGTTTTCCTATTTCTTCCTGTTTCAGTTTTGGTAGTTCATAATGTTTCTAGGAATGTATCCATTTCTTTTAGATTGCCTAATTTGTTGGCATATAATTGCTCATAATACTCTAATTGTTTGTATTTTTCTTTGGTGTTGGTTGTGATTTCTCCTCTTTCATTCATGGTTTTATTTATTTGGGTCCTTTCTCTTTTCTTTTTGGTAAGTCTGACTAGGGATTTATCAATCTTGTTAATTCTTTCAAATGACCAGCTCCCAGCTTCATTGATTTCTACTGTTTTATTTATTTGTTTTTTTATTTCTATATCATTGATTTCTGCTCTAATCTTTATTATTTCTCTTCTCCTGCTGGATTTAGGCTTTATTTGCTCTTCTTTTTCCAGTTCCTTTAGGTGTAAGGTTAGGTTGTGTATTTCTTGTTTCCTGAGGAAGACCTGTATTGTTGTACACTTTGACACCTCCCAAAGGTTTTGAATTGTCGTGTTTTCATTTTCATTTGATTCCATGTAGTTTTAAAATTCTTCTTTAATTTTCTTGTTGGCCCATTCATTCTTTAGTAAGTTCTTTAACCTCCATGTATTTGTGATCCTTCCAAATTTTTTCTCATAGTTGACTTCAAGTTTCATCACACTGTGGTTTGAAAATATACATGGTATGATCTCAATCTTTTGTGTTGGTTGAGACCTGATTTGTGACCCAATATTTGATCTATTCTGGAGAATGCTTCATGTGTACTCAAAAAGAATGTGAGGGGCGCCTTGTGGCTCCCCTCACATTAAGCGTCTGCCTTTGGCTCAGGTCATGATTCCAGGGTCCTGGGATCGAGCCCCACATTGGGCTCCCTGCTCGGCGGGAAGCCTGCTTCTTCCTCACCAAATCCCCCTGCTTGTGTTCCCCCTCTCACTGTGTCTCTCTCTGTCAAATAAATAAAATCTTTAAAAAAAAAAAAAGAATGTGTATTCTGCTGCTTCAGGATGAAATGCTCTGAATGTATCTGTTAAGTCCATCTGGTCCAGTGTGTCATTCAAAGCCTTGTTTCCTTGTTAATCTTCTGCTTAGATGATCTGTCCATTGCTGTAGTGGGGTGTTAAAGTCCCCTACTATTATTGTATTATTATCAATGAGTTTCCTTAATTTTATAATTAAGTGATTCATATATTTGTGTGCTCCCAAGTTAGGGGCATAAATATTTATAATTGCTAGATATTCTTGCTGGATAGACCCTTTAATTATGATCGAGTGTCCTTCATCTCTTATTTCAGTCTTTGGTTTAAAATCTAGTCTGATAAAAGGATGGCTACTCCAGTTTTCTTCTGATGTCCATTAGGATGATAAATTGTTTTCTACCCCTTCACTTTCAATCTGGAGGTATCTTTGGATCTAAAATGAGTCTTGTAAGCAGCATATTAATGGGTCTTGTTTTTTTATCCATTCTGATACCCTATGTCCTTTGATTGCAGCATTTAGTCTGTTTACATTCAGAGTAATTATTGAAAGATATGAATTTAGTGCCACCTGCAAAGTTGTGTTACCTGCAAAGTTGTTGTTTCTGTAGATTGTCTATTCCTTTCTGGTCTCTGTTACTTTTGGGCTCTCTTTCCTCTCAAAAGTTCCCCTTTAATATTTCTTTTAGGGATGGTTTAGTGTTCACAAATTCTTTTAGTTTTTATTTGTCTTGGAAATGCTTTATCTCTCCTTCTATTCTGAATGACAGCCTTGCTGGATAAAGTATTCTTGGTGGCATATTTTTCCCATGTAGCATGTTCAATATATCATGAAGGTCCTTTCTGGCCTGCCAGGTCTCTGTGGACAGGTCTGCTGCCAACCTTATGTGTCTACTGTTGTTGCTTAAGGAAGTCTTATTCTGATCTTCTCTGTGCCTCTTGTGCTTGAATGCGTTTCCTTCCACAGATTAGGGAAGTTCTTGGTATAATTTGCTCAGATAAACCGCTTGCCCCCTTTTCCTGCTCTTTATCTTCTGGGAATCCTATAATATGGATATTACTTCCCTTTATGGAATTGGTGAGTTCCCTAATCTACCCTCGTGATCTAATAGTTTCTGTTTTCTCTCTTCTTTTCAGCTCTTTTTACATAATTTTATCTTCTATATCACTGATTCATTCCTCTGTTTGTTCATTTTCATTTTTATGGCCTCTACTTGAAACTGCATCTTGGTAACAGCATTTTAAATTTCAGCCTGACTAGATTTTAGCTGTCTCGATAGTAAGGGATTCTCTAATGTTTTCTATGCTTTTGTCAAGTCCAACTGGTATCCCTATAATCATTTTAAATTCTAGTTCAGACATCTTTTTTTTTAAGGATTTTATTTATTTATTTGACAGAGAGAGAGAGAGAGAGAGATCACAAGTAGGCAGAGAGGCAGGCAGAGAGAGAGGGGGAAGTAGGCTCCCTGCTGAGCAGAAAGCCTGACATCGGGTTCGATCCCAGGACCCTGAGATCATGACCTGAGCTGAAGGTAGAGGCTTTAACCCACTGAGCCACCCAGGCGCACCTAGTTCAGACATCTTACTTATATCCATATTGATTAAATCCCTGGCTGTGAATACTATCTCCTGTTTTTTTCTTTTGGGGTGAATTTGTCTATTTTGTCATTTTGTCCAGAAAAAAAAGAAAAAAAAACCCTAACAACAAAAAACAAACAAAAAAACTAAATTCTGGTTGTGTTTTGGTCTGCTTGTTAAAAGAAACCAGTTGCCCAAATTAGAAAGAATAACATATATATGTGTGTATATATAGATAAGATGAAATAACATACAATGAAAGGAAACAAAAAATAAAATATATATATGAAGTATACGTAAAAAAATGTAAAAATAAAAAATAATTGAATAAAAGATTATAATTGGAAAAAGAATTACTAAAAGGACTAAATAAAAACACAAAGAATGTTATATACTGTTTTCCCCAAGAACTAAAGCTTTGCAGCCCTCTATGATCAGTCAAGTTGGTTCAAGTGAGTTGGTATTGTTGTTCTGGGGGAAGGGGCCTGTTGTGCTGATTCTCTGGTGGACTTGCCCTAGTGGAAATGTGCCTCCAAGTGTGCAGGGAGCAGGGCTCAGTTTAAGTGGCTCTGGGCTCTAGTAGGTGGTGCTGTTTTGCTCCCTGAAGGTTTTTAGCACTGAGGGGTGGGATGAGGATGGCAGCACCCGGCTCTGTAGCCCCAGAGCTGAATATTCGCACCCTCTAGTCTTCAGTGAGCCCTCACAGAAGAGCAACCAGTCTTGTCTCCCTGGTTTCCATCAGAACTCTGTGTTTATCCAGCCTGTGACCAAGCATTTTTATCTTAGGCACACGACTCAGTTTCAAAACTCCAAATTTTAGGCACTGCTGTGGCTAGGACTGCATTGTTCCCTTCAGGGAGGGTCTCATCTCACTTCTGCCCCAGGAAAGTGATTGTACAACTCTGCAGTAGTTCCCAGTTTATGGCAACATGGAGCAGAAAGCCAGCGCATAGACTCACTGTACTGTTCTCAGCTGGCTTCCCTGCTCCTATACCTGAGAATTCTGCTGCACTTAGGCACGACATGTTTGTCTTTCGACCCCAGGGATCCTCAGACCAGGCTGTCACAACTGGGATTCTGCCCCACTTCACCACCTGAGCACCTATAACCTAAGCATGTCCCCTACTGGAGCACTTCTAAAAGTTTCAATTTTCCACTTTGCTGCTTGTAATACTTTGAGGTAGGCTTCTTAAGTAGGCTCTGTCCCCTCTGTGGTATCCTCAGCTATATCACACTGGATTCAAGTCTCTGTACCTCCTATCTTCCAAACACTGGTTGTTTTTCTACTTGTACACTTGCAGCATTTGTTTTCTCAGATCACTGATTGATTTCCTGGGTGTTCAGAATGATTCAATAACTATCTACGTGTATTTGAGGGATGAAACAAACTTACGGTGCCCCCAGTCCTCTGCCATCTTAACTTCTTCTCTGTTGGCTATTTGTATGTCTTTTGAAAAATGTCTATTCAGGTCCTTTGCCCATTTTACTTTTATTTTTTATTATATAATATAAAATATTATATAATATTTTATATTTTATTGTATAAAATATATTTTTATTATATATTTATAAATATTTAT